>OY743179.1:32689191-33074137 GCA_963555705.1 Ligustrum vulgare | reverse complement strand
AAAAAAAAAAAAAAATCTCTCATTTCTTAGAGTGATTCCTTTCCATTGAACACCAATCTTACACAAACATTGTAACACAATATCATTTCTTCGCCCAGCCAAACCTTATAAGTTCAAGCTTGAATCCAATGAACCTTTCATGACAACCTCAACAAATAATTTCTCCAAAACGATTTTCAACCTTCAATCTATATTCTACAATCCTGTGTTATTTTAAAAATAAAAAAAAAACTGTGGAAATTGGAACTTGGAGCTTAGCAGTAAGCACCTCCTAGTTCAATCTACAGATTTTAAACTCAAACCACAAACCACAAACCAACCACCATCAACTTGAGATACAAAAAAATCACAGACTACAAACCAAAAAATCGATTTTCTGAAACAGAACACCACCACACCTCAACCCGCCTACTGCCACTCCACAAACCCATCTCCAATCGAATCCAAAACCAAGCCAAAAACCCAAGAAACCAAGAAAATAGAAGTGACCAAATATCCTACCTCGATGTCCAATTTTTCCGGAGTATTAGCCGGAAAAGTCTCGTCATCGCCGAATTTTATCCCTAAAAGCTACTGCCCGAGCCTTATTTTTCTCCTATACCCTCACCCTATCTCCGTCCACCTCCTTTCCCACAAGATAGCGATTAGCGATGGCATCGCCGGCAAATCGCCGGCAAGATGTTTCAGTAGCCGTCCAGAAAGGGGCCTCCGATCGCCATCTCCTTTTCTCTCTCTGTTGTCCTTCGTTCTTTTTTGACGGGAAATTTGTTGAAATAGCTTAATTGAATATTTAGCCCCTGTTCTCTTTACTGTTTTGAGGTCGTTTTCTGTTTTTATTTTCGAAAACGTTAAAAACGCGTTTTCTTTACCATTTTCGAAAACGCATTTTGGAAAACAAAAAAAAAAATTTGTACACAAAACGGAAAACGCCCGAAACATCGTTTTGGGCATTTTGTGTGTATTTCGACAAAAAATGTCCAAAATGCGGAATACACGTTTTGGGAATTTTTTTTTTTTTTTTTTTTTATAGAATTATCTTAACTTAGAACTAAATTTAATATAAAGTTTTTATTTTTTTTATTATTTTTTTTAGAATTATCCTAGCTTGGAATTAAGCCTAAATAAAGATTTTTTTTTTTTTTTTTTTTTTAGAATTATCCTAACTTGGAACTTAGTTTAAATAAAGTTTTATTGAATTCAATATCAACATTACAAAAAAAATTAAATGAGCATTCTTGTTGTTATATTTCAAAAAATGCAATGATTAATGGACTCTGGTGGTTTTGAAAAAACTCGCATTTTCTGGATTTTAATAGAAGTAGAGCTTTCTCAAGTCCCGAACCTGACCAAGCTGTGTTAATATAGACTCTTAATGCTCACATTAGTGTGTTGCATGTAAACCATATTTTTAGTGTATTGTGAAAGGAAATTTGAGTTGGAGTTAGTAGTATTCTGCAAGTAAATTAATTAAAAATAGTTTAAATAGTGTTTTGCAAAATTTCAAACAGAACGTGTTTTTCAGCTTTTCATTTTCAAAAACAGTTTTCAGAAATGACAAATCAAACGCGTTTTCAGCAAATTTGAAAACAAAAATGAAAACACAAAACACAAAACATTTTCAAAAATGAAAATACAAAATAAAATACAAACAGAACGCCACATTAGTTTTTCAAAATACTCTTTTTTAGCAAAATGTCTTTATTACCCTTAATGAATTGAGTTATTTTCTTTGCAAGATATATCCCTTAATTAGTCAAGTTGATTTAATTCAATACTTCTTATTATATTCATATTCTTTAATCTTTTAAGTTCTTCTAAAAATGCTCTATATTGTGATAATTTCTCAAAAGATTTAGGATGTTCTTTCTTTGGTATATATCATAATGATATTCCATCTGAAACTTCATCTTCTATATCTTCGTATTCTTCTATAATTTTATGAACCGTATTTATATTTTTTGCTATTTCAACAAAATTAAATTCTATTCTATTTAAGATAACATAATCTATATTTTCGTATATTTCTTTTAATTTAGATTGTCCAACAGAATGTATATTTTTAGATTTTTCAACAATAGCTAATAAAAATGAAATTTCTTTATTATCTAAATATAGTTTATGATCACAGTTATTAGAAGTTGATGTTTGTAAAGAATCCATAGATTATTGGGTTGGTAAATTATTATACAAAATTTTCTGGTATAAGTTCATTATTTGATCTAGTAAAATACAATAATCTGCAATATATTGTTCGTATTTTTCCAAGAGTTTATTATATTCTTCAGAAGATATGTTTTCATTTTCCATTTGACGTTTAACATCTTTCATTTTATCTTTTAATTTTTCTAAAAGGTTATCTAGCCCTTCTATTATATATCCTGGCATTATGTTTGGACTGTGTTTGTCATTACTTTATTTTCTAAATCTATTTTAGTCTCTAATATGTCAGAATAATCTATAATGTATTGATCATGATTTTCTGAAAGTATATAATATTGTTCAGATGATTCATCTATGTCTATTAAATGAGATATAATGTTATCTATTTTTTCCATTATTTTTTCTAACAAATTGTCTAATCCTTTAATAGCATATCCAGGCATTATAAACACAGAGATAAATAATTTATAAAGTTTCAAGTAATTTTTCAAATTCTATGAGTGTTTGAGAATTGATAATATCTATGTCAGCCATGATATCTATACTTGGTTCAAATAGTATATTATATTTTGAAATATTTTTCTTTCTCTTTTCTAATTTATCAATTATATCTTGAATATCATGTATCATTATAAATCTTACCGTTCCTCTAGTAAAGTTTTCTATTAAATTTTCTTTAAAATTTTTCATATTCAATTCCTTTTTTACTTTTAATATACTTTTGAACTTTATATGGACCTCTTTTAGTTCTGGGTTTTTTCATGATATAATTACTGTTATTCATGATATTAAGATTTTCAAAAATTGGTAAAGAAAGATTCATCTCTTCCATCACTGTCATAATCTATTACAGGATCATAATCATTATCACTGCTAAACACATATTCTAAATATAATTCATTATTTATTTCAGTATTATTATTATCAAGCCAAAAATAAATAATCGATTTTGTAATTTCTAATCCTAATATTCCTTTTAATGTTGGAAAAATAGCTAACAAACATGGCATATAGACATGATATAACTTTTTTATTTCATTATTTGGTCTAGTAAATTTTTTATGCATGAATAAAGGTTCAATTATGTTATGATATTCATCATTATAAGGACTGTTTTGATAATTAAATTTAACAATTCTGAATTCTGCCATGTTAAAAACTCTTCTTTCTCCTAATTCCGTAAAGATAGATATATTAAGAATACTAACATCTTTTCATGTTCTCAGTACCTTTGTATTTTTCTTCTATTGTTAGTGACCTTCAGGCTTATAGGGTTCTGCTCCACACCCTCCAATGACTTCCTGCCTTCACGGGTTATTAGCTAAACCTGGATACCTTCACTGTATACTTTAAATGGAAAATATTTTAAGACATAGTGTAGGAAGTTTTTTTAATAATATATCTTCTTTTTGGAAATAGGATTTAGAAGACAAGAATTTAGAAACTCATCTTAATATGATAAGTAAATTGGGATTTTATTGATAATATGAAGATTGACAAATGATTGGTATAAGAATTTTTCAAAGACAGAAGATTTTTGGCTTTCTCACAAGGTCCTATAAGGACACACATGTCCATCTATTCTTTATTACAATGATACAGCTGTCCCTTTGTTTTTTCACATGGCTATATTATAGGGACACATATCCCTCTATTTTCAGTCTTCTCATGGTCCTTACATTGTGCTGTCTTGTTCCATTAAATCAGATTTATCAATTGGCTTCCATCTGTCCATCACTTCTATTGGTATGTAAAGCAGACTTATCAAATGGCTTCCACCTGTCCATCAATTCCTTTGGCATGTGGGGCAATTCCTAGCTATGCACGCCTCTTGCAAAGTGGTAAAACTTCCATGGATTTGATGAGTATCAAATTTATTGATGTATTCTTGCAAGATTGTTGACTTTTCTTTTCCTCCATTAGTGAGTAAGGTTCATCCATTGTACTGACATATGCATTTGAATTTTTTCTCATACAGATTTTTGGCAATGTTATAGAGAACTTTAATTCCCAACACCCTTCGGGATCTAAACCATGATCTTGTAATGTTTTGTACTGGCTTGGTATTTTTTCCGACTTTAATTTGAAAATTTTGAGCAACATACCCAATCGTGATAATATGCTCAGCAGGATAATATATCCTTCCATCAATTTCAGGACTAATCGAATAAAATTTTAAATATATGGATCTTCCTTGAGCAAATTTTGAAATTTCTCTTTTTAGTAAATCATCAAATTTTTCGATTTCTTTCAGATCTTTTCCTGGATAGATAAGATCCAAGAATCCATAATCAGCTGCCATTTTTGTCATGACGGGATCTCCTCCCTGAGTAACGATCAATCGTGGGTATACATGGTCTCCAGACGAAATGTAATAGCAATCACATTCTTGAAGTTCATATATAACTTCAACAGTGGTTTTATATTCGTTTTCTTTTGGTAAAAAAGGGGAATTATCTTCTTCTTCAGCACGAATTCTGACTATCCTTGTATGTTCATCTTTGGCATTGATTGTGATTTTTCGAGGACTAGCTTCATTTATAACAACTTTTTTGGGACTTGGTTCATCTCTTTTAATTATTGGTCCACCACTGCTTCCAGAAGATGTACCTGTTTGTATTTTTGATATAACTTGTTTGGTATCATCCTGTTTAGTAATCAACGATTCAATCTCAATTATGTTATCGCTCAATTCTTTAGTATAATTGTGATAAAATATTGAGATTTCCATCAATTGCTTGAAACTTCCTTGGAGAGTTTCTGCAAGTTGTTCAATTCCAAGCTTTATATCTTCAGCTTCCTCCATGAGGAAGTTCATTCGCTTTTTGGCGTCTATCAGTGTAGCGACCAAGAAATTTTACGCGATTAATAATTATTTTAATAGAAAATCGTGTCGCTACTATTTCACCCATTTTTATTAAGTAACGCCGTGACGTATTCGTATAGCCAAGTCAAGAAATAATCGAGATCGTTCGATTTTAAATTAAATTCCGAAATTCTAAAAATATCTCCATTCTCTTGATTTAAAGTATATTAAGTCTAAGTACTTAATTCAATGTTATCCCAATATTTATTTGTACAAAAATTACTTTTATTATTTAAATTAAGAAAATATATGCAAGCATGAGAGGTTCCATTATATATAATAATTATGAGAATCTTAATTTAATAAATATGGAAAAGTATATAAATGGTTGATAGATTCCATTATATGTAATCATGAAGAGCATAATATTTGTATAAATATGGAAAAGTATATGAATGAATTATATACTCCATTATATATAATCATGAAGAGCATAATATTTGTATAAATATGGAAAAGTATATGAATGATTGATAAGACTCCATTATATGTAATCATGAAGAGCATAATATTTGTATAAATATGGAAAAGTATATGAATGAATTATATACTCCATTATATATAATCATGAAGAGCATAATATTTGTATAAATATGGAAAAGTATATGAATGATTGATAAGACTCCATTATATGTAATCATGAAGAGCATAATATTTGTATAAATATGGAAAAGTATATGAATGATTTATATACTCCATTATATATAATCATGAAGAGCATATTATTTGTATAAATATGGAAAAGTATATGAATGGTGCTTTACTTTAAGAAAATGATGTGTTAAAATTAATAGAATTGAATGATTATGTTTACAATATGCCAACTTTATACATCTATTTAAACCCATCTCTTTTACACACAACTCTACACATATACACTTATTTCCAATCTATTGACAAAATCCACAAGTAAGAGAAATTCAAGGTGGTCAAGAAAGTTTTGGTCCATTTACTACTACACTTCATTTTAATCTTTTAAAAGGTAAGTATATCTTATGTTTTTATGAAAAGTAAGTATGTTTTTATGAAAGGTAAATACACCTTATGTTTTTATGAAAAGTAAGTATGTTTTTATGACAAGTAAGTATATCTTATGTTTTTATGAAAAGTAAGTATGTTTTTATGAAAGGTAAATACACCTTATGTTTTTATGAAAAGTAAGTATGTTTTTATGACAAGTAAGTATATCTTATGTTTTTATGAAAAGTAAGTATGTTTTTATGAAAGGTAAATACACCTTATGTTTTTATGAAAAGTAAGTATGTTTTTATGACAAGTAAGTATATCTTATGTTTTTATGAAAAGTAAGTATGTTTTTATGAAAGGTAAATACACCTTATGTTTTTATGAAAAGTAAGTATGTTTTTATGACAAGTAAGTATATCTTATGTTTTTATGAAAAGTAAGTATGTTTTTATGAAAGGTAAATACACCTTATGTTTTTATGAAAAGTAAGTATGTTTTATGACAAGTAAGTATACCTTATGTTTTTATGAAAAGTAAGTATGTTTTTATGACAAGTAAGTATATCTTATGTTTTTATGAAAATGTTTGGATCATTGCTATGAAATCAATCTCACAAGATTGTTATGGGTTCCATATGATATGTTTATGATTATGCTAAGGGGACCGGAGTTTAGTAGCGCTACACATAAGAATTCTTGCCATTTAAGTTCGGTAAAATTCTTGTGTCTCCCTATGTTTATGAATATTTCAATCCTATCCTATGTTATGATGAAAATGATCCATATGCATTCAAAAGAAAATTTATGCTTGGTATACTTACTGAGATTTTATAAATCTCACTCCACGATATTTACCATTTTCAGATAATTGAAGGTTCGAGGCGGTCAACATGGAAGTGGCAAAAGTGGTTAAGATTGATGAGATAATTATGTTGAACTTTATGTAAGAAAATTATGTTCTATTTTTATTCACAAATAAAATTATGGGATTCTAATTATTCTTTTGAATAATTTTACATTACTATTTAAGTCTCGATAATATGATATGAGTCACTTTTTGTGGCACTCGAATGGTTGAGAATTCGGGTCGTCACAATCAGGGATCTTTTAATATTATCCATCTGCAAATTCAATATTCCTGCTTAAAAAGTCCGCAAGATAATTATTAATACCTTTAATATGAACTATATCAAAATTATAAAATGCCAAATAGGCTTGCCATCTATGGAGCCTTCTATATTGAGGTTCTGGTGGTAATTTATTTTTTACTAAACCTGCAACTTGAGAATTATCAGTTTGAACAATGAATTTCTTAGATAATAAAAACAATGAAAACTTCTTTATTACTCTAATGATTGCTAACAGTTCTTTCTCATGAGTAGTATAATTTATTTCTGCTTGATTAAACGTTCCACTTGAGTATCTACAAATTTCATTAAGATCTGTTTTTAATATTGCTGCCCAATACTTATCCGAGGCATCAGTATTAACTATCAGATTATCTTTTTCATCTGGCAATCTTAATTTTGGCAAATTTTTGCATTCTTCTTTTAGTGACTTGACAATTTTTGTATGTTCATCATTCCATCCTTTGGTATTTGTTTTCCTGAGTAAAATTTGAATTTTATGTCTCTTTTTTGATAGATTTTCAATAAATCATTTTGCATAATTTAAACATCCTAAAAAATTTTGTATTTGTTCTTTTGATTCTAATTTGTTTGGAAAACTTTCTATCTTTTTAGATATATGCGTTTGTAATTTTATCCCTCTTTTATCTATTGATAATCTAAGAAAATCAATTTCTTATTTTTCTATTATAGCTTTATTTTTTGAAATAACAATTCCTTCTTTTTTGCATTCATTTATAAATTTAATTAAGTGGTTTTTATGTTCTTTTCTATTATTAGAACATATTAATATATCATCGACATAGACAATTAAGAATTCATTGAATTTTCTAAATATGTTATCCATTCTTCTTTGATATATTTGTGGTGCATTTTTTAAACCAAATGGCATAACCATCCATTCATACTTTCCTTGGGGCGTACTAAATGCTGTATATTGAATACTATCTTCTTCCATTTTTACTTGCCAAAATCCTGATTTGCAATCAAATTTAGAATAATATTGCTTTCATTTTGCAAGATTTATTAGTACCTCTTTATTTGGTAAAAAGTATCCATCAAATTTAGTATATTTATTTAACTCTTTATAATTTATCACCATTCTAGCTTTTCCTCTTTTTTGTTCAGAATGTTTCATGACCATAAAAGTTGGGCTACTATGGGGTCCATTACTGGGTCTGATTAATTTTTGGTTAAGTAATTCTTTTATCTGAGTTTTAAATTCTTGCATATCTTGTATGGTATACATCATTGGTCTAACTCTTATAATAACATTTTCTGTTAATTCTATTCTAGCTTTTGGATGATGTGGTTTCCAAAATGATAATGGATTTTCTCCACAAATTTTTTCTAGTTGATCAATGATTTTTTATATGTTTATTTGTATGTTCGTTTTCAAGACTTTTTTATAAATTATTCTTTTATTTTTTATTTTATTTTGTGCAATTGATTTTTTCTCCCATTTATTATCACCACGCTGTGTTGGCTGAACTCTGTAAGGTCTAAATTCTCTTGGTATTTTTAGTAAATGTGCACAAGGTGTTTGTAACATTATCATGTAATTATTTTGTTTATAATATTGAAATTGTTGTATAAAGTCATTTCCTAGTAATATATCACATTCTAATGTGTTATAATTATATACTTTATTTACAACTATTTGTTTACTCCCAAGTATTATATCAATTTTATCAGCACTATTAATTATATGAGTACTTTCTCCTGTTACTCCTGTAATTTTTATCTTTCCATTAGTATTCCATGATTTTATTAAGAAACTTTTGAATATTGTTATATCACTTCCCGTGTCAATTAATGCACAGGTTGTTATATTTGTTTCAACAATTGTAACTTGTATATAAACTGCTAATGGAAAACTTATTTGGTTATTCATTTATTCAGCTTTTCTGCATAGTATAGTTTGATTATTATGAGTTATATATAATCCTTCACGTTTTATACTATAATCTTCTAGTCCATCTAGAAAGCTCATTCCTAATAATACATGAGGATTTACCATACTACTATTTACATGACATGGTACTAGGAGATTTATTCCTCCTATTTTTATTGGTACTTTTACTTCAAGTTCAGTCATATGTACTTGTCCATCAAAATTTATATATCTATATGGATCAGTTTTATGAGATATTAGTCCTTTATTTCTATTTGAAGCTATATGACATTCACTAGCTCCTGTGTCAATTAATATATTTGATCATTTTATATGTTCTATTCCATTAAAATATTCACCTTCTATTTTCATATTTCCAGCATTTCTATTAAGTTTTATTTCTTTTGTATTACTAATTTCTCCTAATTATTTTCTATTAGGTAAACTTGTCGATCTCCTAATTAATCTGCCATCTTCAAATGTTAAGTTATTATTAGGGTATTATTCTTCTCGTAACTCTATGATTTCTGGTTTATTTTTTGTTATAGTAAGTTCACAGTTTCTTGGAACTAAACTTATTTGTTTATCTGGTTCTACAGCTTTACCAAAATCTTTACATTCTTTATGAATTTCAATATATGATTTTTTAGAATAAATGTTTCCATAATTAGAATTAGTAAATGTGTATAATGCCCTGTATTCTATAGTCATAATTTTATCTCCTGATTCCATTATATCATCTTTATGTAATTTGAAATGTAGTCATAAAACTTCATTAAAGTTTCTATCTTTTAATGATATACAATATTTTGGGTAACATGTAAATATTAGTTTCTTATATGCTAGATTTCCTTCTACTGTTCCTAAATGACTGTCTTTTAAATTTATAATTCTTCCATCATGTAAACTTACAGTCAAAGGCGAATCTAATCCTTCTCTAAATAGAGATTTAAACATTATTTGGATACCTGCTAAGTAAACATATTGAATCTTTTCACTTTGTTTTCTATTGATCTTTGTTAATAATTCTGCAACTGTATTTTTTGTTAAAAGATTTAATTTGTGTGTTCCTTGAGTGGTTCTAACATCTATTGCTCTTTCAATTTTATGATATTCATTTATTGCTACTTTTTCTCTTTTCCATATTCTGTCTAATATTTCCCATTTTCCTATTTTCAAATCTAAAGATAATTTTTGTATTTTCCTGAACTTATTATTATCAAAAGTTACCTTTAATCCATAACCTTCTATTCCTTCATATTCTTGTTTATCTATATTTTTATTTGCTTCTATTTCTTTATTCTGATTCTGATTCATTACTTTCTGAATCTGTTTCACTTATATAGACTTCTTGATCATAGTATTTTTCAATATCTGATATTTCACTTAGTTCACTTTCTATTTCTAGATATTCTTTTTGTAATATTTTAACTTTCTTTTTGTTACAATCAGGGCTTATATGCCCCATTTCTTCACAATTCCAACATTTACATTTACATTGACTTTTGTCTTTCTTATAAGTTTTATTTTTCTGTTTTTTATTTGGATTATATCTTCTTTTGTAATATCTTCTCTTAGGTTTTATATATTTTTTCCTGAAGTTTCTGAATTTTTTAAACTTTCTATTTTTATATTTCCTTTTATTATTATTTTTTCTTCTTTCAGGGTTACATCCCCATTGGGTAGATTTTTCCATATCTTCACAACATATTCTGGTTAATTTTCCTGATTTCTTTAATAATTGTCTTTGTTGACATATATATGTTAATCTTTCAAATAGGAATTTTATTCTTGATCCTAATGTTCTAGGTGTTCCAGGGTTATCTCTAATAAATTTTTCAAATTCTATTTTAAAGTATATTCCCCATGAACTTGGTAATTTATTGTAATACATATATCTATATACTTCTTGATTTTCATTACTATAGAATTGGACATAATAGTATTCTTTAAACTCACAAGTATATTCTTTGATTTTACACATATCACATATTGTTAAATTTATTAATTTTACTCTTGCATTATATTTTTCTCTTATTGATTCTGCTTCAGAATTACTTATCCAATTTTCTCCTAAAAATTCATCCGCAATATAATCTACTAACTTTTCTATTCCTTTTTTATCTGATTTTATTAGTTCCGTCTGTACATTTCTTCTTATTAATGCTTTTGTATCACTACTTATTCCTTCCCACCAATTTCTAACATGTCATTCAAAAGATGCTACTAAAAAATTTATCATTCTATCAGTATTTTCCCATGTATCATCTTTATTGTATAAAAAGAATAGTATCATCGAAGCTGTCCAAGTTAATAAGGCTTTTTTAGTATCTATTTTACAATCTAAATCTAACTTTGTTCCTCAATGATTAATAGGTTTATCACAATTATCATTTGGTTCAAACATATCTTTATATTTATTTCCTCTAGGTGGTTGTCTATCTCTGATTCTATCATAATATTTTCGGTGTGGTTTACTATATAAGGGTGCATAACTTTCATCTGGATCTGGTAATTCTTGTTTAGAAGTTCCTATTGGAGCAGGGTTAGGTGCTCCTCCAATATTCATTAAAACTTGGTATTCATTAAAATTTTCTATACTTAATTGGTCAAAATTTTCTATAAGCAAATCTAACTCCTCATTCATTTTTGTCTTGCTCTTTTTCAACTTTTTCTTCAACTTTTAGTTTTCCTAAAGTTTTTTCTATAAATTTTTGTAATTCTAATTCTTCCTCTAGTATTTGTGGTAATATGTTTCTTCTAAATTCATCATCCATACTTCCTGCTTCTATTATAATTTTTTCTTATTCGAAATGCTTTTTTCCTATTCTAAGTATTTCTTTTTCTATGAGTTTTTTTGTCTATTTTCTTATCTTTGTTTTTGTTATTTTCTTTGAATTCTCTAATCTCTAGTTTTAGTATATTTATATCATTTCTTACTTCTTTTAATTCATTTTTTACTTCTTGTACATCACTTATTAATGTTTTTATTAATATTTTTAGATCTTCAATATATTCACTAATAGACATTTTATTTTATTGGTTTTTGAGTTTTTTGTACCTTAAATAGTCTGTCATACATATCATCTATTTTTATTTCTAGCTTTTTGATTCTTTCTTCTATTGATATGATTTTTTCATTTTCATTCTTTCTTATTTTTTCATTTAAACTATCTATTTTTTCTATAATTATTTCAATTTTATCTTGATTAATTAATTCTCCTTATTTTCTTTGGAATTCTTTTAAGATTTCTTCATCTATATTTTTAACTTCTCCTATCATTTCTTTTAATTCTTTAAATTGTATTGTTAGTTTATTTTGAATGTTTTGTAATTTTTCTTTGATATTCATGTCCTGTATATTTAATTGTTGTAGTTCTTCGATAGCTAATTTATCTTGTAAATTTATGTTTTTATATGTTTGCCATAAAAATGCACTTATCCAATTTAATTGCATGTTAAGAAACCCATCAGATTCTCCCCATGAGCTTAATGGTTGAAACATAGTTGTATTAGCTCCTTTTATTTGATAAGATCCAACTGGAAGTCTTATATTTTCTATTATTTGTTTTTCAAATTTTATTTCTGGAAATTCTGTCATTAATTTCTTCCTTTAATATGTTCGATTTCTAGAATAAGTCTGTTTCATATTTTACTTCTTTATAATTCATTATTTGATATTCACAATATTCCTCTATTGATCCAATCATTGATTTTCTATGATATATTCTATAATATTTTAGATAGTCTTCCAATGTGTTTGTTTTATCATATTTTTCTTTTCTAGTTTTTTCTTTGTCTTCTAAAATCGTTTGAATTTTTGGTATTTGTTTTAAGATTTTATCAAAATATTCTCTCTTTTTCTCTAATAATTTTAATCTTAATTTTTCTTGTCGTTTTATATTTCTTTCTTCTCTTATTTGGTCCATTAAATTTCTTCTTTGTTCTACTATTAAATCTAATTTTTCATTTGTTTCTATGTCTAGATATCTAATTAATTGAGGATCCGCTCTATGATAATCCATTTCTATAATCTTTATATAACTCTTCTATACGTCTCTGTGGATTAAATCTAATATTTCATTTATGATAAAATCTTCTTTTATTATATCGAAATTTATTAGATTATATATTTCTCTTCTTACATCTTTATCTAAATCTTTTAAAGTGTTCAAGATTTCTATTTTATAATTATCGGGTAGTGTTAATGTATGCATAATTATAAATCTTGATGTATATATTATATATTCATTTTTAATTTTTGTTATATAATATTTATCTTTTAGATCTGCCATATGGCTCTGATACCAAGGTGAGGGGTGCTACTATGAGCGAACAAAAATCAAATAAAATCATAAACAAAATTAATAAAATTTCAAGGATTAGGTTGTAACTTTTCTAAATCTTAATGAGTTTAATTGTAATATAATATATAAGGGTATTTGTGGTAGTTTATAGTATTTAAGGCTATTTTTAAAAGATATAAAATTGTTAGGGTATTTTCAAAAATTGGTAAAATTTTTAGGGTATTTTAATGTATTTCCTCCTTTTTGACAAGAGAGTTAATCTGATTATATGATTTTTGATTTTATATAAATTGCCATAAAGCCCCTTAATTTTAAGATCATTCATTTCGGTCCTTAAATTTTATATCATTGTTTAACTTTCAGTCCCAACAGTTTTAAAATTTATAAGTTAGTCCTCTAGATTAATTTGATTCCCTCTATAGCCCTTAGTTTTGATATTCTACCACTTAAAAAAAATAAAATAAAATAAAATCCTAATTTCATCATATTGGTTCTAAACTTTTTTTATTTTAGTAATTAGACCCTAAAGATTTAAAGATTGATCAAAATTCATTTCCTTTCTTTTCAAAAGGTTCAATTAAGTCCCTAAAATTTTAAAGTATTAATTAGGACAAAGTATCTTAAATTATATATATGTTTTTTTTTGTCTAGATGGGGTCGAGGAAAAAGTTTAAAGCACGATAACTTCACATAAGTTCAATTTTAGGAAAATTTACAAGACTTGAGGTGGGGTTTACATTAAAGCAATTGTGGTTATTTTGTTCATATTATTTCTTGATGTGTGATTTTAATTGTGATATGATGCTTCTACGTACGTAAAGGTTGCCAGAGACCATAAATATGTCCCAGATCGAAAGTGGGTCATTGGGGTTGTCCCACAGTGTACAATTTTATTTAGCGCTAATAACATGTTGTCAGGGATAATAAATAGGTCCAAGATCGTAATTGGGTCCTTGGGATGTTTCACAGTACATTTTCAAAAGGAAATTTTTTATATGTATTATATTCATAATTTGATTTCACGTTTGGATTTAACTTGAACTGATTGATGTATCTCCACCGAGTATAATTCTTTATGCTCACTCTAGTATTTTCCACCCTTTCAGGTTAAGGAACTTGGCAAGGCAAGGCAATGAGCGGGGCAATCTTGATTAAGTGATAGACTATTTTAATTAACAAATTTTAGAAAAATAGTTTTTAATAGTTGGTTTCCATTCGTTAAATTAAATTTCAAAATTCAGTATTCACAAGTTATGGCATTTTGCTTATGATTATGATTATGCTTGGTAGTGACGATCTGATTTGAGTAAACTATTTTAATAAATGATGCTTCCGCGTTCTATTTCTAAAATATATTATTTTAGCCACTATTTTTTATTTGTCAAATTAATTTCGAATCTTATTATTTTGAAAGTTTGACGATTCGTTCATTATGGTTGATATTGAACTTAATTATTTCAATTAATTACACTTCTGCATTTTGTTTCAAGTTTGATGTTGTTTAAAAATATATATATATTTATAGATTTTGGCATTTATTTAAAATACTTAATTTAAGTAGATTTAAAATTTAGTAGCGTTCCGACTTAACAGAATTTGGGGAATTATATTCATATTGAGAGTTCATAAAATGAAATTAAACTAAATAATAAAAATGGCTATAAAGAAAAATTTAACTAATGCAATTCGGTTTGAATAAATGGATTGATTGATATGCGTGATCGTGATGTAAGATTGAATAGTATAATTACTCAAAATAAAAACTTGTCTTGAAGTAAAAAAAAAAATAAAATTGAATAATCGAAAACAAAAGCTTCATCATGATTGTAACGCCCCGAATTCCGAGGAGCGCGGGAACGTCACTTTTCTAAATTCTTGAATAAACTTTGTTGCGGAAAATGGCTAAATATTGAATATCGCATTTATGGAATAAAAGTTTAGCGATAATTCAAATGGAATATGTATTTTCGTACAAATTTATAAAAATGACATTTCTTGATAAAATGAAATAATTATTTCAAAGTTCACGACTTTTAAAAAAAATATCAATTTGTAATTTGCCGTCATTATCCATCACTCGCCACCGTCTCCGAAATCTGCAAAAATGTTAAAATAACGGGTTGAGCATTTCAAAAATGAAATACTCAGTAGACTCATCGCCAGTAATTAATCTACAAGATAATTGAACACGTAATCATGCAAATAATGTAGTGACATTCTTTTCTTATTCATAGGCATCACATAGTGAACGCAAATGAACACATTATTTTCTTTTCTTGGCTAGCAGATAAGTTATGCCCAGCATAACATAATTCTTTATCTCAAAAGAGATATTCTTTTCTCATGCAATTAAGCATAAAATCACACAAATCCACATAACACATGCAATTATAATATAAATCAATTAGTGGGGGCGAGTCTACCTCAAATCACGAGTTTGAAAGTTGAGCAAGAGAGTTCACGTTATTCTTCTAAATGTCCAAGCGCCTCGTCCAGCACAACTTAAAATAATGAGTCCAATTTAATTCTTTAAAACTGATTTAAATAACTTTGAACTTTAGGGACTGAAATGATTATTTTAAAACTTGGGGGACTAAAATGAATACATTGAAAGTTGAGGGACTAAAATGAATACTTTTCTAAAAGTTGGGTTGAAGCTCAAAACGAATAAAAATATAGTGGCTGGAATAAAAGAGTTTAAAGTTAAAGGGGGCCGAATTAATTCATTTTCGAACTTGGGGGACTAATAGGCAAATTTTCGAAAATCAAAATATATACAATATTTCATCTCTCTTCCCCCATTTTCAAATCAGAGAGCAAGAGAGAGAGAGAGAGGTGCGGGTCGCAACTCGCGAATCAGTCCTTCGACGGCGATTTGTAAATTATAAAAATATTTGAAATTAAATTGAAATCATTTAAAACAAGAGGACTGAAATTAATATCTTTTGAATCTTGGGACTGAAAGGGTAAATCTGAAACTTGATAAAATAAAATCCTCAACTTCTCTCATTTCTCAAAATCGGAACTAGAGAGAGAGAGAGAGTAAGGAGCCGTGAGAGAGAGACAGTGAGGTCGCGGGCGACGGCAAGGAGGGTTCCGCCTCTCCGTTCCGGCGCTGGGGCCGCCGTGCAGGGGTGGCGGTGTGGGTATGTGAATGTGTAAAGAGAAGAGATTTTTGGGGTCGTTTTGGCTGCGAAAAATGGAGGTATCCGAGGTTATGGGGATCGAGTTCATGGTTTTTCCGGCGAATAAATTCCAGTGAAGGTTGAGGTAAGTTATGGGTAACGTTTTTAATTCGGTTTTGGGTTTGATTTTTGGGGGTGTGGCTTGGATTTGAGAGTTGGGCAGGGGCGGTTTGTGGTGATGATGAGGGTCGTGATGGTGGTTGGCCGGGTGTGGTTGGGGTGTTGCTGCGGGTGGTCTTGGCCATGATGGTGATGATAAAAATGGGTGTGCAGTGGAGGTGCGGTGTTTGTTGGGTTCAGTTGGCGATGAAGGTGGAAGAGGTTCTGCAGGTTCTGGTTCGACTGGGTGGAAATGAGGTGTTGAATTGGGGATTTTGGTTTTTGTTTGTGTGCATTCTCACATCATTGACGATTAGAAATTTATGTTCTAACATCAATATGTGAATTTCGAAATTGGAGATAACTGGTCAGAGAGGCTGAATCCTTACCAGAATTATTGTTTGCTTGGCTTGTGTGAGTTTCATGTGGGAGGAACAATGGGGTATAAGCTACTGTTTTGCTTGCTGAAGTTGGTAAATTGCCTATGTTTGTTTTGCTGAATTTGGTAGATTGAGGGAGTCTTGTTGATGGTGATCAGCTAAATGCAGAATTGAGGGGGCTGCCAGAGGATGATTAGGATCGTTTTCTGATTGAGATGAATTGCAGGATTGTATATGTTATCTTAGGAAGTATGAGGGAGAGAATCAGGGAGTTTGAAAAATGAAAATGGAAGATTGCTTTGTTGAAGTTGGTAACATGCTGATTGAGGATGGATTGCAGGAACTGAGATCACTGGATGCAGAATTGAGGGACTTGGGGGAGAGAATCAGGGATGGAGTTAATGACTAACCATTGAAGGAGAGGGCTGAAAGATGGAAGGGAAGCGGATTGTGGGGTATGATAAACGTGTGTGAATTCCCTTTAAGAGAGGAAAAATGTCTGATTGTGGTTTTAAATTGGAAAAAAAAAGAGGCTGAACTTTAATTGGTTGATAATAAAATAAAATTTTGCTCTTGGGCTTTAAAATCGTTAAATTTTTGAATTAAAATTTAAAACGGTGACGTTGGGATATTTTGAATAAAATTTTGAATATTATGAAAAATTAAGTAAATTTCATTTATAATTTGGCTAGACGAATACTCTTTTAAATTAAATTGGAAGAAGTCGTAGCGACGCGCATTTAAAGTCTTAAAACATTTTATTAAAAAGAAATGAAAATTCCAGGTCGCTACAACCCTACCACCTTAAAATAATTTCGTCCTCGAAATTTAATTTTTCTTGATCTAAAATACTTGGATACTTCAAAGTTCCTTCTTTCTTAAAATCTTAATTAATATGACTAGACGAGAGCGCTGATTTTGAATAATAATTGTTAAAGTTGGAGAGTCGTAGTGACAAGTTTGGTAAAACAAGTCTTTTAAGTTTGAAAATTTCTCGGTCGCTACAACCTTCTCCACTTAAAATAATTTCGTCCTCGAAATTAAACTTACTCGATCTATGATGTCTGGATACTTAACCAGAATTTCTTTTCTTTCTCTCAAGTAGCCTCATTGCTACCATGTCTACCCAACTGGACTTTGACTAGAGAAATTTCTTTATTTCTTAGGACATGGACTTTTCTCTCTACTATGCACATATGTGCCTCTTCATAAGTCAAATATTTTTAGACTAAAATAAACTAATAATTTACCATGTGATTTGAATCATGAACATACTTTCTCAGTAGGTAAACATGAAAGACTTTGTGAACAGCTGCAAGTTCTGGTGGTGAAGTCAAACAATAAGCCACATTACCTACCTTCTCCAATATTCCAAATGATCCGATAAAATGAGATCTTAAATTCCCTCTCTTGTCAAAACGAAAGGTACCTTTTTATAGGATCTATACAAATATCGAAACTACAAAATATTCATTGATCCAAATGCTTAACCTAAAATCAAGAAGATTGATCAAGAATAAATCCTTATGATCCAAAATATATAAGCGCGATATCAATTCCAAAATATTGAGTACAAAACCCAAACTTGGTAGAATCTTTCTGAAAAGATGTACCAACGAAATCATTTATAAGTTCGACTGAAACTTCCTTTTCAAAATCGGAGAATTCAAACTTAAATCCTTTAATCCATACTTTTAAATCATGCATCAAGTACTCGGTATCACATACTCATTCTAACTGAGGGCTAAGATACTAACTTAAAACATCATACGGATCAGGAATGTTATTCTCAAACTTAAGAAACTTCACTAATTTCTCAATCTGAAGTTCAAGATTCAACTTTCCATGTTCTCCCAAAACTTCAATTCATGTCACACTTATGAACAATACTCTGATTAAGTCTATCACCATTGAATAGGACTTCTGTGAATCATATAGTATTTCTCATCAAGTTTGCTTAACCTAAAGGTACAATCCCATCATAAGTAAAAGTCACACAAATGATCTTCTCAGGTTTTCCATTATTGTAGCAAAATACTTTACTCACATCAAAATACAACCGATAATAATTAATCGAAACTGCATCACCAAATCTTTTAAATAAACCCATATATTATGACTCAAGGTGAAAATTCCCAATCGTATGTAATATTTCACCATAATGTATTAAACCATCAAGATAAGATCAATTAACTCAATATTCACACTATTCTTCACGGAATAACCATAACATCCCTTAACTGTCTAGTCACCATATCTTTGTAGTAATCATGTAACCTGTCACTTATCATCGTATCATGTGACCTCAAATATTCATATCCATCTCTCTATAATACCCATCATACCTATCACGTGAACCTTATACGTCAAATCTGCTCGCTAAGATTATACATCAATCTCTCAGACTAATAAATCTTGGATTCTACCGTTGTCACTTCTCTGCACACCATTCCAAAATAAGTCATCACTGTGAAGTCTTATCCCTATTTTCCACAAATTCTTTCCACAAGAACAATTACATAAAATTTCGTTTCTTATTTGCTAAACAAGATACCATCATTAACAATCTCCAAAATTTCAAGATATGATAAATCATAAGCCTCTCTCTGATCAAATGCATTACTTCATCAATACTTGTACAAATCTAGGACCTGATAAAATTTCTTTCATCAATATTGAAAACTTAATGTATATCAGTGGATCATTCACATTACGAGGAAATCCTGATTCATTTCCATGACTGAAACTCCTCTTTCTTCGAATTCTACTTAGAACCAAATATAGCAATAACTTATTCATGAACTTATTCCATAATCTCAACACATCATTACCTTCAGTTCTCATCATCACATTATTCCTTACAATCATCTATTGTACCTTTTATATACAAACGACCTTATGACAATCATAATCCCAAACATTCAATCACCTGTCCCCAATTTCCCACTTTGAACAAATGGTTACTCCTTTAAGGGCATCTCACTATAAAATACTTCCAATATCTCTCATTCATGATAACTGACTATTCCCAATAATCATATTACATGTAAATTCAACAAACGGTAACTGGTTTTCCTAACCATCACAAAGGTCTAAAATGCAAGATCTCAACATAGCCTCTAAACTCTGTATAAAGAAATATTTGCTGACTAATTAAGTCATTATTCAATAACCCAAATGACATCACGTCTCATCACTAATCTCTGTAATCCCGTTACAAAAATCCATGAAAAATTCTCTCCAAATCTTTACTATTTCTTAAAAATATATCAAACCATAATAATTTGTCATCTCTAACTTCTTATCACCAAAAATCACCAAAATAATTAAAACGATAGAAATTACCTGAATATTCTCTTTATGTAGTATAACATAATATCATCAGCTTATCCCTAACATATCTTCCCGATCAAATTCCAAAATAAATCAACAGTATTATCTCCTATCCTCATAATTCATAATATTCTCCAATACAAGTGATCATTCCTTACTAGTGATAAATTCGTTCCCAAGAATAATTAAGATTCTTCCCAATAACGCCATAATACTTTTCTTTCAAAATATAACTTATCATTTACTAAATCTCGCTTATGAACTTGCAATTCTAACCTCAATTCCCTTAGTAGTTACATACCATATTATGCTCTTAATTCCAAATGATAAAATTCTAGGCAGAGTCTCCTTTGTAATTTGGACTTTATCCAACCCGTAGGTATACTTTATAACCAACAATAACAATTATCTCCAAATTTGTCCACCACTATTTAAATATTGACAACAATTCTAACACTTCAATATCATCAAAAAAATATCCCAAAAAAATTCATTCATAATTTCTCAACATAACACTTTCAAATCATAGCTTCCAATATCAATATCTCACTTCCTTCAATACCTTAATTGGCTCAAAAGATTACAATATATATCACAAATCATATTCCCAAATTTTAATCACCAGATCAAACTACATAATAAACTTCTCTTCAAAATAGAGGAAATAATTCACTTACTCAACACAATATCCATTACTTAATTCCCAATAACTACGAACCAAATCTTTAAATCTCAAATTCCAAAATTCTTCTCATAATTAGCCTCAATAAAGTTACATCACTTATAACCTCAACATTTCATCACAACTTCATAAAACTGACTTGCTATTTCTCGTTTAATCAAAACAATAGATATTTCGAAAATATTGTCAAATCCTTTCCGTTGAATTCTCATACTTAGTGCCATGTCTAAAATCAATTATGCAAAGTCCAGGTAGGGTTCATCATTTCTAAACTCGAGGACAAAAAAATTATTTTGAAATCATTCTTAAATCATATTATTCTCATTATGCTCAACACTCGTTTTTCTTTCTTTTCTTTCTTTCTGAAAAATTTCTCGTTATACTCCAAAACCCATTTCTTTCTTTAGTTCTTTCTCATTATTTCGGATACTAGTTTTCTAATTCTTTCTCCTTTTTTTTCTTTTCTTTTCTTTTCTCGTCAAATTCTCAAAACATTTATTCTCAAGTATCCGAAATAAATCAATAAAGTAAACATACTAAACTTCGTTACCTTCGGAGTCGGCGGAAAATGATGGCAATGGCAAAAGTCGTCAAAACATTATTTCTATTATTTTTAGAAAAATTTATTTTCTTATTTTGCAAAAAAAAAAAATTGTAAGTCTACAGAAATGTAGACCCGCTCTGATACCACCCTGAAACGCCCCGAATTCCGAGGAGCGCGGGAACGTCACATTTCTAAATTCTTGAATAAACTTTGTTGCGAAAAATGGCTAAATATTGAATATCGCATTTATGGAATAAAAGTTTAGCGATAATTCAAATGGAATATGTATTTTCGTACAAATTTATAAAAATGACATTTCTTGATAAAATGAAATAATTATTTCAAAGTTCACGACTTTTAAAAAAAATATCAATTTGTAATTTGCCGTCATTATCCATCACTCGCCACCGTCTCCGAAATCTACAAAAATGTTAAAATAACGGGTTGAGCATTTCAAAAATGAAATACTCAGTAGACTCATCGCCAGTAATTAATCTACAAGATAATTGAACACGTAATCATGCAAATAATGTAGTGACATTCTTTTCTTATTCATAGGCATCACATAGTGAACGCAAATGAACACATTCTTTTCTTTTCTTGGCTAGCAGATAAGTTATGCCCAACATAACATAATTCTTTATCTCAAAAGAGATATTCTTTTCTCATGCAATTAAGCATAAAATCACACAAATCCACATAACACATGCAATTATAATATAAATCAATTAGTGGGGGCGAGTATACCTCAAATCACGAGTTTGAAAGTTGAGCAAGAGAGTTCACGTTATTCTTCTAAATGTCCAAGCGCCTCGTCCAGCACAACTTAAAATAATGAGTCCAATTTAATTCTTTAAAACTGATTTAAATAACTTTGAACTTTAGGGACTGAAATGATTATTTTAAAACTTGGGGGACTAAAATGAATACATTGAAAGTTGAGGGACTAAAATGAATACTTTTCTAAAAGTTGGGTTGAAGCTCAAAACGAATAAAAATATAGTGGCTGGAATAAAAGAGTTTAAAGTTAAAGGGGGCCGAATTAATTCATTTTCGAACTTGGGGGACTAATAGGCAAATTTTCGAAAATCAAAATATATACAATATTTCATCTCTCTTCCCCCATTTTCAAATCAGAGAGCAAGAGAGAGAGAGAGAGGTGCGGGTCGCAACTCGCGAATCAGTCCTTCGACGGCGATTTGTAAATTATAAAAATATTTGAAATTAAATTGAAATCATTTAAAACAAGAGGACTGAAATTAATATCTTTTGAATCTTGGGACTGAAAGGGTAAATCTGAAACTTGATAAAATAAAATCCTCAACTTCTCTCATTTCTCAAAATCGGAACTAGAGAGAGAGAGAGAGTAAGGAGCCGTGAGAGAGAGACAGTGAGGTCGCGGGCGACGGCAAGGAGGGTTCCGCCTCTCCGTTCCGGCGCTGGGGCCGCCGTGCAGGGGTGGCGGTGTGGGTATGTGAATGTGTAAAGAGAAGAGATTTTTGGGGTCGTTTTGGCTGCGAAAAATGGAGGTATCCGAGGTTATGGGGATCGAGTTCATGGTTTTTCCGGCGAATAAATTCCAGTGAAGGTTGAGGTAAGTTATGGGTAACGTTTTTAATTCGGTTTTGGGTTTGATTTTTGGGGGTGTGACTTGGATTTGAGAGTTGGGCAGGGGCGGTTTGTGGTGATGATGAGGGTCGTGATGGTGGTTGGCCGGGTGTGGTTGGGGTGTTGCTGCGGGTGGTCTTGGCCATGATGGTGATGATAAAAATGGGTGTGCAGTGGAGGTGCGGTGTTTGTTGGGTTCAGTTGGCGATGAAGGTGGAAGAGGTTCTGCAGGTTCTGGTTCGACTGGGTGGAAATGAGGTGTTGAATTGGGGATTTTGGTTTTTGTTTGTGTGCATTCTCACATCATTGACGATTAGAAATTTATGTTCTAACATCAATATGTGAATTTCGAAATTGGAGATAACTGGTCAGAGAGGCTGAATCCTTACCAGAATTATTGTTTGCTTGGCTTGTGTGAGTTTCGTGTGGGAGGAACAATGGGGTATAAGCTACTGTTTTGCTTGCTGAAGTTGGTAAATTGCCTATGTTTGTTTTGCTGAATTTGGTAGATTGAGGGAGTCTTGTTGATGGTGATCAGCTAAATGCAGAATTGAGGGGGCTGCCAGAGGATGATTAGGATTGTTTTCTGATTGAGATGAATTGCAGGATTGTATATGTTATCTTAGGAAGTATGAGGGAGAGAATCAGGGAGTTTGAAAAATGAAAATGGAAGATTGCTTTGTTGAAGTTGGTAACATGCTGATTGAGGATGGATTGCAGGAACTGAGATCACTGGATGCAGAATTGAGGGACTTGGGGGAGAGAATCAGGGATGGAGTTAATGACTAACCATTGAAGGAGAGGGCTGAAAGATGGAAGGGAAGCAGATTGTGGGGTATGATAAACGTGTGTGAATTCCCTTTAAGAGAGGAAAAATGTCTGATTGTGGTTTTAAATTGGAAAAAAAAAAAGAGGCTGAACTTTAATTGGTTGATAATAAAATAAAATTTTGCTCTTGGGCTTTAAAATCGTTAAATTTTTGAATTAAAATTTAAAACGGTGACGTTGGGATATTTTGAATAAAATTTTGAATATTATGAAAAATTAAGTAAATTTCATTTATAATTTGGCTAGACGAATACTCTTTTAAATTAAATTGGAAGAAGTCGTAGCGACGCGCATTTAAAGTCTTAAAACATTTTATTAAAAAGAAATGAAAATTCCAGGTCGCTACAATGATCCTAACAAAAATTAGAGTTTAGCATAGCAACATAGTTGGGACAAAGCAACAAGAATTAATTGATTTCATCTCCAAGAAATAAAGCTTTGATTTGTTGTTGGATGGAATCTTAATGTGTTCTTACTCTTCAATCCCAAAGTCGGCCTCTTGATGATTCTTCCTTCTGAATTTCGAGGCATCATGTGTGTATATCAGGTAACAGAACTAGTCCAAGGCCAAACAAACCTAAAGGAATTTGGAATGAATAAGGAAACAGGTGTGGCAGGAAATTACTTGGGCATGTCTGTCATGATCTACCCACTGTTTAGAAAATCGAAAACTGGTTCAAAATGAAAAAGGCAACTTGTTAAGGGTTAGAAGGTGAACCGATTTCAATTGAAAAATTAAAAATTATTCCAAAAATTACAGAATTTTATTAAATTTTTTTTTTATAAATAAATGAACATTTACTCATTTAGAAAATAAAATCTTACATAAAATTGTTTAAAATAACTAAAAAAAGAATCAGCGAAAAAAAGGTCAGAACTGGGTTTAAAACTCAGATTGGTTCCCCTGTGAACCGAGAGAAAACCCGATTTTCACTCTGAGTTTTAAAATGCCAATTTTAAGGTTGAACTAGATCAATTTTCCAGTTGGTTCCCAGTTTTCGGTTGAACCGGACGGTCCGATCCGATTTTCTAAACACTTACTATAATTATAAATGTTGTATCAATTAGTATCGACTAAGAGGTTAAATCATTTCTCTCATGTTGTTGCATAGTAATAATTAGAATTATATAACTTTTATTTGTAATAATTTTAATGATAATATTTACAATTTAACGTGAAATTTAATATTAATACTTATGATTTAACTTATTCGATGTGAGTTATACTTTTCTTTCTTTAGTCGTGATTTTAAATCAAATCAAACTAAAAAAAGTGGTTTGGATTGGTTGATTTAGAAATTGAAGTGATATGGTTTAGTTTGAAAAATTCTATGTCGTTTTAAGTGGTTTGATTTTGAAATTGTGTTACAAACTGTCCAAACCCAATTGTGTTGAACAAATTGTTGATAATGATACTGATAATACTAAACCTCTTATTGACCACTCATAATGCCGAACCTCTTATTGATAATGATAATTTTGAACCTCTTTTTATCTCATTATCATCTCCCACTACATTCTAGTTATGGTATACTTCCTACTAGATATGAGCCTAACCCTAAAGGCAAAACTAGGTACCCATTATTGGTTGTGACTCATATAGACTTATGTGTAGTACCAATAATGACATACAACAATCGTGACACTTATAAGCATGCATGTTCTCCCCATGTCCTACCCAAGAAAATACAACAGAAAAAATTTATTAAATGACCAAATATGAAATCTCAGAAGTAAAAAAATGCTGCATAAGGAAAGCATGTCAGTAATCAATTTATATGCACGTAGTTATTATTTTTCGGCACAGTTGACATGAAAATAGATGAGCAAAGTTAAAATATGAAGAAAATCTATGTAGATATGAAGAAAATGCGTGCTGATATATGTCACAGCGAATTTCAACCTTTTTACTAGATCTACTGAGATAGGAAGAAAATCAGTGTGAACATCAAGAAAATCACATTACGAAACAAACGAAGCGAATATAATCCGAGATCTGGAAGGATTGGTCTGAAAAGTGACTAGCTTTACTATGAAATTTAATTTCCATTACATGAACTCAATGAAAAACATAAAAAAAAAGCAATAGTACAAAGATTTGCTACAATTATCCTTTCCCGAACTTAATTTTCACAAAGGCGTGGATTTTTTTATTTTTTATTTTTAACTTGAAAATAGAATAAATAGTTATAAATTGAAGAAATTCAGTTTAAATAAATTATAAACTAAAAGTATTCATGGATGTAACAAGATATCGACTAAATCATGAATACAGTGAGATTTGAGATTTGAACATTACATGTATTAAAGAATAATCTTTTACATGGAAGGAAATTTGTGAATGTTATTGTAATTGATTAATTATGTATTTCCTTACCATTCTTAAGCAAGAAAATCCGTCCATCACTGTGAATTGATTGTATGTATATTTTATTATTTCCTTACCGTGTGTAGATAGAAGAGATCCTCTAATTTAGGCTCAACACACTCCTAGTAGTATATATAATCACAGATTTTCATTAATGAAAATCAGGACAATATTTTCTTCTCATCTTCTTTATTCCATATGGTATCAGAGCCTGTAGCTCCTTAAGAAAACTGTCCTCAGCCATCTTCTTTCATGGCCAACGCCAATAATCAGATTGACCTCCCAAATGATGTTGATCCCTCCAAACCCGTACTTGCCATTAACATCTCCTCTCATATCAAACTCACCTCCACCAACTATCTATCATGGAAACTCCAGTTTCATGCTATCCTAATTGGCTACAATCTTGATGACTATGTCGATGGAACTTTTTCGGCCCCGGCTAAAAAATAACAAAACTTCTCCAAATCCAGACTATACCGTATGGGTTCTTCAAGACAAACTTATTTTTAGTGCCATTGTTGGATCACTTACTCCTTCCATTATCCCTCTCATCCAAAGCACAACTACCTCTCAAGTAGCCTGGACCATTCTGGTCAATACATATGCAAAACCCAGTCGAGGTCATATCAAACAAATTAAGGATCAACTTAAACCACCAAAGGTTCTAGCACTATATCAGAGTATATGCAATTTGTCAAGTCATGGCCTAACGAACTTGCTGTCTTAGGAAAACCTCTAGATTATGAAGACACGATAGAAATAATTTTGGATGGTTTAGATGATGATTATCGTCCCCTTGTTGATGCTATCGATGGTTGTGACACAATAATCTCCTTCTTGGTTGTGACACAACAATGGTTACCGCTCAATCTCAAAACTATTGAATAACTCAACAACCATGGCAACCTTGTCAGTCATCCCCCTGGCAGCCATGTCCACCGACTACTCCCTCGCCCAGAGCTCACTTTGCAGCAATTTTGAATTCTAGTACACCTACTTGGCTACTTGACAGTGGTGCTTCCCACCATGACACGTCTGATCTCAACAATCTCTCCCTCCATACACATATAAGGCTCCGATGATATTGTAATTGGTGATGGGATAGGGCTTCCATAACATATACTGGATCTGCTTCTCTATCTCACCCTTCTTGTACATTTACTTTACATAATATTCTGTATGTTCCAACCATGCACAAAAATCTTATTTCTATATCTCAATTTTACACCTCTAATAACGTATCTGTTGAATTCTTACCCACTAAATTTCTTGTGAAGGATCTTCACATGGGGGCAACTCTCTTGCATGGACAGACTAAAGATGGTGTGTATGAGTGGCCGGCCTCGCCGAACAAATCCGTAACTTTGCTTGCTTTCTCTAGTGTTAAGACCACTTCACCTGAGTGGCACCATCGTCTAGGACATCCTGCTCCTCCCATTTTACGTCATCTTGTTTCAAACTTTAATTTAAATTTATCAAATTCTATGTCTTCACACTTCCATTGTAGTGCATGCCAATGTAATAAAAGTCACAAGTTGTCGTTCTATTCTTCATATATTATATCTACGTAACCACTTCAAGTCATAGTTTCTGATGTATAGACATCCCCAATCTATACATATGATAATTTCAAGTATTATGTTATCTTCGTGGATCACTACACAAAATACATTTGGTATTATCCACTCAAACACAAATCACAAGTCCATGATGTCTTTGTCAAGTTTAAAGCACTAGTGGAAAAGTTTTCAAGAAACCAATCATGACCCTCTACTCCGACAATGGTGGAGAATACAAAGCACTCTCAGGATTTCTTGCTACCAATGGAATTTCTCATCTCACTACACCTCCTCACACTCTTGAACATAATGGGTATTCAAAAATACGTCATCGCCTCATAGTTGAATCAGGTCTCTCCCTTCTCTCTCATGCCTCTCTTCCACTCACATTTTGGAATCATGCCTTTGCTATAGTAGTCTATCTCATTAACCGCATGCCTACCCCAACTCTTCAACTTCACTCTCCATATGAAACTCTTTGGTTCCACGCCCAATTATACCTCGGTGTATTTGGGCGTCTCTATTATCCCTGGATTCGTCCTTAATCGACTCACAAACTTGCACCTCGATCCATTCCTTGTATCTTCCTAGGGTATTCCATTACCCAAAGTGCATATTTTTGTCTTGATGCCTCCACTTCTCGCTTCTATACATCACATCATGTAAGGTTTATTGAATCTATGTTTCCCTATAAGTCACATAACAATCCACTTCCTCACAGTGAATCCACTACTATCTCATAATGACTTCCTCTAGTGTACACCATCCCTCTTGTCTCGGCCACGTCATCTGCACCATCTTCTGATGTTCTTGTACAAACTGCCTCTCCATACGACAATCCATCACCTACTCCTATATCTTCCAATGATACACCAAGGTCACCACCATCCTTATCTCCACCATTACAGTCTTTACCTTCCTCGTCTATTGTACCAGTTCCCATAGACCCCATCTCAAATAATGCACACGCTATGGCCACTCGTTCTAAACACAACATTCATAAACCAATACAAAAACTCAACTTTCATGCTCCACTTCCTCTCCCAGCGATCTTGAACCGACCAGTACTATACAAGCCCTCAAAGATCATAAGTGGCTCCAGGCCATGTCTGAAGAATTTGATTCTCTCGTTCGCAATGGCACCTGAGATCTTGTTCCCTCTACTCACTCTCATAATCTTGTGGATTGTAAGTGGATTTTTCGTACTAAATGACTATCTGATGGCTCTATTGACAGGTACAAAGCTCGAATGGTAGCTA
Organism: Ligustrum vulgare; assembly: GCA_963555705.1. Classification (NCBI taxonomy): domain Eukaryota; kingdom Viridiplantae; phylum Streptophyta; class Magnoliopsida; order Lamiales; family Oleaceae; genus Ligustrum; species Ligustrum vulgare. The sequence continues at coordinate 33,044,970 of OY743179.1, read as the reverse complement.
AGGGATTTCACCACCATCCAGGAATTGACTATCACGACACTTTCAGTCAAGTTGTTAAACCCACTACTGTCCGTATTAATCTAAGTTTGGCTGTCAGTCATGATTGACCTCTTCGTCAACTTGACATCAATAATGCATTTCTTCAAGGCCATTTATCTGAATATGTTTACATGGCCCAACCAACTAGCTTTGTGGATCCTTATAAGTCCAATCATGTCTACAAACTTCATAAAGAAATTTACGGTCTTAAACAAGCCCCTCATGCTTGGTATTAGGAATTACGCCAATTCTTATTTGAGTCTGGCTTCCAAAACTCTCATGCTGATTCATCTCTATTTGTTCTCACCACCGAAGACACCACCCTATACTTACTAGTCTACGTAGATGACATCATTATTACTGGTAACGATAATTGTGCCCTTCATAAATTTATTCAAGCTTTTGCCAGTCAGTTCTCCTTGAAAGATCTTGGTTCCCTTTCCTACTTTTTGGGTGTTGAGGTTCTCTCACTTCCACATGGTCTACTTCTGTCACAACACTGTTACATCCTTGACTTGCTTGCTTGCACGCACCAAAATGACTAATGCTAAACCAGTTTCCACTCCTACCACCACTCCAACACTGACTCTTCACACAAGCACAACACTGTCAAATCCCACTGAATACCGAGCTATTGTTGGCAGTCTTCAATATCTTTCTCTTACTCGACCAGATATTTCTTATACCATGGGTAAATTGACGCGATCCCAATTCGGGGAATCTCGACAAAAACGCGGAATAACGAAAATAAAACCCTAGGAAAAATCTATGACAGATTAAACACAAGAACAAGAATAAAATAATGGAAATAAAAGATAGATTGACGATAAAACTTTGACCCGACAATCACGACGCAATGAATGACGATGCAGATTGAAGAACCAAGATTGATGAACGCCACAAGGGTTGTCAATTCCTTGATAAGTTCGTTGGTCAACGCTACAAAGATCGGATCTTTGATAAGTTCAATAAAAGGGAAAACTCAACATTTCACAAGAGAATCATCTCTCAATTTTAATCAATAAACTCAGAAACTCCTGTTCAATAATGAAAAACAAGATAATATAGTGTAAAACGCGCCTAACCTAGCCCTAGCCGCAATTAGGGTTCAAAACAGAATTAATAATTAATAAAACGGAAATTAAATTAAAAATTTGCGAAAATATGATCTGATCATAACCGCGCGATCGCTTGGGCATCATGGTCGCGATCGCGTGGTTACTCCTAAAACTCTCGGGTCTCTTTTGACCCGGCTTGATCCTTGATTCGGGCCTAACATGAAACTTGCTCCGTTTCACACGTAGATTGTCATGGAATTACCCGTGCCCTGATTTCTCCCTTGATCTCCTACCATGGATCACATCATAAATTATCTTAGGTCATGCATTTTCCCACTAGTGATCACTGGACTGCTGTGAAACGTCTCCATCATTATCTTTGTGGCACCTCTGAACTTGGCTTGGTTCTTCATCACGACTCTCCCTTAGCACTTCATGCTTTCTCGATGCCTACTGGGCAGGTAATTATTATGACTATAAATCTACCAGTGCTTACATAGTCTATCTTGGTCAGAATCCTATCTCTTGGAGCTCCAAGAAACAACGCACTGTTGTTCGTTCCTCAATCAAAGTAGAGTATCGCTCTGTTGCAACCACTGAAGCTGAGCTTAGCTGGATATGTTCACTTCTCACCGACCTTTGCATCACCATCTTGGCTCCTCCAGTTATCTACTGTGACAATGATGGTGCGACACATTTATGTTCCAACCATATATTCCACTCACGCATGAAGTACGTTGCTCTTGATTATCATTTCATTCGTGATCAGGTTCAAAGTGGTGCTTTAAGGGTAGTTCTTGTTTCCTATATTGATCAACTAGAAGATGCCCTCACCAAGCCTCTTCCGCGTACGCGTCATCTTCTTCTTTGTGATAAGATTGGACCCTCCTCTTGGAGCTCCATCTTACAGGGGCATATTGAAGAATAATCTTGGACATGGAAGGAAATGTGTGTATGTTATTGTAATTGATTAATTATATATTTCCTTACCATTCCAAAGCCAACAAATTCGTCCATTACTGTTAATTGATTGTATGTATATTTTATTATTTACTTACCTTGTGTAGATAGATAGGATCCTCTAATTTAGGCTCAACAAGCTCCTATTAATTGTCTATATAATCAAAGATGTTCATTAATGAAAATCAGGACAATATTTTCTTCTCATCTTCTTTACTCCTTTATAACATGTACTTAGTAAAAATCACTGAATTAATTTTTTTACTCGATGTAAAATCTACTCTCCAAGTATAAAAGGGTCAAGTTATAGCCTAACAATAATTTAGGGTCATTCTTCCTAGGGATTTTTCTGGTATAATAATAATTGCTAAAGTCAAGGCTTAGACTACGATTTCAGTTATACTTAAATGAATTTAAAAAGGACATAATTAAATGCAATGAAAGGAAAATTTGAGTGGAATTATTCTTCCGCTATCAATTGGGCTTTGTAAATAAATTTAGTATGAATTACTTGAGATCGATAAGATTTAAACATATTACTAAGAAAATTAATCAATTTGTTTTACGGAATTTCGTCGAGCATGTTGTGTGCATATTTAATACATATCACATCAACGACATCAATCGAAGTAAAACAATTTTAAAATTTAAAATACTCGTTAATTATTATCAATCACAAGAATTCATCCATAACGAATTAAAACATACCCATTGAAGCTGAGAATAACTCCCCTCAAATATAATTTAGTCGAACATAATTAAATTAATTGAAATAAAATTCAACCAAAAAAATATCATAACTAAAAATTTAAATTCAAGTTTGAAACTAAAACCTCTCTAACCAAAAATATATTTCAATTCAACAAAACATAAATGATCTCAAATTATATAAACTAATAATTAAACCAATTAAAAATCTAAGTAAAACTATGAATAAAAATTGGAACCAATCACCCTAAACTACCAACTGCACTTCTCCTCACTCAGCCAAAAGTTGCACTTTTGGGCGTGTTGTGTAGCTGCTGGAAGAGGATTGCCGTGGGGGAGTTGTAGTCGAATGTGGGAGAAAAGCTGGCGGCTGGTTCTCTGAGTGTGTCCGATCAAAGTTGCAGCTTGGTTGAATTCCAGAGTGAGTGCGGCTTGGGTGAGGGGGTGTCGACTGCTGTTTGGTTTAGCTCTTCACGGTGGAGGCTGTGAGGGAGAGAGGTAGCTGTGTGTTTGGTCGAACGAGGCTGAGTTGTTGATGTTGGGTGAGAGATGAAGTTGGAAGGAGTTGCTACGGCTCATGAGGAGGAGAGAAACCAGAGTTGCGGCTGGAAGATTTGTGCTGAAGGTAAGGGAGAGGAGGTTGTCTGTTAGTGAGAGAGGAAATAGATGGAAGTTGGTTTCTGGAGGCTTTTAGAGAATGGTTGTAGGCTGCGTTCCCATTGGAGGTGGAGTGTGGGGGATGGGCTGCGGCTGAAGGTTGTGAGAGATCCCAGGTGAGAGAGAGGGTGAAGTGGCGGCTGTAGGTTTTTTTGAGTCTGAGAATGGCTTGGAGTAGAAGATGGCTCTATTATGGGCTTTTTCGGTCCATTAAATTAGGGATTTTTGGGTTGAAATTGTCCAAAATATACCTGTAATCAAATAAATGAAAAATAGGAAATAAAATCAATTTAGAGTTAAAGAAATAAAATTGAATCTTTTATAAGTTTTACTCTAAATGAATAAATTTATATCCCAAAATTGTATTTTTTCATGTATTTACTTCTCTAAAACAAGTAAAATTGGACAATAATCATTTTTAAAAATCACAAAAAGACTTTTTTAAGATATCAACTAATGATACACACCAATCAAACAAGAAATGTAGAAAATCAGTAAAGTTATCGAAAAAAAATAACATTTGCTCAAGTTTTTTAGCATAGATATACTGATATTGGAACAAACAAGCAGTGAAATCTATACATAAAGTATGTCCGAACCATTTGTAGGTAATAAAGTTTGGAATACCTCTACCATGTTACTGTCATATATTTGCCGTCCTCTAAGAAAGGCACAAATCTTATAACTTCATTGCAATTCGCTTCCAATGCTAACAAAGAAACCTCAGTTAGATAACAAGCTAAAGTGCAACATTTGGAAAGGAAAAAAAAAGGAACGAATTTCTTACCTCACGCTAATGAAGAACCCCTTCCAAAACCCCAGTATGAGAAAAATATAGTTGTCGCCAGTGAAGAAATTTGGAAATGATAACTTCGAAAGTTAAGATCTTAAATTTACTCAAGAAAGCACGTCTGGATCCTCGCCAAGTAAATGGAAAACATTGTAGAAAATTGAATCAGAAATCATTTAATGGTAAATCACTGGTAGTAGGTGAAGAAATTTGGAAATGATAACTTCGAACCTTGCACCTTTAGTTTAAAAGCTAAAGAATCAACCACTTGACCGAATGACATTTTGTGTAACAATGCATCTCTAACAAATATTTATTGTTTTGTAATATTGTTTCCTTCTTCATAAATCTAAGGTTACAAGGAATTGAACATTACACCTTTATGATTAATAGTTAAGAATCAAACCACTTGAACAAATAACATTTTGTGTAATTAGTTATATGTAACAAATATATATTGTATTTTAAAAATATTTTAAATATAAAACTCTTACTGCTTCAGATATGTTCATAATGAGTTATAAGTCGTTTTTCAATAAAGAAATGGCTTGAAAATCGTTTTATGAGAAAAAACTTGGATGTTTTGGACAGAATGCTTACAGGAACAAAACTACTTCTAATCCGTTTCTAAAATTACAAAACGATATGAAGTCTGTTTCTATACATATGGCATAGAAACGTGTTACAAGTCATTTCTAACTAGGGGAACGACTTGTTTTATGAGAAAAAAACTTGCTATTTTGGAAAGAATACTTAAAGGAACAAAACTAATTCTAATCCATTTCGAAAATATACAAAACGATGTGGAGTCCGTTTCTATACATATAACATAGAAACATGTTACAAGTCATTTCAAAATGGGGAAAAGACTTGGAAATCATTTTGTTTTTGAGAAAAACTTGACTGTTTGGTACTAAGTGCATATAGGAACATAACTACCTCTAATCTATTTTAAGAATATATGAAATGATGCGAAGTCTGTTCTTGTACATATAATGTAGAAACGTGTTACAAGTGGGTCAAAAAATGAAGAAGTTGATATTTAGATTGTTTAACATGCTTGGAGTTGTCCGTTCCTTGAAACGACATTCGTAATGAAAGAACGACTTCAATTTCATTCCAGTTCTTGGAATTTTGCTTCGAAATCATTTTGGTCATGAGCAAACCGTAACTGGTTGGAAGTCGTTTAGTGGGTGATAAATGTATTTTATACACTTATTTGTACATCTAAATTAGAATATCTCTTATCATTTTTGAAAAAAAAAATGTACTTAATTACTTTCTATTTGTTCATATTTCAGAAAAGATTCCAAAACTATGAAAATGAGACAAAGTGTGGAAATCATGAGCACTTGGATGACTATTTGGGCTAATATGCACAAAGTAGAGGCAAATGAGGACTACCGAGACTCACATCGTGGATTTTAGCTCAAGAAAGTGAAGTAGGAGGAATTAATTAAAATTAATTGTTGACGGAAAGAAGAATCGAAGAAACTTAAAAGTTTGCAATGGTAATTCTTGGTTATTTGCACGAGCTTTTATTAATCTAGTTGTTGACTAAAATTGGTCAATGTCATCTAATCCAATGGAAGGAAGAATAGATATATCATTCTATATTTAGCATATTAATGTGTTAATTTTTAAGTTTCAGTGTCTTTTTGACTTTTGAAATAATCACTTGTGAGCTCCATATTCCCCATAAGAGAATTTAAATTGTGATTATTAAGATTTGGTGAATATTGAATTTGTGAATTGTGATTATTGAGATTTGGTGAATATTGGATTTGTGAATTGTGATTTATTGAATATTCAAATTTTTAATATTATTTAATTAAATAATAAGAAACAATCTCGTTATTGTGGTCGTTAATGGTCTTCGGTCAACAGTAAACGGTCCATGATCGACAGTCGACCGCTCTAGCTGAACTTAGGTCTTGGATCTGTCCTTGGTCGAAGGAAACTCGGGAGGACTCCCATAGAGGATAAGGGTAATAAAAATATGTTTATGTGGTTTGCTTAATCTTGGAAGGTCACTTATATGGAAAAGAGAGGGAAAAGTTCTTCCAAAAGCCTTAAAAGGTAGTGAACTTATCTGAAAATGCTTAATGTGGGCATTAGTCGCTCATACCTTGATCAAAATTGATAAAAAAAATGAGAGTTTATCTATAGATCATTTAACGATGCTACGAGCTTTCCGTTCCTCTAAATGACGTTCAGATTGGAAGAATGATTTTGACTTCATTTCAATTCACAAAATTCGTCTTTGAAATCGTTTTACTTATTCAAGATCAGTAACGGACCGAAAGTCATTTAGTGGGTAACATCAACGACATAGAAGTCGTTTGTGTTGAAATCGACAATTCAAGCGTTGAAGGAAACTCGGAAGGACTCCGATAGATGCTAAGGGTAATAAAAACTTGTTTTCATGGTTTGCTGAATCTTGGTAGGCCACTTATATTGAAAAGAAAGGAAAAAATTCTTCCAAAAGTCTTAACTAGTGAACTTATCTGAAACACTTAATGTGGGCATTAGTTGTCTGTGTCTTGATCAATATCGGTTAATAATGGAAGGATTTTATCTTTAGACTATTTAACAATGCTACGAGTTGTCCATTCCTCAGAACGACGTTCGTACTAGAAGAACGACTTTGACTTCATTTCAGCTCATAAAATTTGTCTTTGAAATCACTTTAGTTATTCGTGAACTGTAATGAGTCAGAAGTTGTTTAGTGGGTAACATCAACGACATAAAAGTCCTTTACATTGAAATAGAAAATTTGAGCATCGATGGCTACTTGAAAGGACTCCCATAGATGCTAAGGGTAATAAGAACATGTTTTCGTGGTTTGTTAAATCTCGGTAGTCCACTTATAAGGAAAAAAGAGGAGAAATTATTTCCAAAAGTCTTAAAAGGTAGTGAACTTATCTAAAAATGCTTAATGTGGGCATTAGCCATTCGTGCCTTGATCAAAATCGGTAAAAAATGGAAGGATTTTATCTTTAGACCATTTAATGAAGCTATCATTAGTTTCCCGTTCCTCAAAACGAAGTTCGTACTAGAAGAACGACTTTGACTATGTTTCAGTTCATGAAATTCGTTTTCGAAATCGTTTTAGTTATTCGAGAAATGTAACGGGTCAGAAATCATTTTGTGGGTAACATCAACGACATAGAAGTCGTTTGCGTTGAAATCGACAATTCTAGCGTCGACGGAAACTCGGAAGGATTCCCATAGATGCTAAGGGTAATAAAAAAACATGTTTTTGTGGTTTGCTGAATCTCGATAGGCAACTTATATGGAAAAGAGGGGAGAAAGTTCTTCCAAAAGTCATAAAAGGTAGTGAACTTATCTAAAAACGCTTAATGTGAGCATTAGTCGTTCGAGCCTTGATCAAAATTGGTCAAAAATGGAAAGAGTTTATCTTTAGACCATTTACGATGCTATGACCTGACTGTTCCTCGAAACGATGTTCGTATTGAAAGAACGAATTCGACTTCGTTTCACATCATGGAATTTGTCTTAGAAATCGTTTTAGTTATTGGAAAAGTCGAACGGGTTGGAACTCGTTTAGTGCACAGCATCAACGACATAGAAGTCGTTTGCATTGAAAACACCACTATTTCTTATTCATACAGAACAAATTGCAAGTCATTTTAATGTAAACGGACTAAACATCGTTTCACCACTAAACAAACGAAATCTGGGTCGTTTGGCCATTACTAAACAAAAACGAACTCCAAATCGTTTCACGATTAAAAAAAAGGAAGCTGAAATTGTTAACACCTGATTGCATTCTGTCCAAATAAGATAAGTTTTTATGAGAAACTATTTACAGTCTATTTCAAAAATATAAACGACGTCGAACTCGCTATCGATTTATCAAAACTAAAACGTAATGTAATTCGTTTTTCCACATACAAACAGATTACAAGTAATTTCTAACTAGTAGCAATTTGTCCAAAACAGTCAAATTGTTTAACAAAAATAATATACTTAATAAACATAACGAGTTTACCATGAAAAGGTAGCTACAAGCATAATGTTACAAAAAGATTTTTTTAAAAAAGGTCTCTAATTAGACGTCTCCATGTGAGCATCTTGCATGTGTTTTACGTGTGCCTAGTTTTATGACATTTATTGCACCTATGAGATTTGCGAGTCTCCCTTGTTGATTTTTTCCTCTTTTAAGGAGGTCTTCCAGCTTGTTTTCTTTTGAGTGATTGGGTAGTACATCTTGGTCTTTGGGAATTCGGACTGATGGCTCACCTTGCATTGAACTAACAATTGTCATTACAAATTAACTACCATTCACCATGTCAACACCTGCAACATTGTTAGTCGAAATAGGAGAACTACATTCACCATCATCTTTGTCAGGACCATACTCATTAACAACATGATAGTTACAATTATCAAACATTCCATCATCCTCATCCCAAATCGAATTTTCAAAGTGTTCCACATCAATAATTTCTACCAAATGCACATCATCACCAAATAGGTCACAGTTTTCCACAATTCTATCCAAAAGGGTAATGCAAAGATGCATTTCCTTGCTCACAGAACTAAACCAACTCACAGTATAGTCACAATCCATTATGGTCGGTGCAATTGGAGCTGTCAACACAATATGGCCAAGAACTGAAAACTCCATTTTATAAAACTCTGAATCAATTTTTAACACCTCTTCCACTTTATCGTATAGGGCACGATAAGAAATTGTTCTTGAAAAAAGAATAGGCATTTTTTTCCCTTCACATTTTTGGCATATTTCTTCGGGTGTTTGCTCGTATTCAACAGAATGACAAACTGATTTTCGAACTCCATCGTTGTTGGCCAAAACTGCAATTCAACAAAAAACATGTCAAAAACGATCTACAAGCCATTTTCAGATAACATGTATGTCACGAACGATGTAGAAGTCGTTTTAGTTAACCAGCAAACTGAAACTGTCAAAATAACTTGCAGATGGTTCAATCTTGTTTCATAGTACATCAATAACAACTAATATGGAAAAAACTTCGACCACACATACACCGACATACATTTTAGTTCAACTACTACAAATAGGGAAGGTAATAGCTAGCTCAAATGTAAACATTATTATAGGCACAAATAGCAACAATATAGTTAAAAAAAAAAATCTTGCAAGCTCAAACTTTTTATCAATAGAATGAGAATGTAGTCCCAATTATATAGGCTTGTTTCTTTATTAGAAAGTATTTATTTTGTATGTTTACTAATGTACCCCTATTTATTACTTCCAATAATAATAGTTTTGATATTAATAAGGGTAAGTTAGAAATTTTCTTTACAAAAATTTCCTTTTCAATAGCATTAAATATGTTTTCTTAATCTGTGTGAAAAGTAAAACAAGCCTAGATAAATGGCACGGAGGGAGTAGTTAATTTGGGGATATAATAGGTTTTGTAAAGATAAGGGTAATTAGGTAATTCGAAAAAATACATTTTCCTTTTATTTATGGGAAATTATATTCCCACTACAATTATTGTTAATGACACCACATTTTAATTGCAATGCATGCGACTATTGTTTTGCTTATTTTGACAATTATTCTTTTATTATTTTTTGTCGTATTCTTATTTTTATTATTAATAATTAATTATTATATCTTATCTCTATTGACAACTTTATTTTAGATATTCTATTGCATTGGAAAAATATTTTTTGAATTCTCGCAATTATTGTTTATCTTGCTTATTTAAATATAAGAGAGGTAAATAAAAAAAATCACTCCTAAAAAATTCTTTAGCCATCATTAATACGATAAATTGTGCTAATTAATAGAAATTGAGGATAAAATAAGACAAAAAAAGTTAAGAGGTATAAGTGCAAAAATTAATAAAAACTAAGAATTATCACTGCAATTAAATTGTGGTGCACTTAACAAAAAATGTGGTGTTAAGATAATTATCCTTTATTTATGTTATAAGGCCTTTTAAACGAATAAGTATAAAGTGAGGCCTTTTAAATGAATACATTAGTTGACGAGACCTTTTAAACAAATGTCCCAAAAAAGAATGATAGGCTTCTAGAAAATCTCGGTTTCTTATACTTTTATTTGGCAAGCAATTTTTTTTTTTTTAACAAGTTTATAAACTTCAAAATTTCACAAACCACCTTTTTAATTACACGTATTTTTTCTCTTTGATTTTGAACCATTATTTTTTACTTCAAAATATAAATAAACAAAGTTATAAACCACACAATGTAACCGAACAGAGGCATAAAAATTATATTTAAAAAAAAATTATGATTTCTAGGTAAAATTTGTAGTTGAAAAGTAGAGAGAGAAAATATGTATGCTTCAAAAATGGTTTAAGGTATTATGATGTCTAAAAACACGTTTCTAAATAGTTTGCTGTGCTAAACAGATGCTTAAATTATTGGGAATACTTCGTAAACTAAACATACTTTTGAATTTAGAATCCATTTAGTAAAAGAAATAAACCAGTTTATAGACTTCATAATTTCTCAAACTACTTTTTATTCACACATTTTATCTCTCCAATTTTCAACCTCTAATTTTTACCTCAACATCATAAATAATCCATTTTCTAAACAAACAATTTTACCAAAAAAAGCCTTAATCAAATCTCAATTTTTGGAAATTTAAAAACAAAGATTTAGCTGTTTTTATTAATCGTGCTTTGGTAAGTTCACTTACTTCCATGACATGATTAGCAAATTATTTTTGTTTGTATATTGATTATTATAAATTTCATTCCCTAATTTTCAAAATATTAATTTCCATTAGTTATTGTTTATATGTTCAATTCCCTCTACAAAGTTAATTATTATAATAAAATGTATATATCAATTATAAGTTATTTTGTTAATCAATGTATTATTATAATATTGTAGTAGTATTTAATTAGATATTTTTATATTTTTATTGGTTTGACGTTATTTGATTTGTATAGAGTATTAGGATATTGGAGATCCTTCCTTCAAATGTTGATTTTGCATAGCAGGATTTTGGTACGAGGAGAGCATTGGTAAGCAGTACAAAACATTGAATCCAAAATCCTTTCTATATTGCACGTAAGGGAAAGTGGAGCTCCCTATGATGCAAAACCCTCCACAACTTCTCAACGATTTATTTTATGGTTCAAGCGCGAAAAGAAAACATTTTTTAGAAAATATTAGATCATATGATGTGATCCGAAGTAGGAGAACAAAGAAGAAGTCGAGCTATCGACAATCTGACAGTGATCTACCTGGGAAACGACACAAGTTTCATGTTGGAGTCTAGCTGAGATGACGGATGGAGCAAGTCGGGTCGAAGTTCGAGTTCCAGAGGCAAATTCACGGCCGTAAGGCCCGGACGTAACGAGCCCACATGTTTGAACAAAGAATTTCAAGATATTCATACTTACGGCCATAAGTTTCATGGATACGGCCGTAAATAGCAATCAGAAGGCCACTTACGGCTTTAAGTTAGTAAATTTCGACCGTAACTTTATTTTTCCGGATTTTCACAAATTTAGACTTATTTACCTTTTTGTTTTATTGTTTTCATGTTTTAGGGCCCATTAGCGGCTAAACCTAATTTTAGATCAATTTTAATTTATATTTTCAGTTTTTCCCATTATAAACATTAACTTTGATATTATTGAATGAAATTGAGAGTGTTCTCTTTGAAAGGTTGATGATTCCCTTTTGTATTCTTCAAGAACAACCAATTGAACTTATCAAGGAAATTGACAGGTCCTTGTGGTGCTTCAAAAACTTTGGATCTTCAATCCGAATTGTCGAATCTTCGAGTCGTGATTGTCAGGTCAAGGTCCTATCGTCAATTTTATCTTTTTCGCTTAATTTTTTTTCTTGTTTCTTATGTTTGTTGCTAAGTCTAGATCTTTCCTACCTGTTTCAATTCATTATTCCACATGTTCCGTCTAGATTCCCGAGTGGGATCGTGTCATCTGGTATCAGAGTTTGGATCTAGATTCAGCTCTTGGTATTTCTTGATATTTTTTTTTCATGAGTCTTTTTGTTCTTCGTGCCATTAAAATTTTTCCATTATTTGATTCATACAAAAATTCAACAAAAATTCAATCTTGTTTATTTTAATCAATTCTTATCTAAATTCAATTCTGTTTGTTACGCTGCACTCATAGTTGAATTTTGGATTCAAAAAAAAAAAAAAAAAAAACCTAAAAATTTCATTATTTTCCCAAATATTCCGAAAATTTTCTCGATTTCAAATTCTCTTGTTCTTATTCGTGTCTTATCTTGACTTACCATTACTTAAAGTTCGCGGTTGTTCTTGAAGTGATTGGAGGGGGATTTTGAGTGATACACGAGTGATAAATTTTCTGAGGAATTTTATTTCTTCTTGTAATTAACCATGTCTCGTAGGGAAAAATCTTCATCATCCTCATCATCAGGTGACAATAAGAATTAAGAACTGTTGGAAGCCATGTGGGAACAAATTGAGAAGATAATGGCTAGGACGGATAGGGAGGGTGCAATGGAAGAACAACAATTCAGGGAATGAGCTCATACTAATTCTAGAGTTAGGAGGGATAAAAGGCGTGAATGCCATGCTAGGTTTGGAGATGCGGTGGATGAAGGTCATTGATGGGGGTAGCTGTACTAATGTAGTTAGTACAATGTTGGTTGAAAAATTGGGATTGCCTAAGTTGAAACATCCTACTCCTTATAAATTGCAGTGGCTGATTGAGTCGGGGGAAATTAAGGTGAATAAACAAGTTTTGGTGACTTTTTCTTTTGGTGGATATACTGATGAGGTAGTTTATGATGTGGTGCCTATGGAAATTAGTGACATATTGTTGGGGAGGCCTTGACAACGTGAAAGGGATGTGCTACACGATGGGTATTCGAATAGATACAGTCTGGTGAAAGGGGGGGGGGAAGAAGTTTACTCTAATGCCATTATCTCCAACTCAGGCCCTGAAAGATCAATTGAAAGTGAAAAGTGAGTTTGAGGGGAAAGATAAGAGAGCTGAGGCCACGACTTCAGAAAAAGGAGAGGGAATGAAAATTGAAGAAAAGATGGTTGAGGTTCAAACCTTAGAAAAATGAGAGATTGAGTGTAGAAAGCAAAAGAAAAGAGAGTCTACCAAAAAAATGAGTTTATTTGCACTTACTGACGCTAACACACCCCTTCCTAGTTCTATCAAATCTATTTTGCAGGTGCCTAAGTAAAATTATGAGCTTAAAACAGGGAAAAAATTCATTTGCACAAATGAGTAGCCCAAAATTCCGAGAAAGTTGAAGGAGAGTAAGGAGCAGCCCAAAAGTTTGAAGGATAACATAAAGCACAAGCATGAATATCAATCTCACATAAGCAAGTATAAGCATGAACTAAGAGCCAACAAAACCAGAAGTTACAAGAGGATTGAGCCAGTTCTAGATTAGAGGTCGAATCATTTTCAAGAGAAGGGGGATGATGTGATCCGAAGTAGGAGACCAAAGGAGAAGTCGAGCTATCAGAAATTCGACAGTGATCTACATGGGAAATGGCATAAGTTTCATGTTGGAGTTGAGCCGAGATGACGGATGGAGCAAGCCGAGTCGAAGGGTCGAAGTTCGAGTTCCAGAGGCAAATTCATGGCCATAAATCCCGTAAGTCATGGCCGTAATGAGCCCACGGGTTTGAACAAAGAATTCCAAGATATTCATACTTACGGCAGTAAGTTTCATGGATACGGCCGTAAATAGCAATTAGAAGGCTACTTACGGTCGTAACTTTATTTTTCCAGATTTTCGTGAATTTAGACTTATTTTCCTTTTTGTTTTATTATTTTTATGTTTTAGGGCCCATTAGCGGCTAAACCTAGTTTTAGATCAATTTTACTTTATATTATTAGTTTTTCCCATTGTAAACATTAACTTTGATATTATTGAATGAAATTGAGAGTGTTCTCTTTAAAAGGTTGAGGATTCCCTTTTGTGTTCTTCAAGAACAACCAATTGACCTTATCAAATATTGTGAAATATTTGTGGTGTTCCCATCAGAAAATTATCAAGGATATTGACAAGTCCTTGTGGTGCTTCGAAAACTTTGGATCTATCCGCATATTCGAATCTTTGCGTCGTGATTGTCGGGTCAAGGTCCTATCGTCAATTTTATCTTTTCCAGTTAATTTATTTTCTTGTTTCTTGTGTTTGTTGCTCAGTTTAGATATTTCCTACATTTTTCAATTCATTATTTTGCGTGTCTCGTCGAGATTCCCGAGTGGGATCGCGTCATCATACAACATGATGTTTTCATTAACGTGGGTGGAAAGATTGATTCAAGTGTGAATCTAGGTAGAGGGCCTCATGTGTTTAGATTGCATGGTTAGAACTATCATATGATTGGGAGTTTATTTCCCCCTGGCGGATCTCAGCCAAACTTCACCCAACTATATATTTACGACACAGATAACAAGGTTTCGAACATGATGAATGCTTTGAGGTGAGTTTCTTTACAGTACTTTGGTGATGGATTTCCAAAAACCAAATTGATTGCCAATAACGTTTTCAATGAATTATTACATTATCTTATTTTCCTTGCAGTCGAAATACTGACATCAACAAGCTACATGCTTAGATTGTCCTAGATCTGAAAATAATGCTTAATGAATAAAACATCTTAGTTAAGTCTTTTAGAATGGTGAGGGATACAATTCGTGAACCCATGTCCTAAAATGTGAAGCTAAGACTCATTGGTAGGAGAGAACGAGATGGTAGGAGGTATAACTTACTCTCTGTATTAGAAGTAGATGCATTGATTGTTGGTGACTTTGAAATATATGCATCTGATAGAGATATCACTGTTGAATCTCAAAAGGGAGAACTTAAGTGAATCAACGAGTTGAATGCTTCATATTTGGGACTCCAATATCCATTGCTTTTTCCATATGGTGAAGATGGTTATCGAGAGGATGTTCTATTGAAGGAGACCAATTCAACATCGTCGGGTAGGAAGAGAAAGATTAGCATGAGAGAATTCTTTGCATATAGACTACAACAAAGGGATAATGAGTCCCCTAATATTTTAAATGCGAAAATGTCGTTTCAACAATTTTTTATTAACACTTATACCATGGTTGAATCGGCACGTATATGTTATATATGCACTCATCAAAAAGAATTGAGATCAGAGGTGTATACAGGGTTGACAGAGGGAATCTTAAGAGGAGAAATTGATCCTACTTCACAAGGCCTCCGTATCATCTTACCATCATCGCTTACAGGAACATCATATTACTTATTATTTCATGTTTTTTATGTTCAAACACTTTATCAATTAATTTTTTAGAAGTTATTACTTTCTTAGCATGTACTCTATATTAGTAATGAAATATGTCAGTTACGAATTTGATGGATCACCTAACACTCCTCCTTTTATAGGAGCTGTACGATAAATGAACCAAAATTATCAAGATTCAATGGCCATATGCAAATGTCTTGGCTATCCTGGCCTATTTATAACCTTCACATCTAATCCCAAGTGGCCAAAGATTACCCGATTTATAGGAAAAAGAGGACTCAAACCAGAGGATCAACCAGATATTGTTTCAAGAATTTTCAAGGTCAAGCTTGATTACTTGATAAAGGACCTGTAAGTTTTTTTTTTCTTTTTGAATAAACATGTCTATTTTTTCTTTAGTATAATAACCTATGAAAATTGTGTTTTTAAGGTTATTGAGCTTGTTATCAAAATATAGAAATGTTAAAATGTCACGGTTGTCCAACATTTGTAAAGTAGTCATATCTCAAAACCCAATGGAAATATTCTTCCTTGATTTAATTTATCAAATATGATAAATAGTTCAGAAATAATTAACTATTTATTGAACTACCATTATTCCATTACATTATATGCAACAATTAGTACACAAATCAAAATAACCGTAATCTCATTTTTTGACCGAGAAAATATGTGGATATAGAAGTTAATTTAGGTGTTTTCAAACTTCTCATTAAAATACACTTTTACAACTGATTGTGTACATGGTTTAGTTATAAATGCTAACAATTGTGTCCTCGGTGTAACAAATAGTTGTCTACATTTTAGTGGGTTTTAAAATAATATCATGATGCTTATATTGAAAATTATTGTTGCAGGTGATATATACAGTAGAATTCAAAAAACAAGGGTTTCCACATGGACATATACTGCTTTTTTTCGTATCAAGAAGATAAGTATCCAACGGGGGAAGATATTGACAAAATCATTTTACCAGATATTCTTGAGGAAGCAATTGAACCAAACTACTATAAAGCAATTAAAAATTTGATGATGCATGGCTCATGCGGAAGTATAGGACAAAATTCACCGTCTATGTTGGATGGTAAGTGCAGAAAGCATTTTTCAAAGAGATATATAGATTTCACTACAGTTGACGAAGATGGGTATCCATTTTATAGAAGGAGAGACAATGGAAGAATAATAACAAAAAGTGGAGTTGAGCTTGATAATAGGTATGTAGTGCTGCACAGTCTTTTCTTGCTTATGAAGTATGGGGAACATATAAATGTTGAGTGGTGCAACCAATCAAGATCTATTAAATATCTTTTCAAGTATGTCAACAAAGGGTATGATCGAATAACTGCGTTTTTAATAATAGTACTGAAGAGTTTGATAATGAAGTACATAGTAGTGTGGATGAAATAAAAATGTATTATGACTATTGTTATATCTCGCCATGTGAGGCAGCTTGGAGAATTTTTTATTTTGATATTCATTACAGAAACCCCAAAGTGGAAAGATTGAATTTTCATCTTCCCAATGAGCAAAATATCATTTTCTCAGATTCTGATACCATTAAGTCTATAATGAGTCGACCTATTGTAAGCCGGTCAGTGTGCTCATCATGGATGGAGGCTAACAGAAAGCAAGTTGAGGCAAGGGAGTTAAGTTATGCAGAACTCCCCACGAAATTTGTGTGGAAGCAATCGTCACGAGAATGGCGGCCAAGGAAGCGTAGATTATCAATTGGTAGAATGTTTTACGTCCCCCTGGTGGTGGTGAGAAGTATTACTTCAGAACTCTATTGATGATGTGATCCGGGATAGGAGCTTAAAGAAGAGATCAAGTCACAGGAGACGCAACAACATTCCACATAGGAAAATGAACAAATTGCATGTTTGAGTCGAGCCAAGAAGACGAACGGATCAAGCCGAGTCGGAAGATCAAAGTTTCAGGGTCAATAACATAGTTACGGCCATAAGGGCCATATGTCACGGCCATAACCTTCTCTCGGGTGAAAACGCAGGATTTCAAGAATTAAAGTTTAACCTTGGGACAGAATTACACTTACGATCGTAATTTCCATCTTCACGGCCGTAACTGCTGTAACACCCTGAATTCCGCGGAGCCCGGGACGCCACGTCGTCCTTTAAATCTGATTTTATTTCGAAAAAAATTAAAAATTTCAAACATCATATTTATTATTTGAAACCTTTGAAACAATATTTTTGCGGAAGAAATGAATTTATAAGACATCACATCTATTATTTAAAAAATGTAGCGGAACATAATTCTAACAAATTCATAAAAACCTTAAATCTTAAGTTTAAAAGTAAAGTAACGATAAATAATTAAATTGATAACATTTATGAAACTTGACTTAAAAAGAAAATTAACATTATTTCTTATTTTTCCACCGCTGCCATTTCATTCGCCGCCATCTCCAAAATCTGCAAAAACTGTTAAAATAATGGAATGAGTATTTCGAAAAATACTCAGTAGACTCATCGCCAATAATTAATTTACAGAATAATTGTACACGTAATTATGCAATCATACAGTGACCTCATCATCATATTCTTGGGTTCTTGTATTTTCAAAATCAAGGCTGTTAAAATCATAGGGTGCGGGTAGTTTCGTCTCGTGCACTTAAGGCACATAAGTTATGCATAACATCATCATTTCTCATCTTATATCATAAGAGATATTCTTGTCTCATCTCATGCATCAAAGCATGTAAATCACGTAATTTCACATAAGACATGCAATTATAATTTAAACTAATTAGTGGGGGCGAGTCTACCTCAAATCACGAGTTTGACAGTTGAGCAAGAAAGTTCACGTTTATCTTCTAAATGTCCAAGCGCCTCGTCTAGCCAATATATAAAATAAATCTTAAAGTTGAATTTGAAATTTAAATGTTTTGAAACGAAAGAGTTCTAAAAGAAGAAATAAAAGCTTTGGAAATTAATTTAGAAATCAAACATAGTCGGGATTTGAAAAGAGTTGAGATCAAAATAAATTATTTTGAAAAACTATTGGCCTAACTCTTATGTTTAAAATATATTAGGGACTAATTATTTTCATTTTCGAAATAGTTGGGGCTAAGATAAATTATTTGCAAAGCTTAAGAGCTGAATAAAATATTACAAAAATTAAAGAATCGAAATAATACTTTTAAAAACTAAAGGGGCTAAATTAAAATATTTTAAAACTTGAGACTGAATTAAAAGTCTTTGAAAACATGAGGGCTAATAAATAAAAACTCTTTTAAAAATAAGGGCTGAAACAAAATACTTTGAAAATAAGGGGCTTAAAGATAAATTTAGAAAAATATAATAATATATCTCTTAATATGTCTCTCTCTAAATCCGTTAGAGAGAGAGAGAGAGGGACCAGACCCTTCCTTCGTCCAACCACTGCCGGCGCATCAACCGGCGAGGAGCCGGTAAGATTGGGAGCTTGGTGGGTGAAGACTTGGGCGATTTTTGGAGTGATTTGGGATTGAACAGAGGCAGACCGGGGTTCGGATTTGGTGATTTCCCGGCGATACTCCAGTCAAAATAGGTCGAAAATCGAGGTAAGTATCTGAGTTTTGTTCATTCTTGGATTTTGTGGTTGTTTGGGTCGAAGTTGAAGGGGAAATTTCGGAGAGGGCTGTTGGTGATTTTGGTTGTGGCGGTTGCGGTGTGAAGGGCAGTCGGCGGTCGAAGGTGTCGGGTGATTCTGTGAATTCGGAACTTGGGTTGAGATTCTGGGTTTGTGTTTGCAGAAGGTTTGAACGCTACGGATTGAAGTGGTGGCTCAGTGGAGGTGTGGTCGGGGTGTTGTTGTGATGAAGATGGCTGGTGGTTGTTGGTGATGATTTCTGTTGGTTGTCTTCGTGAACATAGGGCAGGTTGGTCATGGCGGTGGCAGCGGTTGGAATGGCAGAGGCGGTGGGCTCGATTTGCAGTCGACATTGGAGGTTCTAGGATGGGTTTTCGAGATTGGATGGTGTTGTTGCATTGTGCGGTATGTGCTATGCAAGAATGATGTTGGGGAAGGGATGCATACCAAGAAGGATTTGCTGTGAATGCTTTTGGTGTTGTGAACGTGAGTTGTGACGGGGGAGAAGAGGGAGTATATGCCTGGATGTGTACGCGTTTTTGGTAAGTTTTGGCAGCTAAGACTTGGGGAGGATTGAAGGGATTTGAGCTAAATGAGGGGGTTGAAGGAGAGGTTAAAGGAATAAGACAGATCAGTTATGGCATGTAAGGGGGAAGAATTTTGGGAAGAAGGAAAAGAACGTGGAGTCATCCATTGATAGACAAGATGGAGAATTGGAAGAGAAACTGCTAGGAAAGAAGACAAATAAAAAAATGTGTTGGATTGGTTGGACTACAAGAACTTGGGCTTAGAGTTGAAATGGATCAAGATGTATTTGAGATTTGGGCTTAAAAGTTTGGGTTGGATCAAAATAGTTTGGATTTAAAATAATTTTAAAAATTTGGATTTAAAAACAATTTAAAGCTTGAACTTAAGATTTTAAAAATCATGACATTGAAATATTCTTAATAAAAATTGGAATTTGATTGTGATTAAAATAATTTAAATTTCACTTATTAATGGCTAGAGAAAAATGTGTTTAAAAATAAATGGGCAAGGTCGTAGCGACACATCTTTTAAAAATAAAAATATTTATTCAAAATTAGTCACGAAAATTCTTGGTCGCTACAACTGCTCAGTGGGATAAGATTTCATAGTTTTTCGTTTTAGTTATTTTAGTACAATTAGAACTCTATTTTGACTCCATTAGCGACTAGGGTTTTTTTTTTCCTTATTTATTACATTTTTCATTCAATGTAATATTCAGACTTTGATTTTGATAAACAGTTTATTGAGGATTCAATAAAGTTATAGGTGGATTTCCTATATTTCTTTGAACTTATCAAAGAGTGATTCTTTGTGGAGTTCAAATCATGAACTTATCAAGGAAGTTGGATAGATCCTTGTGGCATTTCGAAAGTCTTGATTCTTTATTCCGCATCGTCGATCTTCGCGTCGAGAATATTGGGTCAAGATTTCACCATCTATCCAAAACCTGGGTTCGGAACTTTTCGGTGTTAATTTTGCACTTCGATTCGTATCATTTGGTATCAGAGCTGGACTCTGAATTCAGGTTTTTTCCATCCTAGTTTGATTCCTCATGTTTATCATCGAGTCTGTCACTTGTGAATCATTTATATCTTGTTTTCTTTTGTCGAGTCTTCTTCTTCTTGTGAGTCATTCATACCTTGTTTTCTTTTGTTGAGTCTTGTTCTTCATGCCAGTAAAATTATCCCGTCTTTAATCCATAAAAAAATCCCAAAATTGTTTGTCTTTTTTTTCCGTTCAGTTTAAGTCTCTTTTGTTTTGTTGCGATCCTATTGAATTTTTGGATTTATTAAAAAAATTTATTTATTTAATCAAAAAATTCATCCATTAGTCAAAAAAATAAAAAATAAAAATAAAAAAGGAGTCATTCCAAAATTCAAGAACCACTTTCTTGAGTTTCCTTAAAATTCTTGGTATTCATTTCCTACCAAGTCAAATTAGAATTTGTTCTCGCTATTTGATGTCTAAATCCTCCTCGTTCTTCAAAATTTTGTTTTTTCTAAAAACACCACCTAAGGAATGGATTATGATCCGGGCTCCTTGTTCAAAACTAGATGTTATGCGGATCATAAGGGGTGTAGTGTGGCAATTGATGGAGAGTGCTTTACTAATTTTGTTAGTAGCACCGAGTTTTAAAATTAGGATTACCCCTTCTACCAGACTATAAACCTTATAGGATAATGTGGATGAGAGAGTTTGGGATGTTCAAAGTATCCAAACAAGTTCTAGTGCCCATCGCCCATAGAAGCTATAGTGAGGATGTATGGTGTGATGTAGTACCATTAAAATCTTATCATAATTTATTGGGAAAACCATGGAGTCGTAGGAGGGAGGCTGTTTATGATAAGAGTATGCACATATACAAATTTCGTAAGAAAGGGAAAACATGAGTACTATATGGGTTGACAGTCGATGACGCACTAGAAGATTCACGGAGGGTAAGGAAGGAAAGTGGAAGGTGGTGTAATATGAAGCATCTTAGGGATAAGGATATTGAGAAGAATGAGGTAGACTTGAAATTAAAAATAGATGTTCAAACTCCAAAATTTGAAGAGGAAGAGGTGGCAGTTGTAGTTGAATTGCAAGAAGAGCCACGAGATAGGGATGTTGAAAAGAAGGAGGGAGATTTGAAACATGAATTAGAAGTAGTGGAAGAAACTCCAAAATTTGGCGAGGAAAAGAAAGAGTTGGTTAGCGAGGGAATCATTGAAAATACAATTGTTGATGATGAGAAGCCTTAGTTGGAAGTTGAGGTGGGTGTTCAAAATTTGAGCTTTAAAGTGGAAGATCCACATTTGGATAGTGATGAGGTAGTGCATAAAATCGTTAATAAAAATGTGAAATTAGAAGAGGTGGTTGGATGTGAAGAAAAAGAGAAAGAGGTGGTTGAGCAAACAGTTGAAAAGAATGGGGAAGGTGAAGTGAAGGGCCTCATAGTCGGGGAAAATAAATTGGAGATGATGAGCTGTGAGTACAAGGATCCGTATCTTGTACCATTTCAAACTAACCTTCCCCACCCTATTTTATTTAAATCTTTTTTGCAGGTTTATGGCATTTGGAAAAATTGGTCACGCCACCTACTCCCAAAGGTGTTTCTACTTCTAGACATTCATGTAACCCAGTTGCCAAATACTGTTATTTGATCCTATGGCAGGGAATCAATAATTTTCCATTCGATCCAGGTGGAGCAATTTTACAGCAAGGTCCTAAGAGCAGGAAATGTTGACAAGTAGGCCAAAAATTGATTCGAGGTCGAATCCTTGTCAAGAGAGGGGGGGACAATGTGATCCAGGACAGGAGTGACGGGATCCCAATCGGGGAATCTCGACAAACACGCGGAATAACACAATTAAAACATAGGAAAGATCTAAAACAAATTAAATGTGAAAATAAACAAGACACAAGGAAACAAAAAAACAGAATTACAGATAGATCGACGATAAAACCTTGACCCGACAATCATGACGCAATTAATGACTATGCGGATTGAAGAACCAAGATTGATGAACGCCACAAGGTATTCAATTCCTTGATAAGTTCGTTGGGTGAACGCCACAAAGAATGGATCTTTGATAAGTTCAAAAAATAGGGAAAAACTCAACCTTTCAATTTGGAGAATCCTCTCTCAAATAATATTAATCTCAAAACTGTACTATCCTTTACAATCATGAAAAAGGAATATAAATAAGAATATTAACCTAGCCGCTAATTGGGCTCAAAACAGAATCCTAATTAGACTAAAAAAAATACTAAAATAGGAAAATAACTTTAAAAAGGAAAAATAAAAAAAAAAACGCTAAAATCCGGAAAAATCAGATTTACGGCTGTGATGAACTCATTTACGGCCGTAAATGACTTTCTGCTTAAGACTTACGGTCGTAACTATGAAATTTTGTAATTCTTCATTTAAACCCGAGGCGGAGTTACGGTCGTGAGGATTATTCTTTACGGCCGTAATGCAGGTTCTGCTCAAATTTACGATAACTGTGTTACGGCAGTAACTTCCACTCTTACGGCCGTAAGATGACTTCTGCACCTTTTTTTTCTCTGAACTTCGATTCCTTGATTCGGCTTGATCCGTCCCTCTTCTCAGCTCGACCCCAACATGGAACTTGCTCCGTTTTGCACGTAGATCACTGTCATATTGCCGATGGCTCGACTTCGTCCTTCGATGCCTGGTCCGGATCATATCATACTCCCTCTCTTGAAAAGAATTCGACCTCGAATCCATTTTTGGTCAGCTTTTCAAACTCCTCCTGCTTTCCTGGGCTCGATGATCATTTTTAAGCTTCGTGCGATCTTTTAGACTTTAGGGCTACTCATTTTTGCCAATGAATTTCTTTCCCTCTTTAAGTTCATGGATTGATTTATGTCCCTGTAAAACAGATATAATAGAACTGGGGAGGGATTTGTTAGACTGGTTAAGTGCAAGGCATTAATCCTTGTACATCAACCTATGTGCAGATAAACTCAATTTGGGGGTGGACTCTCTTTTCTTTTTGCACTCATTCTCTCCTTTTTCTGAGGTCGTGGCCTCAACTCTCTTGTTTTCAACTTTCACACCCTTTCCTTTTTTCTGAGGTCGTGGCCTCAACACTCTTATTTCTTTTTTCAAACTCACATTTGGTTTTTAACTGATCCTCTTGAGCCTCTTTCGGAGATAACGGAACAAGGGTAATTTTCTTCCCACCCTTCACAAATGAATACCGATTCTTAAACCCATCGTGCACTACCCTCCTATCATGTTGCCATGGCCTCCCCAACAAAATATAGCCAACATGTATAGGTACCACGTCACAAACCACCTCATCCTTATAACCCCCGATGGCAAAATTGACCCTAGCCTGCTTATTTACCTTAATCTCTCCCGTCTCGGTCAGCCATTGCAATTTATAAGGGTTTGGATGTTTCATCATGCTCAAGCCCAATTTTTCAACCAACATTGTACTAACCACATTAGTACAACTTCCCCTGTAAATCACCATACCATAAACCTTTTTACCCACTAAGCATATAGTATGAAAGAGATTATCCCTTTGCTCACCAATTTCATCCACCCTGACCCTAGTACTAAGGACACTCCGATTAACAAGTGAATCTTTAACAGCATAGGCCAGCCCTTCCTCATCACTACTACTAGCTCCAACATCCACTAACTTAGGCATTCCCTTAAATTCATCCTCGGAACTAATTTCACCGTTATCACGTAAGATCATTAGCCTCCTATTTGGACACTGGGATGCTATATGACCTGTACACAAGCACTTAAAACACTTAATATTTCTATCCCGAGTAGTTTGAGAATCAGAAATATTTTTACCTTTCGTTGTAGGTTCCTCCTTCCCTTTCGGGTTATGTTCATCATTGTGTTCTTGCTTTGGTTGTGATGTAGAATAAGATGGTGAGTGTCTTGCTGCCCCCTTTCGCCTTATTTTCCTTTCCACCTTTATGGCCATATGCACCATATCCTCTAGCTCCACATAATGTTGCAGCTCAATGACATTGGCAATATCTCTATTCAGCCCACTCAGAAACCTAGCCATCGTAACTTCCTGATCCTCCACCACATTAGCCCGAATCATTGCCACCTCCATATCCTTATGATAATCTTCTACACTCCTCAACTCCTGAGTCATACCCTGCAGCCTCTGGTAAATATCTCTATAATAATGAGTCGGCACAAACTGCTTCCTCATTATGGTTTTTAATTCACCCCAAGTCTCCACCGGCTCCTCAAGGTTCCTCCTCCTACCCGTCACTAGTTGATCCCACCAAATATTGGCATAATCTGTGAATTCAATTACGGCTAATTTCACCTTCTTTTTTTCTAAATAATTGTGACAATCAAATAGCCGTTCAACCTTGGTCTCCCAATCCAAGTACACCTTCGGATCACTCCTACCCTGGAATGATGGTATTTTCACTTTAATTTTCCCAAGGTCGTCATCAACAACATCTCTACCCCCATGATGCCTCCTAGCATCACGGCGCTCCCTGTCACGCGTCCTCTCATACCTATCTCCTCTATCCCTTCTTCGCATACTTCCCACCAAAGATATACTCCCACTTTCATTGCCCATGTCCTCGTCCTCCATACCAACCTCACGCCTATTACCTCTCCTAACCCGAGAACCATCATGGGATTGATCTCGAGGTCTTTGTTCACGTTCTGCACCTCGATTCTCCATTTGAGCCATAAACCTCTCAAATTGTGCCCTCATTGCTGCAATATCATCGTTACCCTATTCATCCTTTCTATTCACACCCCTGAGTTGTTTCATGTCTCCAACAGAAGATGAAGATGTGGAACCCTCTTTATCAGACATTTTTAATTTCAAAAAAATAAATTTCTCCTCACGTGTATTTTCACTTGTGTTTCACTCTTCTATCCCTTCAATTTTCACCTAAGAACTAATCAAGGGTCGGAAAAAAGGTAAGACACGAACAAGAACAAGGAAATTTGAAAATTGAGAAAATTCGGAATATTTGGTGAATATTTGGGAATTTTCGGAGATTTTTTTTTAATCTGCCAGAGAATTGGACTATGACTATGGCAGAAAAATGGAAGTGGATTTGGACGAAAAAAGAATAAGAAAAACACTTTTGAATTATTGGGACTGACTCTTATGGATCAAACTGAAGAAAATTATGACTGACACGAAGAATGCGAAGAACACGAGAAAAATCAAAAAAATCAAGAATTAACAAGAAACACAAGAATCTGAAATAGATCCAGGCTCTAATACCAGATGAAGCGATCCCAATCGGGGAATCTCGACAAACACGCGGAATAACACAATTAAAAACCTAGGAAAGATCTAAAACAGATTAAACGTGAAAATAAACAAGACACAAGGAAACAAATAATGGAATTAAAGATAGATTGACGATAAAACCTTGACCCGACAATTACGACGCAATTAATGACGATGCGGATTGAAGAACCAAGATTGGTGAACGCCACATGGTTGTCTATTCCTTGATAAGTTCGTTGGGTGAACGCCACAAAGAACGGATCTTTGATAAGTTCAAGAAAAAAGGGAAAAACTCAACCTTTCAATTTGGAGAATCCTCTCTCAAATAATATTAATCTCAAAACTGTACTGTCCTTTAAAATCATGAAAAAGGAATATAAATAAGAAAATTAACCTAGCCACTAATTGGGCTCAAAACAGAATCCTAATTAGACTAAAATACTAAAATAGGAAAATAACTTAAAAGCGGAAAAATAAAAAAAAAATGCGAAAATCCGAAAAAATCAGATTTACTGCCGTGATGAACTCATTTACGGCCGTAAATGACTTTCTGCTTAAGACTTACGGCCGTGACCATATTTCTTACGGACGTAACTATGAAATTCGGTAATTCTTCATTTAAACCCGAGGCAGAGTTACGGTCGTGAGGATTATTCTTTACGACCGTAATGAATGTTTTGCTCAAATTTTCGATAACTGTGTTATGTCCGTAATCCACTCTTACAGCCGTAAGATGACTTCTGCACCTTTTGTTCTCTGAACTTCAATTCCTTGATTCGGCTTGATCCATCCCTCTTCTCGGCTCGACCCCAACATGGAATTTGCTCCGTTTTGCACGTAGATCACTGTCATATTGCCAATGGCTCGATTCTTCCTTAGATGCCTAGTCCGGATCATATCAAGGATCTTAAAGAAGAGATCAAGTCACGGGCGATGCAAAAACATTCTACAAAGGAAAATGAACAAATTGCATATTAGAGTCGAGCCGAGAAGAAGAATGGATCAAGCTGAGTCGAAAGATCAAAGTTTCAGGGTCAGTAACATATTTACGGCCATAAGGGCCATATGCCATGGCCGTAACCTCCTCTCGGATGAAAGCGCAGGATTTCAAGAATTAAAGACTTACGGCCGTAAGCCTCATGTCACGGATGTAACCTTGGAATAGAATTACACTTACGGCCATAATTTCCATCTTCACGGTCGTAACTGCTCAGCGGGATAAGATTTCGTAGTTTTTCATTTTAGTTATTTTAGTACAATTAGAACTCTATTTTGAGTCCATTAGCGATTAGGGTTTTGTTTTACTTATTTATTACCTTTTTTATTCAATTTAATATTCAGACTTTGATAAACAGTTTATTGAGGATTCAATAAAATTATATGTGGATTTCCTATTTTTCTTCGAACTTATCAAAGAGTGATTCTTTGTGGCATTCATCCCAAATTTATCAAATATTGACGAGAGTATTTGGAGCATTCAAATAAGGAACTTACCAAGGAAGTTGGACAGATCCTTGTGTCATTTCGAAAGTTTTGGTTCTTTATTTCGAATCTTCGATATTCACGTCGTGAATATTGGGTCAAGATTCCACCATCAATCCAAAACCTGAGTTCGGAACTTTTCGGCGTTGATTTCGCACTTCGATTCGTATCAATTGAGCATTGTTCGAGGACCCCCGAAGTTACAAAGAGATTAGGAGAGTAAATGGTGTTTAATATGATACTTTCCGAGATGCTTGCTATGCACTTGGTTTATTAGACGATGACAAATAGTGTGGATGGTATAGTTGAGGTAAGTCATTGGGGGAAGTGCTACATACTCGAGAACTTTGTTCACGTCAATGTTAGTATCTGGATTGTTGTCTGGACCAGAGTATGTTTGGGAGGAAACATGGCAATATCTATCAGATGACATACTCTATAGACAAAGTAGAATTCTAAATCATGAAGGTAATAAGCCTTATTTAAATTAGTTTTTCATTATGAAGTAATTTTACTAACAAATATAACCAATAGTATGTTACATCATTTATCACTACAAGAAACTAGAGACGTAAAAAATTATCTCTATTAATCTCGTATTGGAGACGACTCATTGTCGTCTCTAATTGTTCGTAATAGAGACGACATACTCTCGTTTGAAAGACGACATGTTGTTGTCTCTATTTTTTGTATTAGAGACGACAATGTCGTCTCTATTGGCAAGCAGAAAATGCGGGATGGGTAAAATTAGAGACGACAAATGTCGTCTCTAATACGAAAAAATTAGAGACGACTTGTTCGTGTCTAATTGTAAGCGCAAAGCGGGAAAATTTCCCTCCAAGGAATTAGTGACGACAAAATGTCATCTCTATTTCCTTTGTGTATAAATGCCATGGAAAACATTTTTCTTTCATTTTCATGATAAATTTTACACATTTCCTTAGTTTTTTCCTCTCTCATTTACTTCATCTCAACTTAGACATGATTTTTGGACACTTTCAATCAAAATGTTTTCTGTAATTTTGGTAAGATATTTACTCCAAAGTTTTTGTATTTTATAGAGTTTTTAAACGATTGATTGATAAGATTTTTCGTCCTCTTTTATGTCAGTTATGCTGTCTACGTTGTTCTTGGAGTTTAAAGTTGTTGCTCAACGAAGTTGAAAAGTGAAAATTTTACATTATTGGTAAGTTATTGTTTTTTTTTATTTTTATTTCTTGTTAACATTTTTTTACACTTAATTGCATTTGGATTGAGCTTAGAGTATCCACAATGTACATGTTAAACTACATGTTAGTAAAATAAAGTAGTTGGGGGTTGAAAAATGGTGTACAATGGATAAGTTAAATTACATATTAATGGAATCTTTTTTAACACATGTTAACTTGTTTGTTAAATTTGGTTAGCAATTGAGTGGATGACATGACAATGTTAAGTTAAAAAATTCCCCAAAAATCTTATTCTTTTTTCTTTTGTTCTTTGTTCTTTAAATTTTTTAATATTCACAAATAAAATAATTTTTTTTATTAATTTCATATTATATAATTTAATTAAATCTTCAAAATGATTACCATATTAATATATAAATTTTACTATTTTAAAAATAAATATTTATTTTATTCTTGAACTTTAGTTAAAACTTATCATATCCATTGTAGTAAAAATTACATGTTAACTTTAACATGCACATGTGTCACTTAACTTTTGATTTCTTGCTTATATGGCTAGCTAACTTTAGTATCTCCATTTTGGATGCTCTTAGAGTGCCGTTTGAAGATTAGTTTATTAAGCACACATGTCCTAATTTAGGACTGTTTGATGTTTATAAACTAATCTTTGAATTGTCCTATTATTGGACAGTTTGATATTAATTAGTGAGTTACGAGTTGTGTAATTCAATATTTGTTCCTGCAACTATTTCGTTATTCGCGCGTAGATTTGAGTGACATCTCCTAAAATATTCTCCGGGTGTGGACTACGTTTAAAGTAGTGGTAACACTTAGGGGAATAGTAGGGAGATGTTGCAGAAATTTATGCGTGACGTAGAAGTAGTAACAGGAAAAAAATGACACAACTCACTACTCGCAAGTCCTTGTTGAATGGTTAGGACCCGTACCTTGAATTTTTAGTATTGGAGTAATAAGGGGGTTAGCACATGTTCAAATCACTCGAACATTTCAGTTATATGTGTTATTTTTAACAGTGGAAACGAAGTACAGATAAATATGGACAAGAGTTGGATAAAACTGAACAGAATACGGGGCAAGTCCATCGAATTTGCAAACGGAGTTGCAGAATGTATAAGAATGGCCAAGCCAGGAAAATGATAGGGGGAAGATTTCTTGTCCACGCAATAACTGTTTAAACAGAGCAAAACAATTAGTAAGTGTTGTAGATGACCACATATTCCGATATGGTTTTTTAGAACATTACAAAAGATGAATTTATCATGGAGAACCAATGGAAGTGCCCGTAGATACATAAAAACAGGAGGAGCCAATAGTTTCGAGGGATGAGATGACATACATTCTGCACGATGTAGTAGGGGGGAACCGATGGAGGTAGAAGCTAATGTTTAGTATGATGACTTGTTTGAGGCATTGCAGTCAGAGTTGCATCCAGGTATCTCTTCATTCTCGTCATTGAATTTTTTGGCTAAGTTGATGCACATTAAAGTGATGAACAAGTGGATCAACAAGTCGTTTGATGACCTGCTTAAACTGTTTAAGTTGGCATTTCCCAATTTAAATCTTGTGGATTCACATTACGAAGCTAAGAAGCTAATGAGGAAGTCTAGGCTTGGCTATAAGTCAATTCATGTTTGCAAGAATGACTGTGCACTGTTCTGGAAAGAGAATGCTGATAAACAGATCTGTCCAATATGCTCTGAAAGTTGATGGTCTCAAGTGGTAGGGAAGCCGTCTGGTATGAATGTCCCGCATAAGGTGTTGCGTTATTTTCCGCTGGCTCCCAGGCTTAAGCATATGTTCGCTACTGCACACACTGCAAAAAAGATGATGTCAGTCCTACAGCATGTGACCGTGGTTTTATGTACCTATAACCTACCTCCGTGGTTGTGCCCGAGGGAAGAAAATATGATGCATACTCTATTGATACCTGGCCCGTGATCAGTAGCGAAAGACATGGATGTTTTTCTACGTCCACTAGTTGATGAGCTGAAGGAACTATGGTACACAGGTCTTGACTTACGCGACACAGGAAATAATAATGAAATTTTTAGAATGCGTGCAACACTGTTGTGGACCATCAGTGATTTTCCGACAAGAAGTAGTCTTTCTGGGTAGAGTGGACAAGGTTATGGAGCATGTCCAACTTGCAATGTTGGTACGCCTTCTAAACGCATATTGGGAAAAATAGCTTATGTCGGACATCCACATTTTATGGGAACTACTCATCGGTGGCGCAGAAGTCGTGATTTCAATGGAAAAGTCGAGACTGGTGAGCCTCCTCGAAAATTTAGCTGTACAAATGTAATGCGACAGCTCAATGATGTGATAAATGGAATTCCGAGGAAAGACCCACAGTTTGGAGGTCGCAAAAAGAAACGATATGATGGAAAACTCAATTGGAGAAAGAAGAGTATTTTTTTACGAGCTACCTTACTGAAGCACTATCGAGTTGAAGCACAATCTCGACGTAATGCACGTGGAGAAAAAGGTGTGTGACAGCTTGGTCGGTACTATCCTATGTGATCCCCACAACTCTAAGGACACAGATAATGAGCGACGTGATTTGATGGAATTAGGTATAAGATCGGAGTTGCACTTGTATCACGACGGGAGTCGATTGATGAAGTCCACAGTAGAATACACACTCATTGATGCCGATCATCTAAGATTTTGCGATTTTATTAGATGAATACAGTTTCCTGATGGTTTTGCATCTAACCTGAAAAATAATGTCGATCCGAGTTCCAATCGTATCACCGGACTGAAGTCACATGGTTGTCACATCATTATGCAGCGTTTGTTGGCTGTTAGATGCAGAGCATACTTGTACAAGAATATCTCATCCACCATAGCTGAATTGTCAACCTTATTCAAGAAGCTTTGTGCCAGGTCGATAAATAAGAGTGACATGGAGAATGTCAAGGAACAACTAATATTGATATTGTGCAAGCTTGAACATATGTTCCCTCCAGCATTTTTTGACATTATGATCCATCTTGTTATGCATTTTCCGGAGGAGGCAATCTTGGGAGGTCCTGTGTATATGCGCTGGATGTATCCATTTGAGAGGTACCTAAAGAAATTGAAGGACTACATTAGGAATCTAGCAAAGCCTGAGGATTCCATTGCAGAGGGGTACGTTGCCGAAGAAGCCTCAACATTTTGTTCGAGGTATTTTGACGACATCGAGACATGTTTCAATCGACCGGAGAGGAACGACAATGCTATTGATCAGGACGCACATCTATCGGTTTTCAAGTCAAAATATCGTCCAGTTGGCAAAACAACATTAGTGACACTTGATCATCAAGCACGGATCCAGGCAGAGTTTTACATCCTCAACAATTTCCCTGAAATTGAGGACTATTTGACGTAAGTATTCAACTTTATCTACATTTTCAAGTAACACTTTGTTTCATTTGAGTCGTGAACATAAGAGAGAATTGCATTCGCGTGGTGTAGACAACGTTGAGCAATTGCATAGGAAAGAGTTTGTCGACTGGTTTCACACGAAGGTGCGTTTACAAGTCTCATGATTATATGATTATGTATATTAATTTTTAGCAGTGTTTTAAAAAGCGTGAAGCGTGACGAAGCATGGAACCCGAGAGTCAAGCTTTACAAGCTTAAGCGTGCTTAGACGTTAAAAAACGTTAAAAAGAGTTTTTCGATTTTTTTTTTAAAAATCTTTAATCAATCTAAATCATTACATAATTGAAAATTTGAAATAATGCATACTAACACACAATAAGAATATTGCATTTACTTAATAATAGTTAGCAATTAGTAATCACTAAGTACTAACTACTAAGTTAGTAACTACTCTAATGTCTACTATACAATTTTGAAGTTTTCAAAAGGCAAAAACTTGACAATTGAATTCCTACATGCTACATCTTGTCATCTACACATATTTTCGAAATTTCCAACAAAAAGTTAATCTCAAAAATCAAAATCATATCATAATCACAAAATTAAGATATAGGATAGCACAATTGCTAAATCTTGTCTAGCTCTTTATCGGACTCCAATTCAATATCTTCTTCTTCTTCTTCTTCTTCTTCTTCATCTAGTTCACCTTCCGTGTCATCCGATACAAAATCATTTTCCTCAGGCTCCCTTATTTCAAATTGCACATTTCTAGCACGGATATCTCGATCAACCCCATCAATCTCCTCTTCCTCACCTTCCTTATCACAACCCTCTACAATCCAAGATTATGCATTACTAGCATCACTTGCTAGTAAAGTCTCTATTTTTCCCTTTCTCTTCTTCTTGTTTCTCAACCTTGCATTGAATTGAACATAAACAAGATTGTTCATTCTTGTAGTATCAAGTCTATTCCTTTTCTTGGCATGTATCTACAAAAATAAAAAATAAACAAGACAAGATAAGTTAGATAACTTTAGTATACTTAATAAGTTATTAAGCTACTACCAAACTACCAAAGTAATAACTCATATGTAACAATGTAATTAGCACTCACTACTCACCCCTTCAAATGTACTCCAATTTCTTTCACAACCCGATGAACTAGTTGTCAAACCGAGGATCCTTTTTGCCATTATCTTTAGATTTGGTGTTTCATTGCCATAGAAGACCCACCAACTCACTAATAATAAGAAATAAATTATTAAATATAAATGAAAGTACATCAATGCAGAAGTAGTGAAGAATAATAGTATAATACCATGGAATAATGGATAAAATGGGTTCGATTCCACTAGTTCTAGCTCTAGGCTCTATCCTCTGCTTTAGGATTTCCCTGACTCCTCTCGCGCAGTGAAGAAGAAGAACAATAATGGAGAAAATGGGTTCGAAATTTCTCTCGCCGTCGTCGGAATCTCCGGATGTCGTAGCCTTGCTCGACTCACGACCTTGGTCTCTGTCTTCGTTGGTGGAGGGAAGGGTTTTTCTTCGTTTCAGATGAAATGGGACTGCTGAATGCCTGAAATGAATTGCTGATTACGTTTAAAAAAAATTAAAAATGCACGTCTTAGCACTGTGAAGCGCGAGTTCTTGCGAGAACGCTCACGTTTGCGGTCAAAGAAAAGCGTTGACCGCTTTTTTCTCGCTTTGTTGAAATCGCCGCGTAACGGGTGCACTTCAGGCACTGTGCGTGCATACGTGCACATTATGCGCGAGTTTTAGAACACTGATTTTTAGTGACCATTGAATTACCTAATTAACATTGTCATTCATCATGATAGATCTATAATCTACATTGAGATACCCCTTTGGCTGTCACACCGGAAGTACTGGCTCTTACATCTCGCACTTCTCATAACATCTAATCTTATCCGGCATGTATCGTCAACAGTGTTCGATTTCTTACTGTTGATCGTGACATCAGACAAATCACTCAAAATAGTGGCGTCAATGCGCTAGGGATGGGAGGCGAAACATTCTACGGCCAGTTGCAACATTTACTTAACCTGTCATATATTGGTGTCTTTTCAGTCGTGCTTTTCAGGTGTAAATGGTTTAGGATGCAAGGCAAAAGAAATGCAATAGAAAACAACATCACAAGCTTTAACGTTAGTGCCGAGGCATTCAAGGATGACCAATTCATACTAGCTTCGCAAGCACGACAGGTGTTTTATATAAATGATCCTATAAGAGGTCCCAATTGGAGAGTTGTCCAAGAAGTAAACCATCGAAGAGCTTGGGAGCTACCTAAGACGGTTGTTACCGGGACTGATTTAGTCTAAGGTGACACATCAACGATGTTTTCACTGTTCGTAGATCTAGGCCTACTAGATGACATCAATCTACTCGAATGACTGGTGGGGATGTTTGAGGTCTCAGTGGATGCTGGGGAAGGACAGTTGGTCGAACAATATTGATTCAAATTACATAATGTAAAAACTGCATATTTTTCTTTATATTAAATGTATATCACAAATAGACTCTTTTGTAAGTGGTTCATTTCATAGAAAACCACTCATGTTTTAACGTAAAAATTGAAAAATTGACCCTCAACTGGAAAAAGTGACAAAGTGCCACTTTTTCATTAAAACAGAAGTAATAAAAA
Source organism: Ligustrum vulgare (assembly GCA_963555705.1). Lineage (NCBI taxonomy): Eukaryota > Viridiplantae > Streptophyta > Magnoliopsida > Lamiales > Oleaceae > Ligustrum > Ligustrum vulgare. Next base: position 33,010,434 of record OY743179.1, on the reverse strand, counting down.
GTGACGTATCTATCTATATATAAAAATAAAGACTTTACCAAAAAAAATACACACACACTTTCTCGCCAAAATGTACTTGCTAAATTTGGAAATATTTTGCCAAAAACACAAGAATTAAAACATAAATAAATCTTCCAAAAGATCAAATGTCAAAGTTTTAATTTATATATTTTTTAATTCATTTTAAATTATATTATTTAAGTTATATAATACTCCGTGTTCAGAAAACCTGAAATGGTTCGACCTGAACGAGGTAATAGGTCAAGGGTCAGAAAATTGAATCGGGTTTAACCGAGGTCAAATCAATTTTAAATGAAAAAAAAAAATAATTATTTCAAAGATCAGGAAATTTTTTTTAAAAAAATTATTTTACAAATAAAACGATATTTACTCATTTGGAGTAAAATTAAATAAATAAAAAATATAACAACAATATTCTTTACCAATTTAAAGCAAATACAGATTTATATATGGTTTTTAATTTTATTTAAAAATAATTTAATATATAAAAAAAGATAAAAAATAACTTATTTAAAAAAAAGAAAGTTTAACAAACAAATAAATAGTAAATAAAACTATATTTTTAAAGAGACGAACAACTTTAAAACTAAAAAAAAAAATCTTATAATGATCAATTTTTTTTATTAGTTTTGTAAATGTTGCATTTCCTATTTTGATTACTTTTTTTTTTTTAAGTTTTGAATTCGATAATATTTTTGTATTAAAATGTTATTACACTATGTTTTTATTTGACATGATTGTATAGTTAATATATTTTTATCGAAATCATTATTACAACTATATTAATCCCATGCATCGCACGGGTGAAAATACTAGTTTAAAAATAATAAGCTAGACTTTCTTTTCTAAGATTTTAATTTATTTTTGATTGTGAAAGTATCACATTTCTAAAAATAAGTGACATAGTGTCACATTTTTTAAGAATTTACAAAATTATAAAAAAGTAACAAAAATGCTTTAAAAAGTTGCACTCAAAATGTACACAGTATTTTTTCTTCGTAAAAGTTTTTAAAAAGTTGTTCTGTAATTGATCAAAAAAAAAAAAGGATATTTGAGTTGAACTGGGGTCGAATCGATTTTAATTGAAAAAAATAATTATTTCAAAGATCAAAAAATTTTATGAAAAAAAATTATTTTACCAATATAACGACATTTACTCATTTGGAGTAAAACTAAATAAATAAAAAAATATAGTAACATTATTCTTTACCAATTCAACGCAAATATAGATTTATGATTGTTAATTTTATACATTAACTTTTATTTCAAAATAATTTAATATATCAAAAAAAAAAAAAAAAAAAAGATAAATGTTGCATTTCCTATTTTGATTACCTTTTTTTTAAGTACTGATTTCAATCATATTTTATATGTAATTGTACTATATTTTTATTTGATATGATTGTATAATTAATATATTTTTTAAATTTTGATCGAAATTACTATCACAATTATATGTCATTGCATCTCACAGGTGAAAATACTGGTTAAACAAATTAGTCTTAAAAATTTCACTCCCTCGATTTATCAATCGCACGCGGGAGCTAATTTCACAAAAAAAAAAAAATAATAATAATAAAAAAAAACACCTAAGTCACAACCCATCTCTGCTCTCTACATTCTCGCTGCCCAAAGTTTTTCTCTCTACGTTCTCCGTCTCGCTACTCGTCGCTACTCTCTGCAGTCTACCGCGCGCTGCTCGCCTACTCCATCGCACCTCCGCCGCCCTCTGCTCGCCCCTAACCGGTAAGTGCTTCGGTTTATGCTTCGATTTTTGTTGTATTATTTTGGACCAGTTCTTCCACTATCCTTCATCTCGTACGTAGTTAAATTTTCATACTTCATTTCTGCTTTTTGCTTAACATTTTTGGTGACCCATATGAAGTTTATGCTTAATTATTGATTTTAATTTTTTTTTATGATCATAAATACGTAGATGAACATATTATAGGTTTCTTGATGGGATTTGTCAATGATTTTTATTGATTCTAATTTTTTTTTACTCTCCCAAATGCTTTTCAATTTCATCCGTTTTTATTGTAAAATATGCAACGTGATTCTCTCCTGAACCCAAGGTTCTCGGGTTTCTTCATTGGCTTTCTGCACGTGCCTTTGTTATTCATCATATTCATATCATGGGTTTGCAAGAGAATCGGGAGTAATGACGATGAAAGGCAGTAGCAGGGTTTTAGGAAAAATAGGCTCTTATGTTAAATATCAACACTGGTTTCATGTTTGGTTCTTTCACTGTTTAATCTTGTTCTATGCGTATTGAATTACTTTTATTGGTATAGAAGTGGCTCGTCTAATGAAAAGATTCTCACTTCACTGGATTTGAGAATACAAACATTAACCTGGTTAGTCCTCTATGCTAACTTGCAAAGCCAGATGTTGAAATTAGATGAACCTAATTTTGGACCAGTTTAAGAATTTGGTGGGCACTTTTCTTCTCAGTGTCTTGTTATTATTGCCTGGTGATAGACCTTATTTATTACAAAAAGCACCATACTTTATGAACCTTTTTTTTTGGATATCTGATATAGTTTCTATTGTGATGGGCATATTCTTCTGTTATGTGGGGTTTTGGGCTAGAAAGAGGACAAAAATTGCATTCTTCAAGAACCCCTTTTAAATGGCAGTGCCACTAATGGTAGAGAGTCGAATGAGGAAATCAAAGGGGACAAAACTGTCACCCCTTATGCCAATGCTAATATTTTTAATATCATCACTTTCTCTTGGATGAGTCCTTTGGTTTCTCTTGGCTTAAAGAAAACGTTAGACCTTGAGAATGTCCCACAGTGGGCCAATTTCAATAGTGTAAGAGGGGCATTTCCAATTCTAAACAATAAATTGGAGTCTGATCGTGGGGAGAGTGAAAGGTGACCACATTTATGCTAGCAAAAGGTTTAATTTTCACAACCTGGAGGGAAATTTCTGTATCTGCTATCTATGTGCTTGTTTATACGTTGGCGTCTTAGGTAGGTCCATATCTTATTGACACATTTAGTAAATAAAAATCATTGACAAACCATCCAGCTGAATAGCAACTTACTGGAAATATGAAACCCCCCTCATAAAACTAATTTGAAGATAATGATTGAAGTAATATTCACCTATTGTGGGCAAATGTTCAGTTTTAGATTCCTCAACTCTATCATAAATTTGACCCAATATATAACAAGAGTAATAAGTAAAACCAGTGCTCCTTTCCATGTAATGAGGATACATTTTTGCCTTCAAATGATTGGGAAATTTGACCTAGTTCACAAGAGTGAGAATAGTATGATACTAGTTCACATTGAAACAGAGAAATATCATTTAAAAATATAGGCACTGCCATAAAATATAATTGTGTCACCAAAGGAACCTTTTTCCCTGATTTAGGTGCATCTAAAGCAACATAATATATGCGAACTAATTGAAAGATTTTTCTCATGAAATCATCATTTTTAAAGCCACCATCACCTAACGACATTAGCAGTTGGTCCACATGTACGAGCCAGCTATCAGCTGCTGTGGCCATTTCATAACTGGAAGGGGCAAACTAGATAATTTAGTCATAGGATGAATGATCTTGTATAAATTACAAAATAGCTTCACTTTACGAGTAAAGAAATGCTTGAACTTGAACTAATATACATTGTTGTTAATTTTTGTTTGCAAGTCTCATGCATGTTTATAAACCATTGAGTTTCTTTGCAGTGTGATTTCCAATTATTCCATTCCAAGATTACAATGCTTTGATTATTGAGTTGAAAAATGTTCTTGGTGGTTAGGTTCAGATAAAAAGTCTTTGATCAGCAGTATAGCCATCAAAATATGACCGATATTATGTTGCATGGAGGGGATGGGGGTAATCAGGACCCCGATAGAGGGGGACATCGTTTGCCGCCTCCTTACGAGTCAGGTATTTATTCCTTAATTACATTTAATGGTTTTTATCTCAGTTCTAGAATACTAAAGAGTTTTATTGATTTCGTGTCAGGGCCACCGCCAAATAGACATGGCTAGTCCCAAATGCTAAATGTTGAGAAGCGGTTCAGGGACAATGGTAGTGTTCCACTACCAATTGACTTTGGATTGGATATAGAGAGGACGATTCGTCCTATTGGTCCAAATGAGCCAGAGTTCATCCGCTTCCTGGGAACGACGGTACATCAATTCATTGTTCCCAAGTGCACAACATGGAGCAAGGTCCCAGAACATTTAAAGCGTCGTGTTCGCGTCGAGGTTGAGGTACGAGATTTTACATTGTTTTAAAGTTTCATCATATTTAAATTATATAAGTTTCATTAAACGTTGAAATCTAATATTTTTTTCACAGAAATATTTCAACACCAAGGGCAATATTCCACAAGAGAAAGGTTATTGGGTTGATAAGGGTATTGACAAGAGCACTTCTGAGCGCTACAAAGAGTACAAGGGTAAGGCCCACAAACACTACAAAATACATGGCCGCACAAAACCCTTTGACGACATTGACATGGTCGAGTGGGGTAACTGCGCGGACTTGTTCGAGAGTGCATCCTTCAAGATAAAATTGATTTATATTTTATTTATTAATTTATAATTATTTTCATAATTAATTTATTACTTTATGTTTTTCAGGATGCGTTGCAAAGGAACGCAGCCAATCGGGCAAAACTCCCTTACCAAAGTTTGCAAGGGTCCAAGAGTATCGCTGCAACACGCCACGCCAACGTAAGTAGTAAATTGATTGGATTTAGTTTTTGATCAAGTCATTTATATTTCACTAGTAGTTAATTATAGTCCTACTTAGTTAGATGAATGTTGTTGATTTAAATTTCTTATTGTTGTGGAGTTCGATATTGTTGTGGAGTTCAATATTAATATGAATTATTTTCACACATTAGGTAAAAAATAGTTAACGCGTCTAGGTTTATTTATCGTTATTATTATTTAATAGTTATTGATTTTTTTTATTTTTTATTTTTTTTGGGTAGAGGGATCCTGATACACAAAAATTGCCTTCTATTTTGGATACGTGGAAGTCCGTTTATACACGAATTACTGACCAAGGAGAAGTCTGGGTCAGTGAGCAGGCCGAACGCCAACACGTAAGTATTATTTAATCTTGAACATTTTTTAAAAAAAAAGTTTGATACAATTTTAAATTTTCAGTTTAGCTTACTCATTTCATTTTTTGAATATTCATTATGAAATGCTCCAGACGAGGGAGACGCAGACACAACAGGGTAGCTTATCGGGGATGCAATTCGATGAGCACAATGTCATCCGGGAGGTGCTCAGAGATAGGCGAGGCCACGTTCGTGGAGTTGGTTGGACGGTCCTCGGCGTCTCTAGTTTGGCATCGTCGACAGTGAGCTGGCCGAGACAAAGTCCGAGTTTGCTCGAGTTAATGCAGTGTTGGCACAGATATTGGAAAAGATATCGAGGTCAGCCATGACCACAGCATGTGGTGTTGGATCCTCGACTAAGGTGGATGAGGACAGGGATGACGACGATATCGAATATTACGAGAACGATGACGACGACTTAGATTCTTAGGGGTTTTTCTTACGACTTTTTTGTATTGAAAATTTTGTTATTTAATGTGTTACTACTGTTTTTTATTAATAATAATCTGTTAATTAATATTTTGATATTTGTTAATAATTAACAATATTTCAATACTAATTAATAAAATGAAAAGAATTATTTTTGGTTACAATTAAATAATGTAGAAAGAATAAAAAATATTAATTTATTAGAATTATATTAATTAATTATAATTAATTTAAAAAAATTGAATGATTAAAGAAATATAGTGGTCGCATTTAAAAAAAATCAATTAATTTTTAATCATTTGAGACGACAATGTTGTCTCTACATTAACAAACAGAGACGACATTGGTCGTCTCTAATATTAGAAATGACTAAATGTCGTCTCTAACTTTTATAAATGTCGTCTCTAACTGTTAGAGACGACTAATATCGTCTCTAAAACTTAGGGACGACTGAAAAGTCGTCTCTAATGACCAACAACCACTGGTTTACAGAGACGACACGTTGAGACGACTTTGTCATATCTATTTCCCAACATAGACAACTTTTAGACTTTTAGAGACGACTTTTGTCGTCTCAAAAGTCGTCTTTGTTCAGTATAATTCAATCTGCAGGCTTGGATCTAAGTGATGGACATATAAAGGATTATACTCCTTTGGAGATAGAAAAAATATTGCAAAGTACTCGAAAAAACCTTCGTGAGTTTGATACAATGCCTTATCCTCAGGGCATGAATAGTTTTGTTCTTCAAGATAGAGGATGAGCTACGATATGACAGATATATGTTGGTAAAAGATCATAGTTCATATGTATCAAATCTCAATAATGAACAAAAGAATGCTATCAGACCATAATGAATGCAGTTGAGCGTGGTTGAGACGGGGTACTATTTTATATGGTTATGGAGGTACAGGGAAGACTTTTGTATGGATAACATTGGCTGAAGCTTTGAGGTCAAAAGGAAAAATTATTTTGACAATAGTATTGAGGGATATAGCCTCTCTTTTTCTACTAGGAGGTAGAACTGCTCATTCTAGATTTGTTATTTCTCTAACTCTAAACGAAGATTCAACATGCAACATTAAACAATGGTCTCCACTTGTAGAGATAATTATTAAAGCAAAATTGATCATTTAGGATGAAGCACCTATGATCCACAGGTATTGCTTTGAAGCTTTGGACAATACTATGAGAGATATTTTAAAGTTTACCAATCCATTGAGTTCGCGGCACCCTTTTGACAGTAAAACAGTTGTCTTTGGTGGAGACTTCAGACAAAATTTTGTCGTTATTCCAAAAGGAAGTAGGCAATACACTGTACTTGTTACCATCAACTCATTATATTTGTGAGAGATTACAAAGTTCTCAAATTGACCAAGAACATGAGATTTTGAAATCTTGGATAAGATAAGGAATGTGTTGAATTTAAGGTTTTTGGTAAATGGATTATCAAATATTGGAGATGGTACAAACGATGGTCTGAATGATGGTCATGCTACTATTGACATACCCAACGACCTTCTGATAAAAGATCCTACATGCTCTTTACTGAAATTGTGGAAAACACGTATCATTTAAAACATCAAACCATTTCATTTTCTATTATAAAGTTTTACAAAAATTTCGGCAAACTCTCCTCTATAAATTGGACATAGCCAACCAGTAGAGGGACATCAAAACCATTTTAAAGCATACATCTCAACTCATTAAATCCCAAACATCATCAAAACCATTCAATAAGTCCCAAACTCCTCAAAAATATATTTCCAAGTAAATAAACTTTAGCAAATGAAATAAGAGGTCGTTTAATCTCTATTACTACACCAATACTTATTCAAAGCTAATTTCAATAAAACCATTAAAAATAATAAATGAAGGAATAATTAATGAGAAACTTAAATGAATTCTAATTTAACTTTATTTTCAAAAATTGAAGGTAAGTATAGCCTGAGTCTGTCAACAAGTGCTCTCCTCGTCTCATCTAGCTTTCGTCACCTGAAATATTGGGGAGGGATTGGGGTGAGCTAAAGCTCAGTAAGTAAACTTTATGCATGTGATGCATGCTCATGACATGAAATGCCTTAGAAAATTCAAAGTAATTATCCCCATTTACTTACTTTTCAAGACTTTCATACTTTCCAAACTTTCACTTAAACATTTTTAAAAAAAAACTTTAACTTCATTCCAATCATGAACTCACTTAGTGTATCTTCTAGCCAGTCAGAATGCAGTGGGTAAATTTTATTTATTTATTTATTTTCTTATTTGGAACTAGGTCATCACTTTTCCACCGCTTAGCGGTTTAAAATTTGCCGCCAATCCTCACCGCAAAGCGGTTTAATATTTGTCACCGCCAAGCGGTTAAACAATCATCACCGCAAAGCGGTTTAATATTTGCCAACGCCAAACGGTTAAGCAATCGTCACCGCAAAGCGGTTTAATATTTTGCACCGCCAAACGGTTAGGCAATCATCACCGCAAAGCGGTTTAATATTTGTCATCGCCAAACGGTTAGGCAATCGTCACCGCAAAGTGGTTTAATATTCACAACTGCAACAGCGATTTAATTCGGGTACACCGGTCCCCTGCACCCCATTTCTCACTCATACCTTTCATGGCATAGAAGTACACCCATTTATTCTTAAAACTTGGGATACATACTTTTTGAGAAAATTTGAACTTTCCACACTTTTTGTAGCAACCAAGAATTTTTACGCGATTAATAATTATTTTAATAGAAAATCGTGTCGCTACTATTTCACCCATTTTTATTAAGTTAACGCAGCGACGTATTCGTATAGCCAAGTCAAGAAATAATCGAGATCGTTCGATTTTAAATTAAATTCCGAATTTCTAAAAATATCTCCATTTTCTTGATTTAAAGTATATTAAGTCCAAATACTTAATTCAATGTTATCCCAATATTTATTTATACAAAAATTACTTTTATTATTTAAATTAAGAAAATATATGCAAGCATGGGAGGTTCCATTATATGTAATCATGAAGAGCATAATATTTGTATAAAAAATGGAAAAGTATATGAATGATTTATATACTCCATTATATATAATCATGAAGAGCATAATATTTGTATAAATATGGAAAAGTATATGAATGATTTATATACTCCATTATATATAATCATGAAGAGCATAATATTTGTATAAATATGGAAAAGTATATGAATGATTGATAAGACTCCATTATATGTAATCATGAAGAGCATAATATTTGTATAAAAAATGGAAAAGTATATGAATGATTTATATACTCCATTATATATAATCATGAAGAGCATAATATTTGTATAAATATGGAAAAATATATGAATGATTGATAGACTCCATTATATATAATCATGAAGAGCATATTATTTGTATAAATATGGAAAAGTATATGAATGGTGCTTTACTTTAAGAAAAGGATGTGTTAAAATTAATAGAATTGAATGATTATGTTTACAATATGCCAACTTTATACATCTATTTAAACCCATCTCTTTTACACACAACTCTACACATATACACTTATTTCCAACCTATTGACAAAATCCACAAGTAAGAGAAATTCAAGGTGGTCAAGAAAGTTTTGGTCCATTTACTACTACACTTCATTTTAATCTTTTAAAAGGTAAGTATATCTTATGTTTTTATGAAAATTAAGTATGTTGTTATGAAATGTAAGTATATCTTATGTTTTTATGAAAATTAAGTATGTTGTTATGAAATGTAAGTATATCTTATGTTTTTATGAAAATTAAGTATGTTGTTATGAAATGTAAGTATATCTTATGTTTTTATGAAAATTAAGTATGTTGTTATGAAATGTAAGTATATCTTATGTTTTTATGAAAATTAAGTATGTTGTTATGAAATGTAAGTATATCTTATGTTTTTATGAAAAGTAAGTATGTTTTTATGAAAGGTATTACCTTATGTTTTTATGAAAAGTAAGTATGTTTTTATGACAAGTAAGTATATCTTATGTTTTTATGAAAAGTAAGTATGTTTTTATGAAAGGTAAATACACCTTATGTTTTTATGAAAAGTAAGTATGTTTTTATGACAAGTAAGTATATCTTATATTTTTATGAAAAGTAAGTATGTTTTTATGAAAGGTAAATACACCTTATGTTTTTATGAAAAGTAAGTATGTTTTTATGACAAGTAAGTATATCTTATGTTTTTATGAAAATGTTTGGATCATTGCTATGAAATCAATCTCACAAGATTGTTATGGGTTCCATATGATATGTTTATGATTATGCTAAGGGGACCGGAGTTTAGTAGCGCTACACATAAGAATTCTTGCCATTTAAGTTCGGTAAAATTCTTGTGTCTCCCTATGTTTATGAGTATTTCGATCCTATCCTATGTTATGATGAAAATGATCCATATGCTTTCAAAAGAAAATTTATGCTTGGTATACTTACTGGGATTTTATAAATCTCACTCCACGATATTTACCATTTTCAGATAATTGAAGGTTCGAGGCGGTCAACATGGAAGTGGCAAAAGTGGTTAAGATTGATGAGATAATTATGTTGAACTTTATGTAAGAAAATTATGTTCTATTTTTATTCACAAATAAAATTATGGGATTCTAATTATTCTTTTGAATAATTTTACATTACTATTTAAGTCTCGATAATATGATATGAGTCACTTTTAGTTGCACTCGAATGGTCGAGAATTCGGGTCGTCACAGTTGGTATCAGAGCCAAGAGTTTTAAAAACGATTCTGTAGATTTTTGAAATTTTATTTCTTAAAAAAAAAAAAAAAAAAACACTATTCACGTGAACAGTAAAACGACGTGCTATTCATGAAGAACAGTGAACGAAATCACTATTCATTTAAAAAAAAAAAAAATGAATTTTCACATGTCAAGTATGGTTATGATTTTGAAAAGTATGATGAAATTTGATGTGCGAATTTCAAGGACAAAATTCATTTTTAGCAAGGGAGTTTGTAATGTCCTGAAAATTTTATGGAATATAATTAGTTAGTGATATGATGTTTATATTGATGTCTTTGATAAATTTCTAGAAGTTCGGGGACTAAAGGAAAATAAGATTTGACGATAAATTTTTATTTGGGTTAATTAGGCCCAATCTTATGTAAAGATGCGAAATGATTAATAATAATTTTTTTTTAAAATATTTTAACTCATCACTCTACTATGTCACTCTCCACGTATTGACTCCTCGAACCAGGTATGTTATATGCTTTGCAAGTCATTTACGATTTTATTAAGACATGTTAAGTATGAAATATTCATATGTTATGAATCTTTAAGTGAAATATACATGTTGAGTATGATATGAATTGATAGAAGCCTAAATTTTAATTTATTCATTTTAATGTAGAATCATGAGACATAGAGGATATTGATATGAATTTTGGTTCATATTAAGCTTAGTAAGATTGACTCAATTAGAAATTAAGTTGGGTTGTAACTTTGGCCCAAAATATATGGAATAATATATTAAACAAACAAAATTGATAATGAATTGTACAATAATTTATCCCTTTATCACTACCTTTGTGTAAAAACAAGGGAAAAACTGTGGATGGTTATTAGTACTTCCTCTTCAAGTTTCAATTTTCGGTTCAATAATTTATCCCTTTATCACTACCTTTGCTTAAAAGCAAGGAAAAACTGTGGATGATTATTGGTACCACTCTTCAAGTTTCAATTTTGAAAAAAAAAAAAAAAAAATATGATTTACGAATGATTTTCAAAATAATCTTTGTAGTCAAGTTTAGAAATGATGAGCCCTAAATGGACTTTGCATAATTGATTTTAGACATGGCACTAAGTATGAGAAGTCAACAGAAAGGACTAGATAATATTTTCGAATTATTCATCGTTTAGATTAAACGAGAAATAGAAAGTCAGTTTTATGAAGTTATGATGAGATGTTGAGATTATAAGTGATATGATTTTATTGAGATTTTTATGAGAAGAATTATGAAGTTGGAGATTTAAAGTTTAGGCTCTTAATTATTGAGAAATAAGGACTTGATATGGTGATATTAGAAATTATGATTTGAAATTTCTATGTTGAGGAATTATGAATTGATTTTCTGGAATATTTATGATGATATTGAAGTTTGATGAAATTGTGATCAAATGTACAATTAGTTATTATTGTGAGTTATGAAGTATGCTTACGATTTGGATAAGTCCAAATTTCAAAGGAAAACTCTGCCTAGAATTTTATCGTTTGGAGTTAAGAGCATAGTATGGTATGCAATCACTAAGAGAATTGAAGTTAGACATACAAGTTCATTTACATCACAAACGAGATTTAGTAGATGATAACAGAGATATTATTATTTTCTCATAAGGAGAACACACAAGAGTCACCCTAGAAAGGAAATACATGAAAACACGCAAAAGCAAAAGAAAGCAACATGGGAAATTCCTCAAATTGAGAGATGTGTTTCCGGAGTAGCCGTATCCTACCACCTCTGACCTTTTGAGGAAATAAAGAAACCTTCAAAAAGGTGTGTTTCGAGAGTAAGAATACTCCGTAATCTACCACCTGGAACCTTTGAGGTACACACAAGATTTAAACATTAAGGAAAATCCTAGGAAATTAGAGGGGTGTCTCGAGAGTAAGAATACTCCGTACTCTACCCCCACCTATTCTAAGATTCATAAAGTTAAGTTTACATTAACCGGACTCCATTTTCGCTTGATTCCCCTTCCTTGCGACCAATCTATCTTAACCCCTGCTGGATCTTGTATTGAGATATATGACTGCAGCTTATCCAGTAGTTCATCAATAGTAGGAGCAGAAATAAGAAGCCTTCTGGAAAATGGAGAGATGAATCCCTGTTCCACAGCATAATCAAGAAAGGTTAACAAGCCATCAAAGAAATTGTTAACATTCAAAAGCCCAATAGGCTTAGTATGGAGATCTAGTTGAGCCCATGAGGTAATGTTAAAGATTTCTTCTAAGGTACCAAAACCTCCGGGCAGGGCTATAAAGGCATCAGAACCATATAGCATACAAGTTATGCGTTCATGGATGGATAAGGTTTGAACTTCATGCCCTCGTGTTTTTCCTGCAACATCTACCAAAGGGACAGGTATGACACCGATTACTTTTGGGAAAGGGTTTGTAATTTTTGGTAAAGATCCCTATAGTAATGTCCAGGCACAAATCGTTTTCTCATAAGGGCCTTCAACTCATCCCAAGTTTCAATAGGCCTCTCCCCATTTCTCCTTTTACTAGTTACCAATTGATCCCACCATACTATAGCATAATCAGTAAATTCTACGACTGCCAATTTAACCTTCTTAGCTTCAGAATAATTATGACAATCGAAAATTAATTCTACTCTCTTTTCCCATTCAAAATAAACGTCCGGATTACTCTTACCCTGAAACGAGGGAATGGACATTTTAATGTTACCAACATGTCCATCTACATCATCCCTACGATCACGCCTATATCCCCTATCACGTCTTTCTCTCCGATCTCGTCTCCTACCAACACTAGTAATAGACAATTCACCACTATCCTCATCACTATCAACAACCTCAACATGTTCATTCCTAGCTCTAAATTGTGGGTTGAAGTCATACCTTAGTGGTCTCCGTAAATTAGGGAAATTGCGCGGTTGTTCCTGACGTGGTTGAACATTTCCCGCACCTCGTATCTCCCCCGGATTATTATCCCTTTCCACATTCACGCCGGATTGTGGACCAAATTTTGCTTCCAACTTGGCATCCAACCTCGCTTCCCATTTTGCCAAACGTTCCTCCACCATTGCAAGCATTTTAAAATCTTGAAGATCCTTTTCCGTTGACGAAACTTCCTTCTGTGACATGGTTAGTAATAAAGAAAAGAGAAAAAAATATTAAATAAAGATCCTCACGTGTTTTATCGCTCGTGTATCACTCAATTTGGCTTTTTCCCTCTATTATTCTCACCACTCTGCCTTTTTCCTCTCGATTCCCTTTTTCCCACGTTCTCAAAGAACCCACCAAACTAGTCACGGATTTGGTCCTTGTGGAATAAACCCCAGAGTGCAAATAAGGAAAGTTGATGGAAAATATTGGAATTTAGGAAATTTGAGAAAGAAATTATGGAAACAAGAATTCTATTGCAAGAAGAAGTTTTATGGACACAAGAATAAAGAATTTTATGGAAACAAGGATTTGTTGGAAAGATTTGCCAAATATTATTTTCTTGATTTCTTGTTCGAATCAACAACACTTATTTTCTAATTTTTTTTTTTGTAAATTTCGGATTTTTTTTTTTGCTACTCAACTAAAATAATCAAGAAAAAGAAATAGAAATTGGCAAATCTTGAATTTCTGACGAATTTCAAGAATTAAGAATTGGAATGGAAATTTTTTTTTTTTTTTTGAATGATTAATAACTGGAAATAAAAGAAAAAGAACTGGAATACTAAATAATTGGATTTAGAGACAGGCTCTGATACCAGATGATGTGATCCGTTATGGGGATCACCAAGAACACGCGGAATTAAACGCCGGAAAGCTCTAAAATCCAAGATAGTAGACGGTAACAATGCAACCCCGACCTCACGACGCAAGAACTATGGGTATATTAAACCCAAAACCCGTTACGATGCGGAGATAAGAACCACAAAGGGGGAACGCCACAAAGGTTGTCAAATCCTTTGATAAGTTTAATTTGTTCGACGAGAACACGAAGAAAATATAAGGGAATATCTCACCTTCAATATCATTAATCTCAAGATAAAAGTTGTGTTTTACAATGCTGAATAAAGCCATATATATAGGCAAAGAAAATAAAGCAACTAAAAATAAACTAGAATTCAACCTAAACTAAAAAGCTAAAAACGCCTAATATTAACTTAAAATTCGGAACCTAATTTACGGCCGTGAAAACAACCTTTACGGCCGTAATCACGCTACGGATTAAAAATTGACAACATATGTTACGGCCGTGAAAATGACCTTTACGGCCGTAATCAACATTCTGAACTAAAAGATACCAAACTCTTTACGGCCGTGAAGATGTGGGTTACGGCCGTAAGTCCTCTTCTGCAAAATTTCGCCATTGTCGTGTTACGGCCGTAATATTGGCTTTACGGCCGTGAATCCGTTACGGCCGTGATTTCAGTCTTTACAGCCGTGACTCAGCTGCTGCCCAATTTCTCGTTCTTCCTTGATCCAAATGCATTGCAATAACTTTGGCTCCTCTTCCACATTCTTATGCATCATAAATGAAGTCTTTGCACTAGAGCACTCGTCCATCCACGCTTGCATGAATCCTTGCATTGCCTGCTTGATTCTTTTGGCTCTTTGTCTTGTTATTGGTCCTACGGGCACGTGCAACGGGTCAACGTTCTTCGAGCCACTCCGGAACTCATCACCAACCCTTGGATGTCAATCGGTAGTTGTCTTTGAACAACTTGTATGGCATTTATTGTTCCATGACCTTTTCTGCTAAGTGCATCGCTACCGCATTAGCCTTGCCAGGATGATAATTAATGACACAATCATAATCCTTGACAAGTTCCAACCATATGCGCTGTCTCATGGTTAGTTCTTTCGGTGAGAAGAAGTACTTGAGGCTTTTATGATCGGTATAGATCTCACATATATCTCCGTAAAGATAGTGCCTCCATATCTTTAATGCAGATATGACAACTGCCAACTCGAGATCATGAGTTGGGTAATTCTTCTCATACCCCTTCAGTTGCCTTGAAGCGTAAGCAATTACCTTTCCATGTTGCATAATGACACAACCGAGCCCTTTTAATGAGGCATCACTGTAAATGACCAATCCTTCATTTCCTTGTAGAATGGTTAAAACTAGAGTTGGTAATGGGGCGGATTCGGGGCGGATCGCCCTGATCCGAATCCGCCCCTTAAAAAATTACACAGATCCGGTCCGCCCCGTGATCTGTCGTGTTTGGGGCGGATCGGCGCGGATCATGTCCCGATTCGCCAATTTGATCCGCAAATTTATTTTTTTTCCTTTTCTGCAATAGCACCTGTAACTTGTTTTTTATTTGTTTGACAATTGACATTGCATACAACATATTCATTTCTTCAACAACATACTATTACTAATCCACGTTCAACAATTATTCAATTAATATCATTGCAATTTGCATATTCAACTTTCAACAATCACCAACAAGCGATTCATCCACAATTTAACAAAACTGAATATGTTGAAGCATCACTTTAACAAAACAAAAGATAACATATTCATAGCAGAAAATGTAAATATGCCTAAAGAAAACACAAATATTTCACAATAAAAGTTACAAAACATAAGAAGTTTTTGCATCATCAAGTTCCACTTCGTTTCCTCAAGAATCAAGAGTGTTTACGTTTGAGCTAGAGATGACAGAAGACGATTCCTAAAATAAGAAAATAGATATAAATCACATAACATTATTTAAATTGATTTTTTAAATGATAGGAAATGGACATTACACTTACTTCCTCGATTTCTTCGTCACTAAACCTTGTGCAACTCCGACATATTGAGAAGGAGTTGAATTTTCTATCATAAAAACATAAATAATTAGCTATAACATACATTAACTTAAGAGTTAAAAACTTAAAATTCCAAATCAAATGTAAATGAAATGTCTTACCGTGAATCTCCGCCCATAACCAATCCTGAGTACACATCAATGCCTCCAAGGTTTTGGGATGAAGTCTGTTTCTATGTGGACTCACAAACCTACCACTAGTACTGAAAGCGGATTCAGATGCCACAGTAGACACCTGAATGACCAATACGTCCCGTGCAACTTTAGACAACGTGGGATATTTGATTCCATTTACTTTCCACCATACAAAAATGTCAAAATCACTTGACCGAGGCATTATTGGTTCTTCCAAAAAATTATCAAGTTCGGTTTTCACGTTACAAGAAGTGGAGGTAGTAGAAACAAATTCATAAAATCCCGCCAACAGATTCTCTGTTATACTAGTAGACAACTCAGACTGATAATGACTAGAAGAATTAGAAACAATGCCACTAGGATTTTGCAATCCATCATACTCTTGCACCAACCTTTGACAAAGGTCGCAAAGTTTTTCAATCTCGTGTGCAGATTCTTCTTTAAAAATTAGAGGGTAATAATACTCTACTAACTTCATCTTATACCTGGGATCCAACACAGTCGCCAACGCCAAAATTCCATGAATATCACTCCAATATTTGTTAAACTTATCAATCATACTACTAGCCATCATTTGAATCACCTCATAAGGGGATTCAAGCCACTCATACAACGATAACTTTATTGCACAAATATTTGGGAAAAACGTATTAGCAGTTGGATAAGAAGTGCCAGAAAACAATTCAGTCACCGTAAAGAAAACATGTAATCTCACGCTTATTTCTTTAGCCAAATCCTAATCTTCATCACTAGGTAGACATTTGTATTGAGCCTCCCTTTGCTTCAAACGAGGGAAAACATCCTTATAAATTAAGGCAGTACGAAGCATTAAGTACATCGAGTTCCACCTAGTCTTATAGTCAAGCATCAATTTTTTATCACAGCCTACTTTTAATTGCGTGCAAATTGTTCAAAATTTTCAAATCTCTTAGGTGTAGCTGTCCAATAGGAACCACTATCCCTAATTCTCTCCACACTCGATGAAATCACATCCAAACCATCTTTCACAATCAAATTCAGTATGTGTGCACAACATCTCATATGAAAAAGCTCACCACCCAACATAAGAGTATGACTATGAAGCTCACTTAAAACAAGATTTATCATGGCATCATTTGTTGTGCAATTATCTACAATCAAGGTAGAACACTTACGGTCAATGTTCCAATCAAGTAAGCAACCAACTAAAGCTTGGGATAGCACATCTGCAGTATATGGGCATGGGACATACACAAACCTGCAAAACGAAAAGGAAATAAAATTAAACTTGTAAAAAATGAAAGCAAGCTAATTAGATATTTTATAACATTAATGACATGCACCTTAAAATGTGACTTTATAGAGTCCCGGAATCGTCTATGTAATGGGCTGTTACCACCATGAATCCTTTCTTCTGATTCGAGGAGGTCCACATGTCTGTAGTGATAGTAATTCGACTCACATTCTCCTCCAATGCTGTCATCATTTTGGATTTCTCGTAATCATACATTTTCAAAATGTCATTCTTAATAGTATTACGAGAAGGGACCTTAAAAATCGGTTGGAGATCATTCAAAAAGTTTCTGAACCCAATGTGATCAACTATAGACAGTGGATATTCATGTAAAACAATTGCCTTTCCCAGACTAGTTCTACACTTTTCTTGATCAAATGTGTACGTATTCATCCTACACTTACCACTAGTGTCCTTTGTGAAGTTTAATATTTCTTGTTTTGTATTACTATTGACTGGTCTACGAAGAGGACATCTATTTAGGTGGTTTTTCAAATGGCTTGTACCTTTGCTAGTATCACCAACTAATTTAGCTTTGCATTGGTTGCAAACAACCTTCCAAACTTCTCCTATTTTCACTCTCTCAAAATCTTGCCATACCAATGAATGAAATCTCGACTTTCGCTTCGCACCAACACGTTCATTGCTATTCTGGTCCTCTTCACTAAGCTCAATTGGATCTTGGCGTGCATCTACTTTTACTGGAGATTCTTGTGGGGGCTGATCAGCATTGTTATTATGGTCATTAGCTGGTACTTGTCTCGTACTACTACCAACACTTGTACGTGCGGTAGTAGTACGTTGTTTACTTTGAGATTCTGACATCTACAACAAAAAAAAGTCTTTGATTACATCTACAATCGATAACATTCAAGACACTTGTCATCAGTTGGAGATCAAGAATATGATTCTCAAGTTCTGAAAATGAAGCATTACAAAAGCAATTAATTGTAACACAATAAATTAAACAGTAGACAACTTAGAACAATAGAACTCAAAGCATGAAATAACATGTCTTCACAAGTATCTTAAAATGAACATGATAAGAGCATAAAAGAACAAAAGCAAAGCATTCATTACAAAATACAAAATTAAATTTGATGTTGATCACGGGATAGCATTTAAAATTTCAATTTACATGACTAGTGAACTAATATTGTAATTGCTTCAACACATTTCCATTTCATATGATAATATAAGTCAACATTTAAGAGGCAAAATAACAAAAGCATTAAATAAGTCAACATATTACTCAAGCAAGCCCAATATTCAGATGATGCCATCCCTTTCAATTTAAATTTCTGCTATGAAATTGGTCCTCTTCTTCCTTCCCAGGTTTATTCCTGTATTACCCCTTCTTTGTGAAAATTATTGAGTTTATTCAACTCAATATCCTCATGTATAGCTATTTTAGGATACTAGACATAACCACTACCATTTATCAACTCAAATAAATATCCACAAATCTAAAACTACAAATCTCAAATTGAGAAGACACCTCAACTTTAGAAAAAGTTTGAAAAATCTACACATTAAATCAAGCATATAAATCAGTTTATGTAATACAAATATGAGTAATGAGTTCAAAGAGACAAAGAAAAAGAGGTCGAAGACACCCACGCTCTGTGATGCTGGTGACGGTCTGACGGACGCTGCGTGCCTGCAGCCTGCTGCCGCCGTGCTTGGTGGACTGGAGTGCGATGCAATGAGGATGGAGCCTGGCAGGATGGAGGTGGTCCGGTGGAGATGGGAGAAGTTGGAGAGGATGGAGAGCCGGAGATGCCGAGAATTGAGGTAGAAGAAATTGAGGCTAGGGTTCACTGTTGAGTGAGGACTTGAGTGGTTGTCTGGTTGATTTGATTTTGTTTTCTCTCTCTCTCGACAGTCATATACTCATATATGATATATCAGATTCTTTCCGTTTTTTTTTTTTTTTTTTTTTTTTTTTGTGAACAGTAACGGATCGGGGCGGATCGGATCTCTCTATATTCGATCCGCCCCGAGATCCGTCATGGATCGGATTAAGCTGATCCGATCCGCCCCATCTATCCACGGATCAAGAAATTTTTGCTCCTTTCGGATCGGGTATCCATCGGGTTCGGGGCGGATCGAATTTTTTTGCCATCTCTAGTTAAAACGGGCACATTTGTCAACCGTGTCTTTAGCTCCTCAAAACTTTGTTCACAATCCGAACCCCACTGGAATTTTGTATCCTTTCTGGTCAACTTAGTCAAAGGAGAGGCAATCTAGGAAAATCCTTCCACAAATCTTCGATAGTAACCCGCTAACCCAAGGAAACTACGAATTTCCTTAACATTAGAGGGTGTAGGCCAATCTCGTACTGCTTCAATCTTACTCGAGTCAACTTCAATACCTTCCCTTGATACAATATGCCCCAGGAATGGTACTCTGTCCAGCCAGAATTCACACTTCTTGAACTTAACAAATAATTTCTCCTCTCTAGGCTTCTGAAGCACGATCCTCAAATGTTTTTCATGTTCTTCCTCAGACTTTGAATAGATCAATATGTTATCAATGAAAACTATAACAAATTGGTCTAAATATTCTTTAAACACCTGATGCATTAAGTCCATAAATGCTGCATGAGCATTTGTTAATCCAAACGGCATAACCAAGAACTTATAGTGTCCATATCTGGTTCGGAAAGCTGTCTTTGGAATGTCCTCTTCCTTGATCCTCAACTGATGGTAACCAGATCGTAGACCGATCTTAGAAAAATACCCTGCAGCTTGAAGCTGATCGAAAAAATCCTCGATCCTCGGTAAAGGGTATTTATTCTTTATTGTTACTTTGTTCAATTCTCTGTAATCTATGCAAAGTCTCATAGAACCATCTTTCTTCTTCACGAATAACACAGGAGCACCCCATGGCGAGAAACTAGGTCGAACAAAGCCCTTGTCCATGAGATCTTGTAGTTGCTCCTTGAGTTCTTTAAGTTCTACAGGAGCCATCCGATACGGAGCCTTGGATATTGGAGCTGTTCCAGGCACTAAATCGATAACAAAGTCAATCTCTCTTTCAGGTGGTAGATCATAAAGATCATCTGGAAACACATCCGGATATTATCGAACGATTGCAATTTGTTCAAGAGAGGGGTCCGTCTTAGGCACTTCGATTACGGCAGCCAAGTAAGCCTTAAAACCCTTATTCATCAGTTGACGAGCCTTCATCGCCGACACTATCGGAATAGATGGCTTTACTTCAACCCCAACAAAGCAAAAAGGGGTTTCATTCAGAGGTTTAAATACCACCTTCTTGACACGACAATCAATAGAAGCATGATACTTAGATAACCAGTTCATCCCCAGAATGATATCAAAATCATGGATATCTAATGTTATGAGATCTGCCAGTCAGTTGTGTCCTTCCACTGCTATCGGGCAATCTCTCAAAACATGATTTGAACTCAATAATGCTCCAGAAGATGTTGACACGACAAATTGAGTGTCCAGTTGTGGAGATGGATGGTTTAGTCGTTCAGTAAATGCGAAACTAACAAAGGAATGAGTCGCCCCTGAATCAAACAAGACACTTGCAAGTTTGCCACACACGTATACAGTTCCTGACACCACTATTGATGCATCTTTGGCTTCCTCCTTGGACATTGTATAGATTCGTGCTTGAGTAATCTTCATTTTATCTCTGCAATCCTTAACTATATGTCCTGGCTTTCCACAATTGTAGCAAACACCCTTACAATCATTTGCAAGGTGTCCAGATTTCCCACACTTAGCATACTCCTTTGCCCTGAAGGCACTAACTAAGATGTCCTTTGCCACACTTCGAGCAGGCTACTACCTGTTGCTTGTTTGATTGGTGATACTGCTTACTCCCCTGATCACTCCTCCTTTTTTGACCGTTATTCCATCGCTTTGGGTTTCCACTCTTGAACTTCTAGTTAGAAGATTGAGTTTTATTTTCTTCTCTATTCGTGACTAGTGTCTTCTCCACTAACAGAGCCTTGTTGACCACCTCTCGATAAGTGGTGAGTTTAAAAGGAACTACCATCTGTTTAATTAGAGGTTTAAGTCCTCCCTCAAAGCGTCTAATCCTCCTCTCTTCAGTAGTCACCAAATCTGGAGCAAACTTAGCCAAACTAGCAAATTCTGCCTCATATTCTGTAACCGATCTACTCCCTTGTTCTAATTTTAGAAATTCATCTTCCTTCTGCTGGCGGAGACTCTTGGGATAGTATTTCTCATTGATTGTTGTAGTAAACATCTCCCAAGTAAAAGGGTCGGTACTATTTCCATGCTGGCGCTGAACCATTAGCCACCAATCATAAGCGCCACCTTGAAGCATGTATGCTGCAAAATTAAACTTCTCTCCGTCGGTGCACCCCATAACCTTAAAATCTTTTTCCATTTCAATTAGCCATTTTTTTTGCCTCCAGAGGGTCAGCACATCCCAGCAAATGATGGTGGAGACAGCCTCTTAAACTCTGAGATCCTCCCGAGGCCTCTTGTATCATTACTTCTATATTGATTGGCTTGTCCCAACGTAGCCAACGCTTTTATGAATGCCTCTATGATCATAGGAGTGCCGGAAGGGACAGTGTTATTTTTATCCGTCCCTCCATTCTGAGTTTGCGAAATTTCCCCTTGAGAGTTGTTATTGTCCGTGCCTCCATTCTGAGTTTGGCGAGTCCCCCTTGGGTGTTGTCATTGTTCGTGTCTCCGTTCTGAGTTTGGGGGGTTCCCCCTTGAGTGTTGTCACGTCTAGTGTGAACCATTTCTAAATGGGAGAAAATGAAATATCTTGTTCAAAATAATACAACATATCAATGTGCAAGAAAGTTCGATACTAGTAATATCAAATCACATTCGATAATTTAAGTAAACCTTAACCTACCAGATGATCGAGGAAGAAGCACTTGAGGTGTGACTCAGTACCCGAACATTTTCAAGTAAATATTTTAAAGTCTGCAGAATCGCTTTTAAAACTCTTAGCTCTGATACCACAAAATGTAACACTCCAAGTTCAAATTCTTAAACCTAGGCTTACTAACTTTTCTTTACTTAAATGCGGAAAGGATATCATTTAAAACCTCAAACCTTTTCATTTTCTATTATAAAGTTTTACAAAATTTTCGGCAGAGTCTCCTCTATAAATTGGACACAGCCAACCTGTAGAGGGACATCAAAACCATTTTAAAGCATACATCTCAACTCATTAAATTCCAAACATTATCAAAACCATTCAATAAGTCCCAAACTCCTCAACAATTTATTTCCAAGTAAATAAACTTTAGCAAATGAAATAAGAGGTCATTTAATCTCTAATACTACACCAATACTTGTTCAAAGCTAATTTCAATCAAACCATTAACAATAATAAATGAAGAAATAATTAATGAGAAACTTAAACGAATTCTAATTTAACTTTATTTTCAAAAATTGAAGGTAGGTATAGCCTGAGTCTGTCATCAAGTGCTCTCCTCGTCTCATCTAGCTTTCATCACCTGAAATATTGGGGAGAGATTGGGGTGAGCTAAAGCTCAGTAAGTAAACTTTATACACGTGATGCATGCTCATGATATGAAATGCCTTAGACCATTCAAAGTAATTATCTCCATTTTCATACTTTCCAAACTTTCACTTAAACATTTCAAAAAAAAACTCTAACTTCATTTTCATCGTGAACTCACTTAGTGTATCTTTTAGCCAGTTAGAATGCAGTGGGAAATTTTTTTTTTTTCTTATTTGGAACCAGGTCATCACTTTTCCACCGCATTGCGGTTTAAAATTTTCCACCGCCAAGCGGTTTAGCAATCATCACCGCAAAGCGGTTTAATATTTGCCACCGCCAAACGATTAAACAATCGTCACCGCAAAGCGGTTTAATATTTGCCACCACCAAACAGTTAAGCAATCGTCACCGCAAAGCGATTTAATATTTTCCACCGCTAAACGGTTAGGCAATCGTCACCGCAAAGCGATTTAATATTTGCCACCGCCAAACGGTTAGGCAATTGTCACCACAAAGCGATTTAATATTCACTACTGCAACAACGATTTAATTCGGGTACGCCGGTCCATCGCACCCCATTTCCCACTCACACCTTTCATGGCATAGAAGTACATTCATTTATTCTTAAAACTTGGGATACATACTCTTTGAGAAAATTTGAACTTTCCACACTTTTCATTTAAAATCATTTTACTTCCCCAGTACTCCATGAAAAATGTATGCTTGGTGATCTAGTGACATAAAATATATGAATGCTTGGACAGTTTCCAAATTGAACAATATATATTTATATAAAGTAATGAAAGCATCGAAACAAGCAATTTACATAGCTGTCACTTGAGTACAGTAATTTCACATTAACTTTCAACTTTAATAAAAATAGGGGGGGGGGGTTTACTTACCTAAAGTTCTTCGTATTTACCGTCTTCTTGAATAGCAAGCGTAGGTTCCTTGGTTGCCCGTGACGTCAATGTGCCAAGATCCTAATTCATTACCATTCATCAAGAATTACAACTTTAACTCGAAACTACATAGTTACAATTCCTTTTAACGCTAACCAAATCCCAACGGAGATCAAGACTTTTATTTGATTTACAATTCAAACCAAGTCAAACCTTAGGTCATGTCTAATACCTTAACACTATATATGAGACAAGAGATCCATTTCAATGCATATAAGAAAGTTTTCTCATCTTTTAATTCAAACTCAAACTAAAAAATTTTAGAACTTTGACTAACTTTACTAAATCACACGATTAAAACTCCAACTATTCACCAATCTGAAAAATACACAGTTTCATGTAGAAATTAAAATTTAACCTAAAATATTGAAATCTGGAAAATGCACATTATAACTCAAACTTTTCCCAAACATTTAATTAAGCCACTAATTCAAGATTTTCGAAATCTGTAATTAATTTCATAAATTTGAAAAATCTGGAATTTCATCTATATCAATCAAAATATGAAATTAATACATGAGGGCAATTACATATACATCAACATATACATACAACCACATATATATACATACACTAATTACATGTGTGTGTTCGCCAGTGGTGGCGTGCGAGTGTGTTGAGTCCCGTGTGTGTGTGCGGTCTAGGAAAGAGGGAAGAGAGACGACAAGGAGGTGACTTACCGTGGTGGTGACCAGCGATGTGGTGGGTGGAGTTGTGTGCGACCGAGAGTGATGGAGGTGAAGGAGAGTCGAGGCACCGAGAGTCGGGTGAGAGGATCGTGAGACTGAGGGATAAGGTAGGTTTTGATATAACTTTTTGTAATTTGCAAATTAAATCCCCTAACTCTCATGAATTTGAAATTTAAGTCCACAACCTCCAAAAATAATGCAAAATGCCACTAAACTTGTTCAACTTTAATATAATGCAACTTACTACCCAAAATAAAATAGAAATTTGCAAGTAACAATTAAAATAAACAATAAGACATAGAATTGCATGTAATTAATATATAAACTTTCTAATTAGACACATTGATCGAGACGGAATCCAAGTCCTTCCACTGCACAATAATCAAATTATTAACATTAATAAATACCAATTAAATAATTCAATATAACATCACATAGAAATTTCGTGTGAAATCCAAGAAAGCACGTAAATTAAAAGTGGTATTACACCCTCTTTCTAGGAAAATTTTAGTAACCCTTCGAATTTGCAAGAAAGAACGATACTAGCTCTGATTCTCGAGGTTGTTGAATATGTAAATGAGTACATGTCATCTCGAAATCTAACTAAAGACAAGACGTATTTAAGTTCTGATGCAGCATGCAAGTCAGATTTGAACATTGACGTACTTGAACATATTCATACTCATGAGTTTTTTAATAGCATTAGATGTTCATAGGTTCCTAATCGTGAGTTGAAGTTAAAGCCTCAATTATGTTATTGAAAAATAATATTGATCATTCAGCCGGACTTTGTAATGAGACTATAGTATGGTAATTACAAAACTTGGTAATCATATTTTGGAGGCAAAGGTAATTTTAGGAAGCAATGTCGGACATAAAGTTTTCATCCCTCGAGTGACTTTAACTTCGTCAGTCCCAAGACTACCTTTCAAGTTTCAATGAAGGCAATTTCATTTGATAGCCTCATATACTATGACTATTAACAAAAGTCAAGGCGAGTCTCTCATATGTTGGTCTTTATTTGAAAAGATCGGTATTCAGTCATGGACAACTATATGTAGTAGCGTCTTGAGTTATCAATAGTGTTGGATTGAAGATACTAATTTCTGATAAGGATGGGCATCCAACAAGTTCCACTACAAATGTTGTTTATAAAGAAGTTTTCCAAAGCATAGTTTGATTTTGTCAATCTAACTAATTTGAATATTAATTATCAATATTCAATTTTATTTCTGCGTGTTCAATATTTGATTATCCCACTTTGTTGAGTAATATTTCTTATTGCATACAAACATAATGATAAGGTCGTCCATGCATAGCACACACGTATACTAGTCAGTGTTCTAAAATGTGCCAAAATGCGCCACCTAGGGGCGGTGCGGGATGAAAACGCGTCGAATTTGCGATATGCGCGTAAAAATGCGGTCAGATTTTTTGTTGACCGCCTAGGCGCGAATAGGCGGCGCAATGCGCGATTAGGTGCGCTTAAAAGCGTTCAAACGAGATTAAACTTGTGTTAGATAAACAAAGCCAAACAACTCACCAGTCAGCAACTTAAAGACCCGGCCCATCATCACGACATCAGATCAGTTACAAATTTCAATTTTTCCCTTTTCATTCCCTCAACTCTCGTTCTCTCCTCCGTCGTCTGCATCTCCTCCACCGAAAAATTCGGTGATGCCCAACCAAAAACTTGCGAAATGTGATTCTCCTGTGTTCTCATTCCAGTGATTCTACAGAAGGTTTATATTATCTGCCATTCTCCAACAGGTTTGGAAGTTGGAACTCATAAAGGTCAGTTTTCGATTTTTCTCTTCTTTGATTCTTTCGCATACTTTTCTTTCATATATGGGTTTCGTGTTTTCCATTTTCTGCATCTTTGAATCTTTCACAGTTCATGCACGAAAAGTTTGGGTTTTCAGTTTTTGCATTAATCCTTTCACTAATCCGATCTGTGAATCTGTGATGCAGAGTATTGAAGTCTAAGAACAAAATTTGTTGATTATGTTGAAGTAGACATCGTATTTGTTTCAGTGTAAGTCTGTAAATAACTAGTGGACTGGTTAAACCGTTAAGCGTATTGAACCTGAATGTATTGAGTATTGACAACGTGTTGGAATTGAACATATTGGATTGAGATGAGTGCTTTACTGTATTTATTTTCATACACTTTTATATTTCAATTTTTATTCTTGCTTCAATTTTTCTAGGAAGCAATGGAGAAAAATGATTCTTCAATGGCCTCTAATTCTAGTTTTGAAGATAGTGATTTGAAAAAAGATTCTGGGGACATTGGATGGGAAACTGGAATTCTTGAAGATCCTACTAAACCTAATAATGTGAAATGCACATTGTGTGGTAAAGTTACAAAGGCGGGAATTAATAGGCATAAAATTCACATTGCGGGAATTAAAGGAAAGGGTGTGAGACCATGTCCTAAAGCTAGCAAAGAGCAAAAGACCAAGTGCCTTGAAGCAATTGAAGAGAATACGTCTAAAGGGTTAGAGAAGGCATTGAATGACTCTAAATTGAGGGATGATGTAGTTATGTATTTTTCTACACGTGAGGAAAAAGATGATGAAATTTCTATCATTGAAGGAGGGTCTAGGAAGAGGCCTATTCGTGTTGGACCCATTGGATAATTTCTCAAGGCCAATCAAGGTAGATGGTGTTAGTGCAAGTGCAAGTAAGATAACAAAACAACAAAATATCTATGATGCAATTGCTAAGAAAAGGACATTAGAAGTTCATCAATATTTGGCAAGATGGGTATATGAAGTTGGAATTCCTTTCAATTCCATTGATAATGATAGCTTTAAATGCCTTGTTGAAGCTCTTGGTCAATATGGCCCAGGTTACACCCCTCCTTCACAATACCAACTAAGAGAGCCACTTTTGAAGGGAGAGGTGGAGAGAACAAAGGAAACTCTTAAGAAACAAGAAGATGAGTGGAAGAGTAATGGGTGTTCTATAATGACAGATGCTTGGAGTGATAGAAAAAGAAGAAGCATTATGAATTTGTGCGTGAATTGTAAATTGGGAACCACATTTCTTTCTTCAAAGGAAACTAATGATAATGCTCACACTACTCAATACATATTTGACTATGTCAATGAATGTATTAAAGAGGTTGGAGAGGAAAACGTATTTCAAATTGTAACTGAAAATGCTTCCAATAACATGGCCGCTGCAAATTTGTTAAAATTACATCGTCCTACCATCTTTTGGACATCGTGTGCAACTCACACATTGAACCTTATGCTTGAAGGAATCTCCAAACTTCCTAGCTTCAAGGGAGTGATTAAGAAGGCAAAATCATTCACTATTTTCATCTATGCACATCACAAAACTTTGGCATTGATGAGGAAGTTTACAAAAAGGGAGATAGTTCGGCCGGGAGTTACTAGATTTGCATCCTCTTTCTTGACATTACAAAGTTTGCTCGATAAAAAACAAGAGTTGAGAAATATGATGACTAGCAATGAATGGGATAATACTAAATGGTCTAAGAGCAAAAAGGGAAAAGAGGCATTTGATGTTGTTGTTCTCAATCATTTTTGGAACTTGATAGAGTTGTGTTTGAGGGTGTTTACTCTATTAGTGAAAGTGCTTAGACTAGTTGATGGGGACGAGAAGCCTTCAATGGGCTTTGTTTATGGAGAGCTACAAAAGATGACATTAGAAATACATTGAAGAAGGAAAGTGATTATATGCCAATCTTGAACATCATTGATGCAAAATCCAAGGATCGACTTGATAGTCCACTTCATACAACGGCTTATCTTTTGAATCCATTTTATTACTTCAAGAATCCAAGTATCAAAGATGATGAATTGATAAAAAATAATGTGATTATTTGTGTTGAGAAGATCTTTCTCGATGTTCAAATGCAACATGTGATAAATGTTGAGTTACAAAGATACACTCAAAAAGAAGGTGCTTTTGGAAAAACTTTAGTTATAAGTGGATGTGAGAACAATACTTCAAATTACAATCCGGGTATGTTTAAATTATTTTCTTTTCATTTTTTGTTAATTGTTTAATTAGTATACCACATGGATATATAATATATTATATTTATCTCTCTTTTTTGTATATACTAGTAAGTTGGTGGGACTTTTATGGCAATCAAACACCAAATTTGAAATTCATTGCAAAGAGGATCCTTGATTTGACTACGAGTTCATCGGTTTGTGAGAGAAATTGGAGTGTCTTTGAAAGTGTAAGTTCTAAATACTTAATTATGTTGCTATATTTCAGTTATTACTTTGGTAGTGGTTTGATGATTTAAAGTTTACTAAAAAATTTCAACTTCTTTCATGTAGGTGCACACTAAGAAGAGAAACCGCCTAGATGCTATAAGGATGAATAATTTAGTTTATGTCCAATTCAATGCAAGATTGATGAACAAAAAGAAGAGAAGGAAAGATAAATTAGAAACTCTACTAGCAAGTGATGCTAGTAATGCACAATCTTGGATTGTTGAGGGTTGTGATGATGATGAGGAGGAGGAGGAGGAGGAGGAGGAGGAGGAGGTGGACGTAGAGAATGATATCTTACAACCTACAAGAGGTTTTCGAAATGATGAAGATGAAATAAGGGAGCCCGATGAAAATGATTTTGTATCGGATGGCACGGAAGATGAGTTAGATGAAGAAGAAGAGATCAAGTTAGAATCCGATAAAGAGTTAGACAATAGTTAGGCCATGTGACTTAATGTAGAAATCATATTTTGTTAGTTATATCATGTTGATAACTTGATAACTTTTATCATATTTTGTTAGTTATCAACTTATCAATGATTCAATATCAGGAAGGCATTTTACTATTATGATATGTTATTATCAAAGTTTGCTTGTCTAGAATTGGTTCCTCAATGAATTTAATTGTGCAAGACCTCAAGAAAATCCTCTACTTAGTGTCAAATTCATTAATAGTATAATTAATACTTAATAGTAAATGTGTATGTTTATTTTTATACAAAAAACTTGTTTTTTAAATATAAAAATCTTTTTATTATACTTAAAATAATATTAAAAGTACGAAACGCATTATGCCGTCTATTCTCCTCATTGATACGCTTAAGCTTGTAATTATTGATTCTCGACCTCGACGCATCGCAACGCAATACGGCTTTTAGAACATTGATCCTAGTAATACACACAAATCAGACATTTCTTGCTACTACCAATAGTAATACACTCTGTAAGAGACAGGTAAAAAAACTTTCCCAACTTCTATATTTTAATACGCACGGATTAAGGACGGGTAAGAGCTCTTCTCAACTTCTACGTTCTTACACACGTGTGCATGTTATAGTTATAGATATATGTATTAATCTCATTTGGCTGTCTTTCCGTAAATTTTTCGACACTTCTAACTCTTCAGGTCGTATAATTAAATGAAAAGATATAATTTTCCGATCAAAAAAAAAAAAAAATGAAAAGATATAATGTTAAAAGTGATGTTATTGTATTGAAATTAATCTGAAGTTGGAGGCTCAAGGTCTTTGCCAATCATTTCAGCACCTGACTACTGAACCGACAAACCCGACTCTGTCCCTCCCCAGCTGCTTATTCACCCTCCCACAACATTTTTCTCACCCCCCCACTTTCCAAAATCAATTAGCCAACCATATGCTCCTTCAACAACTCCCCAATATCAATTTGACCTTTTTGCTCTTCATTATTCTACATTTTTATTGTCTCCCTTTCCTTTTTACTTTTTTCCATTGTCTAATGATTCATCTCCCCCATAATTCTTCCTGTCTAGATATATAAATATATCCCTGTCCCCAACTCCTTATTCATATGGTTTTTACACATGGAGGTTTTGCCTAACAATTCAACTTGTTTGGAGTTGAGAATAGCCATGCCGGGCTTTTCTTCTTCTCCATCACTTCAATCTTCTGGTTAGCAATTTATTTATATTGTTCTTTTATTTTTCCAAATATATCATATTTAGGGTTCTTCAAATATTTCATTTTTTATTTATAAGTTGGTATAAAGCATAAAATTCTAATATACACTACACTTATTGAAGGAGAAGGTGGTGTTAGTGCAATGAAAGATTTGGATTTGGATATAAATCAAATACCTTCAGAAGTCGAAGAATACGGAGACCTTCCGAGAAAGAAACTCCGGCTCACGAAAGAACAATCTCGTGTTCTTGAACAAAGCTTCAGACAAAATCAAACCTTGAACTTAGTAAGTGAACAGTCAACCTCACTTTTTCCTTTTTCCATTTTTTTTTTTTCCCGGATAATTTCATTGAATTAATTTAGAGTGTATACTATGTACTGATTCTAAGGTTTGGGGAAGGATTCTTTGACCTAAACTTTTGAAGTTCTGAGCAGGTTACTGATAATCTTTTGGTTATGCAGAAACAAAAGGAGGGTTTGGCAGATCAATTAAAGCTGAAGCCAAGGCAAGTGGAGGTCTGGTTTCAGAACCGTAGAGCAAGGTACTTAAATATATATATATATATATATATATATATTTAATTTAAATTATTCTCAAATATTTGATTGTCGTTTCATTACGTTGTTGGGATTAGACCCTATAACTATTACCTTAGATAAATCACACGGTCAAAACATTGCCAACATTGTTGATTCACTGAATCAGATTCAACACCCCTTGTTCATCCTAATTTTTAGATAACTCTTATTATTTTGATGGTAAAGATCAAAAAAAATTTGTTGGGTTCAATTTGTATACGTTCTATTCAACTATCTTTGATATATATGTATGGGTCATATAAAAATATTGTTCACGACTAGCACAAAAATGCTACTATTCAATTTCTTTTTACGAGAAAAAAGTTGATGACGAGATAAGATTATAGGTAAACTAGGGTTTGAAGGTTTTCATGTCCTTGGTAATTCTGTAATGGACATTTATTGCAAGAGGTTGTTTCTATTTTCTCCTTATTTTTTTCCCCCCTTAGAATATGTTAATTAAGAGTCCATTTGACATAGATTTTCTTTAGAATAGATTAGGTGAATGATGATATTTTTGACGAATGTATGGTTAAAAAGTATGAAATAATTATAGGTCTACGTACAAATTATTTTTTCATAAATATGAGTGATTAAAAAATGAATTTAAAAAAATTAAATTTTTTTACCACTTACGGTCCAAGTCTTGTTCATTCTCCAAATTAAGAAGAAGAAATATTAGAATAATGATTTTTGCATATTAATATAACTAACTTTCTTGAATATTAAAACACATTAAGGAAACACAATCATGATGTTTTGCTAACACCAAACAGAAATATGGAGATTGTACATGAAGATTACCTGGAAAATTGCCGTAGTTTAACATTTATATATATATATATTCATTTAGCAGACTTTAATAGAAGTTGATAAAATGCGTTGTTGAAAGAGTATTGGACCCATGAAATATGGCTAAGATTAATTGTCGATTTTGACTTGAATTAAAATCTTTTTTTTAGTCACTTCCAAACAGATGCTAAGTAAATATATTATGTTTTCTTCTTTTTACATAAATTATTTACACTGCTTTCTTTTATACAATGATTATAATTTATAAACCAATTTATAAACATTACATTTATCCAAATCACTTTTTAATCACGCATATTTTCTCTCTAAAAAAAATTACACTTTATTTTTGTATCATAATTGAAAAAATACAATGACGTCCAAATGTTTTCTTGTTTTCTTTTTCTTTTTCTTTAAGTAATTTTTCATAACAATTTAACTGTTTTGTGGGGGGGGGGGGGGGGGGGGGGGGGAAAACAAAAATAACAGGAGCAAGCTGAAGCAAACAGAAACGGAATGCGAGTATTTGAAAAAATGGTTTGGATCATTAAGTGAACAAAACAGGAAGCTTAAGAAGGAAGTGGAAGAGCTAAGAGGCATGAAAGTGGGGCCGCCGCACAGCTCACAACTTCTTCCGGCAGCCACCCTCACAATGTGCCCTCGATGTCAAGATGTCACCACCACTTTTCTCGACAAGGGCCCCGCCGCCGACACCACTAACTCAACCACTCCCACAATGTCTGCAAAAGTGCAAAGTATTCACTCCCAACACACCTCTGCTACTTTTTAGTCGGCATCTTAATTTTAAGGTAGAAATTAGTGATCTCTAGAAGTGACTTGTTGGTTAAAGAATGTTCATATTAGTAATGTAATAGTTGTTTCGCATTCCGAGAGACGTACTTTTGGGTTAATTGTTTTGTGATAAACACATAAATTTAGAGGAAAATAACCATGGCAAGTTGGCGGCATACATTTGAGATTGAATTTCTCCTTCCGTGAGTTGAATATTCTCAACATAAAATACAAATACATATTTGGAATCCCCTTTCTTCAAGTTGATATGGGTACTCGAGAGAGCGTGGAAACAATGA
Source organism: Ligustrum vulgare (assembly GCA_963555705.1). Taxonomy (NCBI): domain Eukaryota; kingdom Viridiplantae; phylum Streptophyta; class Magnoliopsida; order Lamiales; family Oleaceae; genus Ligustrum; species Ligustrum vulgare. Next base: position 32,977,435 of record OY743179.1, on the reverse strand, counting down.
GAATGAACTAGAAATTACAAAAAGAATAAAAAAAGCATAGCATCGTGAGAAAATAAGATAGCATGGCAATTAAACTATTCCACACAATGTCCATTTGATATGCTAATACACTTTTAGCATGTCTAGTTAATTGTCACAAAAAATAAATAAATAAATAAATAAAATAAAATATTGAAAGAGTGAAAGTTATATGAAACAAAAGGAAATAAAATATTTATACCAAGATCATGTAGCAAACTTCGAAACCATACCAATTCACAAGTAGTAGAGGTCATTGAACGATATTCAACTTCCACTAATGATCGAGACACTGTTATTTGTTTCTTTGATTTTCAAGAGACCAATGCATCACTCAAAAAAATGCAAAATCCTGTAATTGATGCGTGTCGCAATGCACCAAAATAATAAATAAATATCTTACTCGCAAATTATCAGATTTGATTGTAATATCGGAAGTAAGAGTCGATCACACGAGAAACGGGAACTAAAGTAGTGCTTTGTCAATTAGAATAGATGGGGGGTTTTCGAGTTCAAGAATTGTAAATATCGTGAAAATAAAGTAAAAACGTAAATTAGATAAAATAAAAGTCAATTATTTGCAAACCCTAGTTCTCAGGTTCAGTTGTATTCTATCTCAATGTTATCACCTTCCAAGTAACGCGTGTTCAATTTCCCTTTTTGATTTATCATCCGTAAATAGTTAATAAGCTCTAACTATTCATATTCTCCCTTAATTGCATTTAATTAGAATAAGCTCTCTAATCAAACATTAGCCATTGAACAAGCTCTTTAGATTTAAGACAACAACTATATATTGGTCGAGAAGAATTTGGATGAATTAGATTATCAATCACACAAGCTCATGACAATTAACCTAAGTTGGAATTCTTTATGAAAATATTAAATTTCCAATTGCTACTATGATTTGAATAAAAAGACGTTTACGGATCCAATCATTCAAAATAGCAAATCTCAATATAACACATTAAATGATAATGCCTTAATCAAATAAAGAATTGCATTGATTAAATCAAAAACATATAAGAATCCAACAAATCAAAGTAAAGAATTTAGAACAACGTTACTAGTTTGGAAAATCAATAACAAATTGATATGAAATACAACTTCCCCTTCGAACTAGGTATGGAAGCTTAGCCGAGCATAGTCATGAAGAATTCTAGAATTTTCTTTCTTGATTCACCTTCTCGAGTTGCTTAATTCTTCTTCCAATTCTGCAAGCGAGCCGTGCCTCTTTCAATAATTATTTCACACCTTTTTTTGTCCTAAAATTCCCTTTTTAGCCTTAATTTCGTACCCTAGCTTTGGGAGCAAGAAATCCCAAAATTATGGAAAGAATTAAAATATGGAAATTTTGACTGGAGACTTACGGCCGTAAGTTTTCCTTTACGGCCGTAAAGAGGTTTCTGCTGATTTCTCAAAAATTGAAGTTACAGCCGTAACTTCTGATTTACGGCCGTAAAGATGTTTCTGCGCATTTTTCACCTTTTGAGGGTTACGGACGTAAGGATATATCTTACGGTCGTAACATCTTTTCTGCTTATTTTTTTCTGATTCAACATGCTCTTACGGCCGTAATGATTTTTCTTGCGGCCGTAACTCTATTTGCACCTAAGTCCCCAAACTTCAGTTTTTAGTGCAATTTGGTCCTTTTTTTCTTCTTTTCTCCTCTTTTAGGATCCTATACAACATGAAACATAAAATGCATTAATAATACTTAGATAGAATCCCATTATGACTTATTCAAGGATATAAGTGCATAAAATAAACGTAAATATCACACTTATCAGTACAACTCTAAGTGCTTCCTTCCACTGTGTTGATATATCGTACAACTCTAAGTGCTTCCTTCCACTGTGTTGTGTTTGGTTGACAATCACATGCCCGGACACATCTTACTCAAGACTTGCACTCGGTAAGATATGTCCGGTCGTGTGATTGTCATATATAGTAACTAGCAATTAATCTTTTGTAATCCTTTGGATCAGTAAGCTCAGGAGCTTCTTCATCATTGAGCTTTATGTTGACCTATGGTCAATTTGACCTTATTGTTTTGATCATAACAAACAAGAATTTATTGTGTTGCTAACAAGTGTGCTTCAAGTGTTTCATGTAATGATAAATATTCAAAGCACTCAATGTTCAAATCGTCTCTTAAAGATATAAATCAAAATTATGTGATCGAGCACATGAGACGCAAAGAAGATCATGAAATCATTGAAGATATTCAAAGATCAAAATTGAGGTTGAAAAGCATGACATGAAGATCAAGATTTCAAGCTTACAAGATTAGAGTTGATTTAACGTATGTAAAGGTATAACACTCTCAATCTTTAGCGATGAAATTCAACGAGCTCGAAAATGATTTTTATGCATCAAGAAACTTACTTGGAAATTCATCACTTGGATAAAATATTTTTATATAAGTCAAGATTGTCTGTCAAATGTTATTTAATCTTAAATCATGATTATATTATGTTAAACCACTTTGAAAAACAAGTTAGAAACCTAAAAATCGAAAATTTTCATATTTTTCAAAAGTCAACCAAAAGTCAACGGTCAACAGTTGACTTTCGGTCGACCGAAAGTTTGGTCAACCGAAAGTTTCGGTCGACCGAAAGTTGGTCAACCGAAAACTCAACGGTTGAATTTATAACGGCTATATGGAAGATTCGGTCGACCGAAACTTTAAATTGGTCAACCGAAAGTTGCTGAATTTGAATATTTTGATCTATAAATAGCCATCTCATTCACATTCAATAACAACAACTTAGATAAGATTTTATACAAACTTTCTTGTGAAAATTCAGTGTTCTTACTTAGTTTTTATTCATCTTTTATTTTCATAAAACTTTGATTGATCTAAACTTTGTTTTATCAAATTCATCAAAGTTTTTGGAAGAAAGTTTTGTGAAGATTTTTGATTTTACATTGTTTAAACTTCTTCAACATCTTCACACTATATTGGAATTGAAGTGTAAGTCTCTCTTTGTTCTAAACATGTTTTAATCTTTTAAAAGAGAAAAATTCCAATTGAGGAACTTTGATTATTTGTGCTACATTTTTCATTATCATTTGATTCATCAAAGTTCCATTGCCTAAACACTTTGAGCTTAACTTATTGTTAATTATTCAAGTGTGGTATCTCTTGGTACGTAATTTGATTCAATATTTTTAACAAGAGATTATTTGAAAAACTTTGTTTGATTGCATCAAACTTTTCATTATCATTTGCATCAAAGTTTTTCTCTAACACTCGAGCTTAATTCATTGCTATCTATTGAAGTGTTAGCCTAACTCTCTCGGTACTTAATTTGAGTATATCATTTGTCAAGAGAGTTATTTCAATTGTACATTCAATTCATTATATCTTGTGGTTTCGAGAGCCTTGTGAAAACTCGATTGTTGGTTTTCGAGAGCCTTGTCAAAACTCGATTGTTGGTTTTCGAGAGCCTTGTCAAAACTCGATTGTTGGTTTCGAGAGCCGTGTGAAAACTCGATTGTAAAAGGATAGGCGCTCCTTGTTGTAAGTCGCCTAAGGATTTGGTACTCCTTGTTGTAAGTTACCAAAATAGTGGATTTGGCCTTGCTCGTGACGGAGAGCTCGGTAACGGGGGACGTAGATCACGTTGGTTGATTGAACCTCCATAAATCGCGTTTGCACTCTCTCATCCCTTTTATTTATTTACATTGCACTTACTCTATTCTATCAATTTACATTGTGCAACGCTTTATCTTAGTGCTATACTTGCCTTATCAATTAAGTTTACACTTATATAGCACATTACATTGATAGTTTAGTTACTTGTAACACTAAGTGCTATTACTTGTACCTATTGGTTTTTAAGTGTGAGATTTTATCGAAAAAGTTTTATAAACCAATTCACCCCCCTCTTGGTTATTTTACTCTTGGGCTAACACTTTACATTCTGCTCCATTGGGAATTGGGTAGGTTTAGCTCCAATCAATCCACAATCTTGTAGGATTTCCAATGCATATTTCCTTTAACATATGGAAATTCCTTTGGAAGAAAGAACTATTTCTATTCCCAAAAAATATTTTAGCTTCCCAAGGTCTTTTAACTTGAAATTTAGTCTAAGATATTCCTCCAACTATTGTATTTCGGCCTCACTGTCTCCTCCAATTATCATGTCATCAATGTAAACAAGCATGACGGTAAAAGAAGTCGTAGTTTTCTTGAAGAACAATGAGTAGTCAGTTTTGGATTGTATGAATCCAATTTTGGTGATGATTGAAGTGAGTTTACGATTCCATTACCTTGAAGCTTGTTTTTAAACAATAAAGAGACTTTTTCAATTTGTATACATGAGTCTCACCCTCTCTACCATATCTAGGTGGCAAAGACATGTAAACTGCTTCATTCAAATCACCATAGAGGAATCCATTGTTTACATCTATATGGTATAGAGACCATCCTTTGGAAGCAGCGGCCAAGAGACAGCTTACTATAGGCATCTTTGCAACCGGGAAAAAGTTTCAAAATAGTCTTCCCCTTCCTTCTGTGTGTACCCTTTTGCTACGAAGTGGGCCTTGCATCGGTCAATGCTACCATCTGCTTTATATTTTGTTTTGAGTACCCGTTTGCATCCCACTTTTTTCTTGCCTTCACGTAATGTGGTCAATTCCCAAATCTGATTTTCCTCAAGAGCCTTTACCTTATTTCTAATAGCTGTTCTCTAGTGAGAGTGTCGGTTGGTAGTGGCAAAGGAGGTTGGCTCGGGTTCCATAGAAATAGATAACGTGAAGCTATGGTGATGAGATTCGAAGCGCGGAAGAAACGCCGAAAAGTTCCGAACTCAGGTTGTGGTTGGACGGATGAATCATGACCCAATATTCACGACGCGATGGCTCGACGATGCGGACTAAAGAACTACGACTTTCGAAACGCCACAAGGATTTGCTCAATCTCCTTGATAAGTCTTTGATTTTGAACGCCACAAATATTCTCAAGAAATATTTGATAAGTTCGGTATTTGAACTTCGCAAGAAATATTCTTGATAACTTCGAAAACATAGGAATCCACCTATATCTTTTATTGAATCCTCAATAAAAACTGTTTATATCAAAATCAAATCTGTTTACAATGAATGGAAAAAGCGTATAAATAAGAAAACAAAAACCCTAGACGCAAATGGGCTCAAAATAGACTCCTAATTGACCAAAAATACTAAATAGGAAAAGGAAATAAAATATGCAAAATTCTGGAAAAATCTGATACGCCGCCTATTTACAGCCGTAAATATCAGGCTTACGGCCGTAAGCCCTTCTCTGGTCCAAAGTTTGTACCGCTGTTACGGTCATGACGAATTTTATTACGGCCGTAAGTCATGTTTTGCCCAAAATTGCAATAGCTGTGTTACGGTCGTAAATCCAAAGGTTACGGCCGTAAAAGGCCTGCTGCTTAATTTTTTGGTTCTTTTCGACACGATTTGATCTTCAAAACTCGTCGAACCTGTTGAATTCTTGTTTTGACTTGAATATTTAAATTTTTCCGTCAAGCCTGCTATGACTCCGATTGTCGAGGGTCCGGAACACATCATACCCTCCTTCTTTAGGATGATTCGTCCTGAATCATAACTTTGTTCCTGTTGTTTCATTTCACCTCCTGGATCAAACGGAAAATTATTGCTTCCATACCATGAGTTCAATAAATTATGCTCCTTTGATTGGAAAACATGGAAGAGATGGAGCTTGAACTTCCTTTGCCATTTGCATTATGGTTGAAGTTTCCAAACATAATTAACCTGCAAAAAAGATTTAAACAAAATGGGGAGGGACATGTTAGCTTCATGAGGTACAAGGTATGGATCATTGTATTCATGATAAACCACCACCAACTCCACTTTTTAAACCAATAGACTCTTCTCTTCGCTTCTTTTCTCTTTTGCAACTTCTTGTTCAATTTTTTTGTCTTCAAATTCAACCACATATCCTACCTCCACATTTGTATCACCATATTCATGTACTACCTCATCACTACCAAAATGTGGATCTTCCAATTCAAAGCTCAAATTTTGAACTTCTACCCCAACTTCCAATTTTTCTTCATCAAATTTTGGAGTTTGATCACCTAACTCCACCTTTTCATCTCCTACCACAAAATTCGGAGTCTCTTCAACTACTTCTAATTCATGTTTCAAGCCTCCCCCCTTCTTTTCAACATTCATATCCCGAGGCTCAACTATAACATGTATTTCACTCTCCTCTAGCCATTTAATCACCGCCTTTCGTTTCTCCTCCTTCTTTCGCAATTTAGCCAAATATTTTCTTTCTGCCTCCCGTTCACACCTCAATCTTTCTTCATAAATTTCTTTTTGAATTTTCAAAATTACTTTTGGATCAATCTCTTCTCCCCTCTTAACCCCGATTCCATCCCTAGGTTTATGATCACGCCTATATTCCCTCCTAGCTCTAGAATCCGATTAAGATCGCTCCTTTTGCAATTTAGCTATTTCCTTCTCTCGTTTATCCAACTTCTTCTCAACATTATGCAAGAATCTCAACACACGATTTTTGACGTTTTCATGGGAATTGGACATTGTGAAATTTATGTGGAAGGACACAGAGAAAGAATAATGAAAACAAAGGATCAAGAAATTCAAGAAAGTGGTTCTTGAATGGACTCTTTTTTTTTTTTTGGATGAATTTTCGGAATAAATAAATAAAAAATCTTTGTTTTTTTTTTTTTATAAATCCGAAAATTCGACAACGAACATGACAAAACAAACGGAACTTAATTCGAATAAGAATTAAGCAAAACAAACACTTTTGAAATTTTTTTGTAACGATTTTCTGGATTAAAGACTCAACAAACTCAAGAACAAAAAGAACGGAAAAAAAAATTGAAAACAAAACACTCAACAAGATATGGATAATTCTTATGACAGGCTCGATGATAAACATAAGAATTAAATTGGATAGAAAAACATGAATTCAGAGTCCAGCTCTGATGCCATATGATGAGATTTGAAGCGCGGAAGAAACGCCGGAAAGTTTCGAACTCAGGTTGTGGTTGGACGGATGAATCATGACCTATTCACGACGCGATGGCCCGACGATGCGGAATAAAGAACCACGACTTTTGAAACGCCACAAGGATTTGCCCAATCTCCTTGATAAGTCTTTGATTTTGAACGCCACAAATATTCTCAAGAATTATTTGATAAGTTCGGTATTTGAACTCCACAAGAAATATTCTTGATAAGTTCGAAAACATAGGAATCCACCTATATCTTTTATTGAATCCTCAATAAAAACTGTTTATATCAAAATCAAATCTGTTTACAATGAATGGAAAAAGCGTAAAATAATAAAACAAAAACCCTAGACGCAAATGAGCTCAAAATAGACTCCTAATTGACCTAAAATACTAAAATAGGAAAAGGAAATAAAATATGCGAAATTCTGGAAAAATCTGATCCGCCGCCTATTTACAGCCGTAAATATCAGGTTTACGGTCGTAAGCCCTTCTCTGGTCCAAAGTTGATACCGCTGTTACGGCCGTGACGAATTTTATTACGGCTGTAAGTCATGTTCTGCCCAAAATTGCAATAGCTGCGTTACGACCATAATTCCAAAGGTTACGGCCGTAAAAGGCCTGTTGCTTAATTTTCTGGTTCTTTTCGACACGGTTTAATCTTCAAAACTCGTCGAACCAGTTGAATTCTTGTTTTTGCTTGAATATTTAAATTTTCCCGTCAAGCCTGCTATGACTCCGATTGTCGAGGGTCGGAAACACATCATATGGTGAGCATGTGACATGTTAGTGTAATTCAAAAAAGAGGAAAGAGCATGGCATTTACCTTTATCCATCCGCTGGTCAGAAGGAGATCACTTGGTCTTACTAGAGAGTTGACAAGCTGGCAATGAAAATCCTGGAGATAACCAGGTTACCTTTTTTGTTTAGTGGATTTTCTGAGCTCGGGAATAGGTTCTGTTTGTGGAATATCGAACTCAGGTTAGATATGTTATGACGAAGGGAGTGTTCTGCTGGAAGTACAACTATAAAGGCAGGTTCACTGTTGGCGTTATCTCGTGTTGTTTGAGTTTTAAAAAATCCTGATACGGGGTTAGGTATCACACGCATGCCATCATGTCTAGAAAGGGAAGGTGTATGTAATAGTGGTGGTGAGTGATTTTTATTTTTGAAGGGGAGGCTGTCTCCAAAAAGATTGCATCTCGACTAACAAATGTTTCTTGAGTTTTTAAGTCAAAAAGCTTGTAACCTTTGGTTCCATTTGGGTATCCTATGAACAAACACTTACGTGCTCTTGGATCAAATTTAGATAAGTATGTAGCTAAAACAACACATTCTCCCTAGAATTTTAAGGGTAGGTTGGCTTGAAATGTAAGAGCTCTTGCTACATGCAATAAGTTTTGGTGTTTTCTTTCCACAACAGAGTTTTGTTGAGGAGTGTAGGTGCAACTTTGTTGATGGATTATCCCCTTTAAAGCAAAGAACTCGATCATTTGAAATTCTTTTCCTTGGTCAGATCTTCTATTATTTTTCTTGTTTGGATTTAGGAATGCAAGAGATAAATCCATGTCATTCGGAAATGATCATCAACGAATGTAAGCAAATAATGAGCACCATTAAGAGAGCTAACAGAAAATGGACCCCAAATATCCACGTGCATTAAATCAAAAGGTGCATTTACAAATTTTTGACTCTCGAGGAAAGGCAAACGATTTTGCTTGGACATATGGTTGGCCTCAAATTCATGTTTAACAATAAAAGAAGAAATATTAGGTTCTATACTATTCAATAAATTTAGGTGTTGATCTAAGGGATGTCCTAATCTCAAATACCAAGATTTGGTGTAAGAACAGAACGTGAATTTGCTGCAAGTTGGTATGTTTGTAGCTTGTTCCCGAGTTGATTCATTTCCAAAAGATAGAGCCTGTTTGTTTCTCTAGAAATTTAAATTGTCCTCCAACTGTACAGCCCCTGAATAAAACGGTGTTTTACCAAGAAAATGAAACAAGAGTTTAGATTTCAATTTACTTGACTGGTGAACATGAGATTGTATTGCAAATTATGTACATATAGGACATTTTCCAGAATGGGATTAGATGAGAGTATGATAGTTCCTATATGTGAAGTTGGTCTCTCTCTCTCTCTCTCTCTCTCTCTCTCTCTCTCTCTCTCTCTCTCTCTCTCTCTCTCTCTCTCTCTCTCTCTCTCTCTCTCTCTCTCTCTCTCTCTCAAGATTGTTTTGTAAGTGCGACATGAAGAAATTCTAGTCCGCGAGAATTCCAAAGGTCGTGAAATCTGAACCGCCAAATGACGCCACATGGTGACTGTCCATGGCCCACTTGGACTACCAAACATCTCGTCAGGATGATACGTCATCTGACAAACCATCGCTTATATCACATCATGTCATTCCTGGGTACTCTCCAACCCTGATGCTCTTTAACTCGACAAAGAAAATACTAGCTTTCTGTGCATCCAATTCTTTCTGAACTCGATAATGGATTCGCGAGGGCCTATGATGAGTACAATATTGGCAAGAACCAAACCTTCCCAAAATCATCCAACCCCGAACACTTACCATAGTATCTGTGAAAAGTAATGACTCACGCATAAATATTCTTCTCCCTACTGACTTAAGCATCTAAGGAGTGATGAGGACACTCCTCACTACCTTTGTTTCAGATATTCGAAGTTCTAGTTCATACTCTTTCATTGGTCTAGCTCGAAAAATTACAGGTGCAATTTTTTTGCATCATCAAAGAGCAATACCCAAATTGACGCAATAGCATCAAAAATCCATCACAATTGCCCAGTCATAGAGAGATACGTCAATATAATTTCAGAAGCAAGATTCCCACGACTCTCGTAGTTTTGTTGTTAACATTTCCTTCGCCGCCACCGTCTCCCCCAATACTATTAAACCCTTTATTGGATCTCACACAACCACCCTTCCCGTCCTCAATAAAATCACATTTTTACCCATGCTTGCTCTGAATAATGACACTCTATCCCTCAAAGCCTTTATCTTTAACCTATCTCTGTGCAAAGATCCAATCTTTATTCTCGAAAAATAGTAATAATTTATTGGTTATGGAAATTTAAAAAAATTTCTCTTCCTTGTTTAAATCATCGTAGTGAGGGTTTTAAGGCTGAAAATTGAAGGAAATTTGTACAAATGATTGCATTCACTAATAATTCTACTTTAGTTGGAGTAGGTTGATTAGAAATGGAGTTGCGTGGAGGAGTGAGAGCCTACAGGCGGTGTCGTGGTGTATCACTATAGTGAGGTTGATGAACAAACTATGGAGGTGAGGGAAGATGGTTTTAGGACTAAGAGAATGTAAGGTTTGGACTTTGGTATTTGGTATCTGAATTAAAAAAGGGGGGGTTATAAATCTTTTAATTAAAAAATGGCCAATTGTTTTGTGGAGTGTGCCCCACACAAGTTTGGCCACTATGCGATAGATTGTAGGGCTCCCAATAATAGAGTCAATGATTAAATTAACAATGTGGAAGTAAATACATAAGAGGATGGAACAGTACGACTAGCACATGGAAACAACCAAGAAAGTCCAGAAACCACTTGGCATCTTGACAACGGTGCAAGCAACCACATGTGTGCTAAAAGAAGCATGTTCATAGAAGTCAATGAAAAGGTTTGGGGCAATGTTTCTTTTGGAGATAACTCCAAAGTACATGTAAAAGGAAGTTAACATCCATATTCGCACTAAAAATGGAAGTCATTAAATAATTTCAAGTTTCTACTATGTGCCCAATATGAAAAACAACATCTTAAGTTTAGGCCTACTTGAAGGAAAGGTTTTGATAAAAACTCAAAGTACTTGTAAAAGGAGAGGTTACGATATTGACTCAAAAGATTATAATCTCTTTAAAAGAGATAACAAAGGGAGTTAAATAATCAATGAAAAAATGTCGAATAACAGACTATACTGTGATGTATCATTGCTTTGAAATGCTCTCCTTGTTTCACAATTTCAAGAAAAACAAGATGATGTATACAACTACTGGGATATCAAGGTATACATGAAGTGATGTGATGGATTGATGCATACATTGGGAAATGTCAAGTTATATTTTGAAAGATAGTGAAGACAAATATTATGGCGTGATTGGGAAAAATCTTAATTATTCTTGGGAATGAATTGATTATTAGTTGGAAATGATCACTTGTATTGGAGAATATTATAAATTATGAGGATATGTGATAATACTGTTGATTTATTTTGGAAATTGATTGATAGATAATGTGTAAGATTTGGTTATTTACAAGTAATATGATTATTTGGAAAGTCAGTTATCATGAACGAGAGATATTGGAAGTATTTTATGGTGAGATGCCTTAAAGGAGTAACCGTTTGTTCGAAGTGAGAAATTGGGCACATATGATCGAATGTTTGGAATTATGTGAGATAATGATGATGGTCATAAGGTCAATTGAATATAAAAGGTACAATAGATGATTATAAGGAATAATAGGATTGCTCTTATGGTGAGAACTGAAGGTGATGATATATTGAAATTATGAAATAAGTTGACCATCCAGCAATAAGTTATGCTATGTTTGGTTCTAAGTGGAATTCGAAGAAAGATGAGTCTCAGTCATGGAAATGGATCAAGGTTTCCTCGTAATGTGAATGATTCACGGATGTACATTAAGTTTTCATGTATGATACTAGAAGATCATGAGAGAAATTGTTGGATGAAATTGATGACAGAAATTTTACCAGGTCCTAAATTTGTTCAAGTATTGCAGAGTAATGCATTGGATCGGAGGAAAGTTTATGATAAGATCATATATTGAAATTTTGGAAATTGTTATCGATGGTATTTTGGTTCGAAAATAAGAAATGAAATTTTATGTAATTGTCCTCGTGGATAGAATTTGTGGAAATGGGGATAAGACTTCACAGTGATTACTCATTACGGAGTAGTGTGCAGAAAGAGTGACATATGGTAGAATCCAAGATTTATTTAGTTTGAGAGATTGATGTATAATCGTAGTGGGCAGATTGACGTATAAGGTTTACGTGATAGATATGATGATTATTATATTGAAATCTTAGAGAGATTGATATGATTATTTGAGGTCATATGATACGATGATAAGTGACATGTTAAATGATTACTACAAGATATGGTGACTAGACGGTTAATATATGTTATGGTTATCCCGTGAAGGATTGTGTGAATATATTGAGTTAATTGATCTAATCTTGATGGTTTATTGAATTATGGTTGAATATTACCTACAATTGGGAATCTTCATTTTGAGTCATAAGATATATGGATTTATTTAAGATTTTGGTGATGCAGTTTCGATTACTTATTATCAGTTGTGCTTTTGATGCGAGTAAAGTATTTTGCTACAATAATGGAAAACCTGAGATGATCAGTTGTGTGACTTTTACTTATAATGTGATTGTATCTTTGGGTTAAGTAAATTTGATGAGGAATCCTATATGGTTCGCAGAAGTCTTATTAATTGGTGATAGACTTAATCAGAGTATTATCCAAAGTATGACATGAATTGAGGTTTTGGGAGAACAAGGAAAATTGAATCTTGAACTTCAGATTGGGAAATTAGTGAGGTTTCTTAAGTTTGAGAATATCATATCTGATCCTTATGATGATACTTTAAGTTAGTACATTAGTCCTCGACTAGAATGAGTATGTGATACCAGGTACTTGACGCATGATTTGAAAGTATGGAATAAAGGATTTAAGTTTGAATTTCTCCAATTTTGAAAAGGAGATTTCAGTCGAGTTTAGAAATGATTATGTTTGTAAATCCTTTTCAGAAAGATTCTGTCAAGTTTGGGTTTGTACTCGATATTTTGGAATTGATACCGCGTTTCTATGTGTGGGATCATAAGGTTTTATTCTTAATCAATCTTCTTGATTTTTAGTTTAAGCATTGGAATGATTGATGTTTATATCGTGAATTCGATATCAGTATAGATCCTCGAAATGTCGGAAATAGAAGGTTAATGAATGAGTTTATAAGTTGGATAATGTCGGATGATTGATTGAGTCCTACACAATAGCTATCGAGCGTCTTTTCGCATAGCTTCGTATGAGGTACAGATATATATTAGAGAAGTTGTTCGATTTCATGGATTGCTAGTGTCCATTTTTCAGATAGAGATCTGAGAGTTTTCCCTTGAGATTTTGGAAGAGTTTACATGTGGCAATGGGTACTAAATTAAATTTTAGTACTGCCTACCATCCCCTGACAGACGGGCAGTCCGAACGCACTATTCAAACGCTAGATGATATACTTAGAGCCTGTGTACTAGACTTGAATGGTAATTGAGAGACACATTTTCTATCAGTAGAGTTTGCCTACAACAAATAATTTTTCGAGCTACCATCGGTACGGCACCCTATGAAGCTTTGTATGGACGACGATGTCGATCGCCAATCGAGTGGGATGAAGTTAATGAGAAGAAATTATTGGGTTCAGAATTAATTGAGAAAACAGTTGATGTTATCGAGAAGATCAGATTACGGATTAAAGCTACCCAAGACAGACAGAGAAGTTATGCCGATCAAAGAAGAGACTTAATGTTTGAGATTAGAGAGAAAGTGTTCTTGAAAGTAGCTCCTATGAAGGGTACTTTTTGTTTCGGCAAGAAAAGAGAAATTAAGGTCTCGTTTCATCGGACCATTTGAAATACTAGAGAAGTGGATAATGTGGCTTATTGTTGGCTTTGCCACCAGAACTTACAGCTGTTCACAATGTTTTTCATGTTTCTCTAATGAGAAAGTATGTTCATGATCATAGTCATGTAGTGAATTATCAGTCTCTTGCAGTTCAGAAAGATTTGACTTATGAAGAGGCACCTATGTGCATAGTAAAGAAGAAAATTCCATGTCTTAAGAAATAAAGAGATTCCGTTAGTCAAAGTCCAGTGGGGTAGACACAATAATGATGAGGCTACTTGGGAAAAGGAAGATGAGATCCTAGCCAAGTATCCAGAAAGAATAGATCGAGTAAGTTTAATTTCGAGGATGAAATTATTTTAAGGGGGTAAGGATGTAGCGACCGAGAATTTTTACGCAATTTAATGATTATTTCAAAGTTTTGAAAAGCGTGCCGCTGCGATCTCACCCATTTTTAAGTTAAAGTCACGACGCGTTCGTCTAGCCAAGTCGAGAAATGTAAAGTCAATTTGATTTTAATTAAATTCCGAATTTCCAAAATTTTATTATTTTAATTATTTATTTTAGATTATTATTTTCAAAATCATTTTAAATTCCAAAGTTCATCGATCTCATTTTATCAGTTTCATTCTTCCGACCCAGTTGATTTCGCGTACGAATTTTTCCTCGAACTACGTACAATGCTTGTCTAAATTTTCACAATACCAAACTCCATCTATCAACTCAAGCCCATACCCTAGCTCTATATCACCTACCCCTCCAAACCCAACTCTCATCATCATTTCACCACCCAATCTGATCCCAACCTCTCCTCTCAGCACAATCCAGCCAGCCTCTCCTCTCAACCGTCCCAGCCTCACGCCATTTCAGCCTCCATTTCAGTTCAGCCGAGGTAATGTTCTCTTCCTCCTTCTTCACCATTTTCCAGTATACACCTCGAACCACCATCATCATCATCACCACTGCTTAACACAACCTACCTACCTCAAGCCTGCATCTCCACCACCGTGCAACCACCGCCATTGTCAACAAAGCCACCTACATCCGGCCACCACTACTGCACAAACCAACCCACCAGCACAACCAGCTCAACCAAGAACCACCATCATCACCGCCTCGGCCACAACCTCCCCAAAACAGCCCACAACCGAACCAACTCCAAATCACCACCTCCAACTCACCCCTACTGCCTTCGCAACTGGACCACCAACCAACATTACCAAACCCAGCACCTACACCTTTGTGACGACCCGAATTCTCGACCATTCGAGTGCCACTAAAAGTGACTCATATCATATTATCGAGACTTAAATAGTAATGTAAAATTATTCAAAAGAATAATTAGAATCCCATAATTTTTATTGTGAATAAAAATAGAACATAATTTTCTTACATAAAGTTCAACATAATTATCTCATCAATCTTAACCACTTTTGCCACTTCCATGTTGACCGCCTCGAACCTTCAATTATCTGAAAATGGTAAATATCGTGGAGTGAGATTTATAAAATCCCAGTAAGTATACCAAGCATAAATTTTCTTTTGAAAGCATATGGATCATTTTCATCATAACATAGGATAGGATCGAAATACTCATAAACATAGGGAGACACAAGAATTTTACCGAACTTAAATGGCAAGAATTCTTATGTGTAGCGCTACTAAACTCCGATCCCCTTAGCATAATCATAAACATATCATATGGAACCCATAACAATCTTGTGAGATTGATTTCATAGCAATGATCCAAACATTTTCATAAAAACATAAGATATACTTACTTGTCATAAAAACATACTTACTTTTCATAAAAACATAAGGTGTATTTACCTTTCATAAAAACATACTTACTTTTCATAAAAACATAAGATATACTTACTTGTCATAAAAACATACTTACTTTTCATAAAAACATAAGGTGTATTTACCTTTCATAAAAACATACTTACTTTTCATAAAAACATAAGATATACTTACTTGTCATAAAAACATAAGGTGTATTTACCTTTCATAAAAACATACTTACTTTTCATAAAAACATAAGATATACTTACATTTCATAACAACATACTTAATTTTCATAAAAACATAAGATATACTTACATTTCATAACAACATACTTAATTTTCATAAAAACATAAGATATACTTACATTTCATAACAACATACTTAATTTTCATAAAAACATAAGATATACTTACATTTCATAACAACATACTTAATTTTCATAAAAACATAAGATATACTTACCTTTTAAAAGATTAAAATGAAGTGTAGTAGTAAATGGACCAAAACTTTCTTGACCACCTTGAATTTCTCTTACTTGTGGATTTTGTCAAGAGATTGGAAATAAGTGTATATGTGTAGAGTTGTGTGTAAAAGAGATGGTTTAAATAGATGTATAAAGTTGGCATATTGTAAACATAATCATTCAATTCTATTAATTTTAACACATCCTTTTCTTAAAGTAAAGCACCATTCATATACTTTTCCATATTTATACAAATATTATGCTCTTCATGATTACATATAATGGAGTCTTATCAACCATTCATATACTTTTCCATATTTATACAAATATTATGCTCTTCATGATTACATATAATGGAGTCTTATCAACCATTCATATACTTTTCCATATTTATACAAATATTATGCTCTTCATGATTACATATAATGGAATCTTATCAACCATTCATATACTTTTCCATATTTATACAAATATTATGCTCTTCATGATTACATATAATGGAGTCTATAATTCATTCATATACTTTTCCATATTTATACAAATATTATGCTCTTCATGATTACATATAATGGAGTATATAATTCATTCATATACTTTTCCATATTTATACAAATATTATGCTCTTCATGATTACATATAATGGAGTATATAATTCATTCATATACTTTTCCATATTTATTAAATTAAGATTCTCATAATTATTATATATAATGGAACCTCTCATGCTTGCATATATTTTCTTAATTTCAATAATAAAAATAATTTTTGTATAAATAAATATTGGGATAACATTGAATTAAGTACTTGGACTTAATATACTTTAAATCAAGAGAATGGAGATATTTTTAGAAATTCGGAATTTAATTTAAAATCGAACAATCTCGATTATTTCTTGACTTGGCTATACGAATACGTCGTGGCGTTAACTTAATAAAAATGGGTGAAATAGTAGCGACACGATTTTCTATTAAAATAATTATTAATCGCGTAAAAATTCTTGGTCGCTACAAACTTACCCCCTTAAAATAATTTCGTCCTCGAAATTAAACTTACTTGATCTTATGATTTCTGAACACTTAATCAGAATCTCTTCTTCTTCTTCTTATGTAGCATCATCGCTACCATATTTAACCCAACCATATTTAACCCACTGGACTTTGACTAAATGCATCAATTTGTTTTCTTAAGACATGAACTTTTCTATCAATAATAGACATATGTCTACTCATAAATTCTTCTGAATCAAAATGAAAATTCCCAATCGTATGTGATATTTCATCATATCTTGTAGTACTCATGTAACCTGTCACTTATCATCGTATCATGTAACCTCAAATATTCGTATTAATATCTCTAAAATTTCAATAAATCTTTACTAACATATCATACCATAATAATTTGTCATTTCTTCTTATCACCAAATATCCCAAAGTAAATAAAATGGTTACCTGAATATCCCCTATGTAATATATCCAAACATATTATTCATCAATCAACATAATATCATCAGCTTATCTTTTCCCATATTTGTAACCAAAACGTTCTGCAAAATTCAAATAAATAATTAGCTCCCAAATAACTAAAATTCTTCACTTAATTGTCACAACATTTCCCGCAAGGTATTTCTTTCACTTGTACATACTTATGAATTCTGATTCGATACGGTCCTTATTTCACTTTCACGTATTCCCGTATCATCACACCATACCTTAATTACTTATTATTATACCTAAAATATCAGTACCAAATCCAAGAAAATATTCTGTATCTCAAAATCTTATCATCAAATCTTCCTTTATCGATAAAATTAAACAGCGCATTAATTCTTGTCTCTTCTTTTCATTATTCTATTCCGCGCTTTCTTGCTGGAATCAATATCAGATGGATCCACTTAGTTCCTTTATACCTTTAAATAGATCATGTTGGGAAGAGGTTAGATCCATCAAAAATGGATATCATCCTTTCAAACATTCGCAAGTATTATTCCAATCTTCCTATGAATGATCTGAGAAAAATTTATCGAATTAGGCTCGAAAGGTTGAGGTTGCTGATGGCTCATGGTATTCCAGAAGATGTTCGCTGGTTGATCGAAGCAAAAGTTCGATTATCTGGTGAATTACCTATGACATTTCCAAAGCACATGCCTGGTTTAGGCAAAAGCACCTTCGCAAAGAAACGAAGAGCAAAAAGGCTGAATGGTTGCTACAAATGTGCTCGTTGGAACTGTGATACTCGTTGCAAAACAGTAGGATATTCTTCTACTAATCGGGATGATAAAATCAAATTCATAAAGGGTGGACTGAGTAAGGAGTCTTTGGATGATATTCGACTGACTCTTGAGACGCACCCAAGTGGTTATGTGCAACGTGAACTTCTCTCCTTATACGCTCAGTTTAACGAAGACAAAAATCGTTATAGTCTCAAAAATATAACTGCAAAAGATCCTATCTGTCAGTCTGTTTTACACAATGAGGTTGTGGCAAATCAGCATTGATATAAGGTAAATCTCTTGATACATATTTAAAATATTCTTCTGTTTCCTTTCACGCGTTTTGATAAAGGTTGGTAAAAATATATTTTCCTTTCTCGAGGTTTGATAAAGCTGGAAAATAAATCACCGAAAGATGAAAGCTTTGATAAAATAGTCAAAAGTAAGCTGATTTTGTCAAAAGTAAATCTTTACTTTTTCAGAATCAATCAAAAACAGTAAATTTTTCCGGCTTTAAATAGCCAAACATATTTCATAGTTCAGGCATCCCAAAATCACATCTTCTTGGTAAGTTTTCTCTTCTATACTATCAAAGATGGAAGCACCAAAACTTCGACAGATCAAAACTATTTGTGTATTTTGTGGATCAAAAGTGGGGAAAGGCTTCAGTTATCTAGAAGCGGCCGTAGATCTTGGAAAGAAACTGGGGGAAAAAGGTATCACTCTTGTGTATGGGGGTGGTAGCAGTGGTCTAATGGGTTGTGTTTCCCAATCTGCTCTTGCAGAGAAATCAAAAGTAATCGGTGTCATACCTGTCCCTTTGGTAGATGTTGCAGGAAAAACACGAGGGCATGAAGTTCAAACCTTATCCATCCATGAACGCATAACTTGTATGCTATATGGTTCTGATGCCTTTATAGCCCTGCCCGGAGGTTTTGGTACCTTAGAAGAAATCTTTAACATTACCTCGTGGGCTCAACTAGATCTCCATACTAAGCCTATTGGGCTTCTGAATGTTAACAATTTCTTTGATGGCTTGTTAACCTTTCTTGATTATGCTGTGGAACAGGGATTCATCTCTCCATTTTCCAGAAGACTCCTTATTTCTGCTCCTACTATTGATGAACTACTGGATAAGCTGCAGTCATATATCTCAATACAAGATCCAGCAGGGGTTAAGATAGATTGGTCGCAAGGAAGGGGAATCAAGCGAAAATGGAGTCCGGTTAATGTAAACTTAACTTTATGAATCTTAGAATAGGTGGGGGTAGAGTACGGAGTATTCTTACTCTCGAGACACCCCTCTAATTTCCTAGGATTTTCCTTAATGTTTAAATCTTGTGTGTACCTCAAAGGTTCCAGGTGGTAGATTACGGAGTATTCTTACTCTCGAAACACACCTTTTTGAAGGTTTCTTTATTTCCTCAAAAGGTCAGAGGTGGTAGGATACGGCTACTCCGGAAACACATCTCTCAATTTGAGGAATTTCCCATGTTGCTTTCTTTTGCTTTTGCGTGTTTTCATGTATTTCCTTTCTAGGGTGACTCTTGTGTGTTCTCCTTATGAGAAAATAATAATATCTCTGTTATCATCTACTAAATCTCGTTTGTGATGTAAATGAACTTGTATGTCTAACTTCAATTCTCTTAGTGATTGCATACCATACTATGCTCTTAACTCCAAACGATAAAATTCTAGGCAGAGTTTTCCTTTGAAATTTGGACTTATCCAAATCGTAAGCATACTTCATAACTCACAATAATAACTAATTGTACATTTGATCACAATTTCATCAAACTTCAATATCATCATAAATATTCCAGAAAATCAATTCATAATTCCTCAACATAGAAATTTCAAATCATAATTTCTAATATCACCATATCAAGTCCTTATTTCTCAATAATTAAGAGCCTAAACTTTAAATCTCCAACTTCATAATTCTTCTCATAAAAATCTCAATAAAATCATATCACTTATAATCTCAACATCTCATCATAACTTCATAAAACTGACTTTCTATTTCTCGTTTAATCTAAACGATGAATAATTCGAAAATATTATCTAGTCCTTTCTGTTGACTTCTCATACTTAGTGCCATGTCTAAAATCAATTATGCAAAGTCCATTTAGGGCTCATCATTTCTAAACTTGACGACAAAGATTATTTTGAAAATCATTCGTAAATCATATTTTTTTTTTTTTTTTTTTCAAAATTGAAACTTGAAGAGTGGTACCAATAATCATCCACAGTTTTTCCTTGCTTTTAAGCAAAGGTAGTGATAAAGGGATAAATTATTGAACCGAAAATTGAAACTTGAAGAGGAAGTACTAATAACCATCCACAGTTTTTCCCTTGTTTTTACACAAAGGTAGTGATAAAGGGATAAATTATTGTACAATTCATTATCAATTTTGTTTGTTTAATATATTATTCCATATATTTTGGGCCAAAGTTACAACCCAACTTAATTTCTAATTGAGTCAATCTTACTAAGCTTAATATGAACCAAAATTCATATCAATATCCTCTATGTCTCATGATTCTACATTAAAATGAATAAATTAAAATTTAGGCTTCTATCAATTCATATCATACTCAACATGTATATTTCACTTAAAGATTCATAACATATGAATATTTCATACTTAACATGTCTTAATAAAATCGTAAATGACTTGCAAAGCATATAACATACCTGGTTCGAGGAGTCAATACGTGGAGAGTGACATAGTAGAGTGATGAGTTAAAATATTTCATATAATCTTATTTTCCTTTAATCAACAATAATTTAATGTGGTTGTATCCAAATCAACATTTTCTTGAATCATAATTCCTAATTAATCACAGTCTTCAAAACAAATCCAATATCGATATAGTAATTATCTCCCCATCAATAATTAATAACTTAACCCAAATAAAATTTATCGTCAAATCTTATTTTTCCTTTAGTCCCCGAACTTCTAGAAATTTATCAAAGACATCAATATAAACATCATATCACTAACTAATTATATTCCATAAAATTTCCAGGACATTACAAACTCCCTTGCTTAAAATGAATTTTGTCCTTGAAATTCGCACATCAAATTTCATCATGCTTTTCAAAATCATAACCATACTTGACATGTGAAAATTCAACTTTTTTTTTTTATAATGAATAGTGATTTCGTTCACTGTTCATCATGAATAGCACGTCGTTTTACTGTTCACGTGAATAGTGATTTTTTTTTTTTTTTTTTTTTTAAAGAAATAAAATTTCAAAAATCTACAGAATCGTTTTTAAAACTCTTTTCTCTGATACCAACTGTGACGACCCGAATTCTCGACCATTCGAGTGCCACTAAAAGTGACTCATATCATATTATCGAGACTTAAATAGTAATGTAAAATTATTCAAAAGAATAATTAGAATCCCATAATTTTTATTGTGAATAAAAATAGAACATAATTTTCTTACATAAAGTTCAACATAATTATCTCATCAATCTTAACCACTTTTGCCACTTCCATGTTGACCGCCTCGAACCTTCAATTATCTGAAAATGGTAAATATCGTGGAGTGAGATTTATAAAATCCCAGTAAGTATACCAAGCATAAATTTTCTTTTGAAAGCATATGGATCATTTTCATCATAACATAGGATAGGATCGAAATACTCATAAACATAGGGAGACACAAGAATTTTACCGAACTTAAATGGCAAGAATTCTTATGTGTAGCGCTACTAAACTCCGGTCCCCTTAGCATAATCATAAACATATCATATGGAACCCATAACAATCTTGTGAGATTGATTTCATAGCAATGATCCAAACATTTTCATAAAAACATAAGATATACTTACTTGTCATAAAAACATACTTACTTTTCATAAAAACATAAGGTGTATTTACCTTTCATAAAAACATACTTACTTTTCATAAAAACATAAGATATACTTACTTGTCATAAAAACATACTTACTTTTCATAAAAACATAAGGTGTATTTACCTTTCATAAAAACATACTTACTTTTCATAAAAACATAAGATATACTTACTTGTCATAAAAACATAAGGTGTATTTACCTTTCATAAAAACATACTTACTTTTCATAAAAACATAAGATATACTTACATTTCATAACAACATACTTAATTTTCATAAAAACATAAGATATACTTACCTTTTAAAAGATTAAAATGAAGTGTAGTAGTAAATGGACCAAAACTTTCTTGACCACCTTGAATTTCTCTTACTTGTGGATTTTGTCAAGAGATTGGAAATAAGTGTATATGTGTAGAGTTGTGTGTAAAAGAGATGGTTTAAATAGATGTATAAAGTTGGCATATTGTAAACATAATCATTCAATTCTATTAATTTTAACACATCCTTTTCTTAAAGTAAAGCACCATTCATATACTTTTCCATATTTATACAAATATTATGCTCTTCATGATTACATATAATGGAGTCTTATCAACCATTCATATACTTTTCCATATTTATACAAATATTATGCTCTTCATGATTACATATAATGGAGTCTTATCAACCATTCATATACTTTTCCATATTTATACAAATATTATGCTCTTCATGATTACATATAATGGAATCTTATCAACCATTCATATACTTTTCCATATTTATACAAATATTATGCTCTTCATGATTACATATAATGGAGTCTATAATTCATTCATATACTTTTCCATATTTATACAAATATTATGCTCTTCATGATTACATATAATGGAGTATATAATTCATTCATATACTTTTCCATATTTATACAAATATTATGCTCTTCATGATTACATATAATGGAGTATATAATTCATTCATATACTTTTCCATATTTATTAAATTAAGATTCTCATAATTATTATATATAATGGAACCTCTCATGCTTGCATATATTTTCTTAATTTCAATAATAAAAATAATTTTTGTATAAATAAATATTGGGATAACATTGAATTAAGTACTTGGACTTAATATACTTTAAATCAAGAGAATGGAGATATTTTTAGAAATTCGGAATTTAATTTAAAATCGAACAATCTCGATTATTTCTTGACTTGGCTATACGAATACGTCGTGGCGTTAACTTAATAAAAATGGGTGAAATAGTAGCGACACGATTTTCTATTAAAATAATTATTAATCGCGTAAAAATTCTTGGTCGCTACAAACTTACCCCCTTAAAATAATTTCGTCCTCGAAATTAAACTTACTTGATCTTATGATTTCTGAACACTTAATCAGAATCTCTTCTTCTTCTTCTTATGTAGCATCATCGCTACCATATTTAACCCAACCATATTTAACCCACTGGACTTTGACTAAATGCATCAATTTGTTTTCTTAAGACATGAACTTTTCTATCAATAATAGACATATGTCTACTCATAAATTCTTCTGAATCAAAATGAAAATTCCCAATCGTATGTGATATTTCATCATATCTTGTAGTACTCATGTAACCTGTCACTTATCATCGTATCATGTAACCTCAAATATTCGTATTAATATCTCTAAAATTTCAATAAATCTTTACTAACATATCATACCATAATAATTTGTCATTTCTTCTTATCACCAAATATCCCAAAGTAAATAAAATGGTTACCTGAATATCCCCTATGTAATATATCCAAACATATTATTCATCAATCAACATAATATCATCAGCTTATCTTTTCCCATATTTGTAACCAAAACGTTCTGCAAAATTCAAATAAATAATTAGCTCCCAAATAACTAAAATTCTTCACTTAATTGTCACAACATTTCCCGCAAGGTATTTCTTTCACTTGTACATACTTATGAATTCTGATTCGATACGGTCCTTATTTCACTTTCACGTATTCCCGTATCATCACACCATACCTTAATTACTTATTATTATACCTAAAATATCAGTACCAAATCCAAGAAAATATTCTGTATCTCAAAATCTTATCATCAAATCTTCCTTTATCGATAAAATTAAACAGCGCATTAATTCTTGTCTCTTCTTTTCATTATTCTATTCCGCGCTTTCTTGCTGGAATCAATATCAGATGGATCCACTTAGTTCCTTTATACCTTTAAATAGATCATGTTGGGAAGAGGTTAGATCCATCAAAAATGGATATCATCCTTTCAAACATTCGCAAGTATTATTCCAATCTTCCTATGAATGATCTGAGAAAAATTTATCGAATTAGGCTCGAAAGGTTGAGGTTGCTGATGGCTCATGGTATTCCAGAAGATGTTCGCTGGTTGATCGAAGCAAAAGTTCGATTATCTGGTGAATTACCTATGACATTTCCAAAGCACATGCCTGGTTTAGGCAAAAGCACCTTCGCAAAGAAACGAAGAGCAAAAAGGCTGAATGGTTGCTACAAATGTGCTCGTTGGAACTGTGATACTCGTTGCAAAACAGTAGGATATTCTTCTACTAATCGGGATGATAAAATCAAATTCATAAAGGGTGGACTGAGTAAGGAGTCTTTGGATGATATTCGACTGACTCTTGAGACGCACCCAAGTGGTTATGTGCAACGTGAACTTCTCTCCTTATACGCTCAGTTTAACGAAGACAAAAATCGTTATAGTCTCAAAAATATAACTGCAAAAGATCCTATCTGTCAGTCTGTTTTACACAATGAGGTTGTGGCAAATCAGCATTGATATAAGGTAAATCTCTTGATACATATTTAAAATATTCTTCTGTTTCCTTTCACGCGTTTTGATAAAGGTTGGTAAAAATATATTTTCCTTTCTCGAGGTTTGATAAAGCTGGAAAATAAATCACCGAAAGATGAAAGCTTTGATAAAATAGTCAAAAGTAAGCTGATTTTGTCAAAAGTAAATCTTTACTTTTTCAGAATCAATCAAAAACAGTAAATTTTTCCGGCTTTAAATAGCCAAACATATTTCATAGTTCAGGCATCCCAAAATCACATCTTCTTGGTAAGTTTTCTCTTCTATACTATCAAAGATGGAAGCACCAAAACTTCGACAGATCAAAACTATTTGTGTATTTTGTGGATCAAAAGTGGGGAAAGGCTTCAGTTATCTAGAAGCGGCCGTAGATCTTGGAAAGAAACTGGGGGAAAAAGGTATCACTCTTGTGTATGGGGGTGGTAGCAGTGGTCTAATGGGTTGTGTTTCCCAATCTGCTCTTGCAGAGAAATCAAAAGTAATCGGTGTCATACCTGTCCCTTTGGTAGATGTTGCAGGAAAAACACGAGGGCATGAAGTTCAAACCTTATCCATCCATGAACGCATAACTTGTATGCTATATGGTTCTGATGCCTTTATAGCCCTGCCCGGAGGTTTTGGTACCTTAGAAGAAATCTTTAACATTACCTCGTGGGCTCAACTAGATCTCCATACTAAGCCTATTGGGCTTCTGAATGTTAACAATTTCTTTGATGGCTTGTTAACCTTTCTTGATTATGCTGTGGAACAGGGATTCATCTCTCCATTTTCCAGAAGACTCCTTATTTCTGCTCCTACTATTGATGAACTACTGGATAAGCTGCAGTCATATATCTCAATACAAGATCCAGCAGGGGTTAAGATAGATTGGTCGCAAGGAAGGGGAATCAAGCGAAAATGGAGTCCGGTTAATGTAAACTTAACTTTATGAATCTTAGAATAGGTGGGGGTAGAGTACGGAGTATTCTTACTCTCGAGACACCCCTCTAATTTCCTAGGATTTTCCTTAATGTTTAAATCTTGTGTGTACCTCAAAGGTTCCAGGTGGTAGATTACGGAGTATTCTTACTCTCGAAACACACCTTTTTGAAGGTTTCTTTATTTCCTCAAAAGGTCAGAGGTGGTAGGATACGGCTACTCCGGAAACACATCTCTCAATTTGAGGAATTTCCCATGTTGCTTTCTTTTGCTTTTGCGTGTTTTCATGTATTTCCTTTCTAGGGTGACTCTTGTGTGTTCTCCTTATGAGAAAATAATAATATCTCTGTTATCATCTACTAAATCTCGTTTGTGATGTAAATGAACTTGTATGTCTAACTTCAATTCTCTTAGTGATTGCATACCATACTATGCTCTTAACTCCAAACGATAAAATTCTAGGCAGAGTTTTCCTTTGAAATTTGGACTTATCCAAATCGTAAGCATACTTCATAACTCACAATAATAACTAATTGTACATTTGATCACAATTTCATCAAACTTCAATATCATCATAAATATTCCAGAAAATCAATTCATAATTCCTCAACATAGAAATTTCAAATCATAATTTCTAATATCACCATATCAAGTCCTTATTTCTCAATAATTAAGAGCCTAAACTTTAAATCTCCAACTTCATAATTCTTCTCATAAAAATCTCAATAAAATCATATCACTTATAATCTCAACATCTCATCATAACTTCATAAAACTGACTTTCTATTTCTCGTTTAATCTAAACGATGAATAATTCGAAAATATTATCTAGTCCTTTCTGTTGACTTCTCATACTTAGTGCCATGTCTAAAATCAATTATGCAAAGTCCATTTAGGGCTCATCATTTCTAAACTTGACGACAAAGATTATTTTGAAAATCATTCGTAAATCATATTTTTTTTTTTTTTTTTTTCAAAATTGAAACTTGAAGAGTGGTACCAATAATCATCCACAGTTTTTCCTTGCTTTTAAGCAAAGGTAGTGATAAAGGGATAAATTATTGAACCGAAAATTGAAACTTGAAGAGGAAGTACTAATAACCATCCACAGTTTTTCCCTTGTTTTTACACAAAGGTAGTGATAAAGGGATAAATTATTGTACAATTCATTATCAATTTTGTTTGTTTAATATATTATTCCATATATTTTGGGCCAAAGTTACAACCCAACTTAATTTCTAATTGAGTCAATCTTACTAAGCTTAATATGAACCAAAATTCATATCAATATCCTCTATGTCTCATGATTCTACATTAAAATGAATAAATTAAAATTTAGGCTTCTATCAATTCATATCATACTCAACATGTATATTTCACTTAAAGATTCATAACATATGAATATTTCATACTTAACATGTCTTAATAAAATCGTAAATGACTTGCAAAGCATATAACATACCTGGTTCGAGGAGTCAATACGTGGAGAGTGACATAGTAGAGTGATGAGTTAAAATATTTCATATAATCTTATTTTCCTTTAATCAACAATAATTTAATGTGGTTGTATCCAAATCAACATTTTCTTGAATCATAATTCCTAATTAATCACAGTCTTCAAAACAAATCCAATATCGATATAGTAATTATCTCCCCATCAATAATTAATAACTTAACCCAAATAAAATTTATCGTCAAATCTTATTTTTCCTTTAGTCCCCGAACTTCTAGAAATTTATCAAAGACATCAATATAAACATCATATCACTAACTAATTATATTCCATAAAATTTCCAGGACATTACAAACTCCCTTGCTTAAAATGAATTTTGTCCTTGAAATTCGCACATCAAATTTCATCATGCTTTTCAAAATCATAACCATACTTGACATGTGAAAATTCAACTTTTTTTTTTTATAATGAATAGTGATTTCGTTCACTGTTCATCATGAATAGCACGTCGTTTTACTGTTCACGTGAATAGTGATTTTTTTTTTTTTTTTTTTTTTAAAGAAATAAAATTTCAAAAATCTACAGAATCGTTTTTAAAACTCTTTTCTCTGATACCAACTGTGACGACCCGAATTCTCGACCATTCGAGTGCCACTAAAAGTGACTCATATCATATTATCGAGACTTAAATAGTAATGTAAAATTATTCAAAAGAATAATTAGAATCCCATAATTTTTATTGTGAATAAAAATAGAACATAATTTTCTTACATAAAGTTCAACATAATTATCTCATCAATCTTAACCACTTTTGCCACTTCCATGTTGACCGCCTCGAACCTTCAATTATCTGAAAATGGTAAATATCGTGGAGTGAGATTTATAAAATCCCAGTAAGTATACCAAGCATAAATTTTCTTTTGAAAGCATATGGATCATTTTCATCATAACATAGGATAGGATCGAAATACTCATAAACATAGGGAGACACAAGAATTTTACCGAACTTAAATGGCAAGAATTCTTATGTGTAGCGCTACTAAACTCCGGTCCCCTTAGCATAATCATAAACATATCATATGGAACCCATAACAATCTTGTGAGATTGATTTCATAGCAATGATCCAAACATTTTCATAAAAACATAAGATATACTTACTTGTCATAAAAACATACTTACTTTTCATAAAAACATAAGGTGTATTTACCTTTCATAAAAACATACTTACTTTTCATAAAAACATAAGATATACTTACTTGTCATAAAAACATACTTACTTTTCATAAAAACATAAGGTGTATTTACCTTTCATAAAAACATACTTACTTTTCATAAAAACATAAGATATACTTACTTGTCATAAAAACATAAGGTGTATTTACCTTTCATAAAAACATACTTACTTTTCATAAAAACATAAGATATACTTACATTTCATAACAACATACTTAATTTTCATAAAAACATAAGATATACTTACCTTTTAAAAGATTAAAATGAAGTGTAGTAGTAAATGGACCAAAACTTTCTTGACCACCTTGAATTTCTCTTACTTGTGGATTTTGTCAAGAGATTGGAAATAAGTGTATATGTGTAGAGTTGTGTGTAAAAGAGATGGTTTAAATAGATGTATAAAGTTGGCATATTGTAAACATAATCATTCAATTCTATTAATTTTAACACATCCTTTTCTTAAAGTAAAGCACCATTCATATACTTTTCCATATTTATACAAATATTATGCTCTTCATGATTACATATAATGGAGTCTTATCAACCATTCATATACTTTTCCATATTTATACAAATATTATGCTCTTCATGATTACATATAATGGAGTCTTATCAACCATTCATATACTTTTCCATATTTATACAAATATTATGCTCTTCATGATTACATATAATGGAATCTTATCAACCATTCATATACTTTTCCATATTTATACAAATATTATGCTCTTCATGATTACATATAATGGAGTCTATAATTCATTCATATACTTTTCCATATTTATACAAATATTATGCTCTTCATGATTACATATAATGGAGTATATAATTCATTCATATACTTTTCCATATTTATACAAATATTATGCTCTTCATGATTACATATAATGGAGTATATAATTCATTCATATACTTTTCCATATTTATTAAATTAAGATTCTCATAATTATTATATATAATGGAACCTCTCATGCTTGCATATATTTTCTTAATTTCAATAATAAAAATAATTTTTGTATAAATAAATATTGGGATAACATTGAATTAAGTACTTGGACTTAATATACTTTAAATCAAGAGAATGGAGATATTTTTAGAAATTCGGAATTTAATTTAAAATCGAACAATCTCGATTATTTCTTGACTTGGCTATACGAATACGTCGTGGCGTTAACTTAATAAAAATGGGTGAAATAGTAGCGACACGATTTTCTATTAAAATAATTATTAATCGCGTAAAAATTCTTGGTCGCTACAACCTTCACCGCCGGATTCATCACCTCCACTCCCTAACACCACCACCGCACAGCGGCCACTGCCCAAAACAGCTCGGTCCCAAACCAACCCCAAATCAAACTCAAACCCAAAATCAGACCCAACACTTACCTCAGCCATCGATCTTTCATCGGAAATCGCGCTCCTAAACCGCGAACTCAACCACTATTTCCGCGCCCAATCAGCCCCAAAAACTGCGCCTTTCACCACCATTCCTCCCTCTTGGTCATCGCCACACGACGGCGGTGATAGCGTCGTAGTATCGCCGGCGTTTAACGCCGGCAGAGCACCCACCGCTGGCAGTGCCTCAGCCACTCCTCCCCCTCTCGCCCTTCTCTCCCTCTGTTGAACGGTAATGAGAAAAGGGAGAGAATGAAAATTTTGATTTTAATATTTTAAAATTTTGGAAATTTCAGCCTAGTCCCCCTCTTTTTAAAAGTGTTTAATTCAGCCCTGATGTTTTAAAATGTTTTAAAACAGCCCCTTCGTTTTTAAATTCAGCCCATAATTTTTCAAAGTATTCATTTTAATCCCTCAACTTTCAAAGTATTCATTTTAGTCCATCAACTTTCAAAATATTCATTTTAGTCCTTCAACTTTCAAAGTATTCATTTTAATCCTTCAACTTTCAAAGTATTCATTTTAGTCATTCAACTTTCAAAGTATTCATTTTAGTCCTTCAACTTTCAAAGTATTCGTTTTAGTCCCCGAACTTTCAAAATCAGCAATTTCAATCCCTAAAAGTAATCATTTTTAAACTATAAATTTCAAAAAACTAATTCGACTTAATCTTCTAATTGGCTAGACGAAGCGTACGGAGAATTAAAGAATTGAAGTAGTTTCCCGCTCAACTTTGTACTCGTCAAGTTTAAGGTAGACTCGCCCCTATTAATTGATTTAAATTATGATTGCATGTGAATGTGTATGTTATGTGACTTATGTGAAAGTCATTTTTTTATGAAAAGAGAAAAGAATGTATTTCTTCAGAAATATTTATGTTGAGATGAGAATATATTTCTTATGAAATATTTATATTGTTATGCTTGTCATAACTTATGTGCTTTTATGCATGAGAAAGAAAGAAGAGAATGTCTTGCAAGATAAATGATGATGTTATGCATAACTTATGTGCCTTATGTGCACGAGAAGAAAGAGCAACCCACACCCTATAATTTTAAAGAGCCTATGATTTTCAAAGAGAAGCCATGTGCTTTAATGCACAAGAAGAGCAACCCACACCCTATGATTTTAAAGAGCCTATGATTTTCAAAAAGAAGCCATGTGCTTTAATGCACGAGAAGAGCAACCCACACCCTATGATTTCTAAAGAGCCTGCATTTATGTGTTCAATTATATTGTAGATTGATTAATTGGCGATGAGTCTACTGAGTATTTCTATGAAATGCTCATGTCTATTTTCAACAACATTTGCAGATTCCGGAGATGGTGGCAAGTGATGGATGATTGTGGCAATAGTCGTTAAAGGGTTGAAAGTCTTACTTTAATGATTTCCGTATTTCCAACCATGGGAAAATTTTTGAGAATTTCAGTTATTTGAGAAATTATGACTTTATCAATTGCTTTACAATATTAATGGCTCGATTACTATTTCGAATTGTTTCATAAATGTTTTCAATTTTATCGACCATTACAGTTTATTTAATGTTGCCAAAAATAAATTTCAATTATTTCTTCCGCTAAAATATTATTTTAAAAGTTAGATCAGACAATGACGTGGTGAACTGGGTAATTAGAACTCGGGGCGCTACAAATGTGAAAAACTTATTTTCATTGGCTATGATACTTATTCAAATGACTACACGCTTTAAAATTCGAGAAATGAGAAAGTGGTCATCAATCGAGACATGCATTTTGATGAAGAAAACAATTGGTATTGAAATGAGAAAGATTCTCAAGAGGTCGTGGAAGAGGCAATACGAACTAGACAAATCTCAAGTTCAATGCTACAACTGCCAAAAGTTTGGCCTCTATGCAATAGATTGTAGGGCTCCCAATAATAGAGTTGAGCAGAAAACTAACTATGTGGAAGCAAAAATGTGGAGTTAAAGGCCAAGAAGACTAGATATGCACATGCTATCAACGAAAAAGACTCCTTGCAACATGAAATTGAGAAGGCCAAGAACAATTTGGATGAAATTTCTTCTAAAGTTATGGCTCAGGATTCCTTAATGATGAGCTTAGAAGATAAGATGAAAGAGCTCCAAGCAAAGATATCGAATTGCAAGGCTAGATTGGCAGCCAAGAAGCACAACACTTCCTAGGAGGTTGAGCGAACCAAATCTCTACTTGAAAATTATTGAAAATTGGAAGTTGATGAAGATGTCATGGCTGGTTCATTTTCCGCTTCAATCGACCAGCAAGATGAATAGGAAAAACTCAGGGAGCAAATGCAGTCTATTTGGGGCCGATTGTAAGATAATAGAGTAAAATGATGTTCTTGATGTTAGATTAAACTAGGACGCTAAAATCTTCCCATTTACCATAAAGATCTTGTCTTTTATTTGTCTTGTAATGGCAGTCAATTTCTTTTGATGTAATGGCAGCCAATCTTGTTAATGAAATGGGTAATTTCATTCATTTCCAAAATCACTATGCATGTTAAAGTGTTAAATTTCTAATCGCTCAAAATCCCAAACTTAAGTAACATATTTCTTTAAATACTTTCCATTGATAAATCTCATATATTTTGTACCATCTAAATCTTCTAAATGATAAGCTCCATTAGGAAACACATTTTTTACTTTATATGGTCTTTCCTAATTTGGTGACCACTTTCCATACTTCGGATCTTTACTATCCAAAGGGAGTATTGTCTTCCAAACTTATTCACCCAAGCTAAAGGAATTGGCTATAACTTTTCTATTATGGTATTTAGCCATCTTTCATTTTTGAACTTGCAATTTATCTAAGATGTCTAATTTTAATTCGTCCAATTCTGATAAGTTTTGGACCAACGATTATGTATGTTCATTATCACTTAAGCTATTCTGCAGACTTACCCTAATTGACTGCACATTAATCTCCATAGGCAACACTGCCCCTTGTCCATAAGTGAGATGAAATGGAGTCACTTTGGTGCTTGAATGTGGGGACATTCTATAAGCCCATAAAGCTTTATTTAAATATTCATGCAAACTTCGAGCATTTTCGCTTAACATTTTCTTTATGATATTTTTCAGAATCTTATTAGATGATTATGCTTGCCCATTAGATTGGGCGTAATAAGGTGTTGAGTTCACCAATTTAACTTAAAATTCACTCAAACATTCCTTCACTTGATCTCCATTTAAAGAAGTTCCATGATCCATCATCAAAGTCTATGGTATCCCAAACCTATAAATAATGTGAACTCGGATGAATTCTATGATACTCTTCTGAGAAATTTCATTTAATGGAATCGCTTCCATAGGCACATTAATCTCCATAGGCAACACTGTCTCTTGTCTGTAAGTGATTTGAAATGGAGTCACTTTGGTACTTGAATGAGGGGACATTCTATAAGCCCATAAAGCTTTATTTAAATACTCATGCCAACTTCGAGCATTTTCGCTTATCATTTTTTTTATGATATTTTTCAAAATCTTATTAGATGATTCTGCTTGCCCATTAGATTGGGCGTAATAAGGTGTTCAGTACACCAATTTAACTTCAAACTCACTCAAAAATTCCTTCACTTGATCTCATTTAAATAAGTTTTATGATCCATCATCAAAGTCAGTGGTATCCCAAACCTATAACTAATGTGATTTCAGATGAATCTCTTTGAGAAATTTCGTTTAAAGGAATCGCTTCCATCCATTAGGTGAAAAAAATCTGTTGCAACTATTATAAAAGTGTGTTGCATGGACGATGGAGGATAAATTTTCCCTATCAGATCTGTCGTCCGACCTTTAAATGGCCAAGACATAATATTGGGTGTCATTTCTCTTGCTGACACTCTTTACATTGGGCCATGTTTTTGGTATGTCACTCAACTCTTGGCATATTGAATCATTCTTTGACCTGATTGATGGGCTTCTCATATTCTTTCATATACTTCTTCCATGATTGTTTTAGCTTTTTGTAAACTTGCACTTCTGGATGTTTCTTGTACAAGTCTCCATTTATCAACACATAATTTAGTGATCATAACCTCATTTTCTATCAATTTTCTCATCATCTTTCAAAAACATTTTTATTTCTCCTTTCCAATCTACTATGTTCTCATTTTGTATGCAATGAATATTAAATCCCTTTTCCCTACGTTGTACTAATGGAAATATCACCCCATATTCATAAGCACAATCGAAATTTAGGATTTTTGAGTAACCCGAAGCCATCTGAGCTAATTCATTCGCTAAAATGTATTAAAGTTCTACCTGATCAAATTCTTCCAACAATTCTTGGGCGATTTCATATTGACTTATGACTGAATTACTTTAGCATTTAAAGATGCCAATAATTGATGAATTACTAATTGAGAATTGCCTCTAACGACTACATTCCTTATTCCAATATCTAATAACAGTTCTATTCAGCTTGATTATTGGTGCATATTTTATCCAAAGTAAAACCAAATTTGTAATACACTCCTAATGGATTGTTAATGCTATTCCTACCCCTGTATCTCTAGCTGTTTTTGAGCCATCAAAATATAAAACACAAGGATTTATTTCAAATTAATCAATTTCCAACTCAATTTCTTTAGGTATATCAAAGCATGAATGATCGGCCAAAAAGTTTGTCAATGCTTGATTTTTAATAGCCTTTAAGGTATATATTGTATTTAAATTACAATAACGCTAGATTCGAAAGACCAATCCTTTGATGTAAAATAGGACAAGAAAACATGTATTTAACTAAGTTTATTTTAGAAACCAAATAAATAGTTACAAATCGAAGACAAACTCTTAGTTTGTACATGTAAAATATAAAGTAAGACATAGTTTTTCAATAGCAGAATAATTAAATTCGCATTTTGTTAACTATCTGCTAAGATAATATATTGCCCTTTCTTCACCAAATTGGTCTTCTTGAGCAACCATTCCAACTATTGATTCTTATTCAGTCGATATACATACCTTCATTGGCCGTCCTTAGATAGGTGAAACCAACACTGGCGGACTTGATAAATATGTCTTCAGGTTATCAAATGTCTTTTGATCTTCTTCATTCAGACTAATTCATCCTATTTTTTTTAACTTTAGAAGAGGCGAAAAAGCTTTTGTTCACCCCGATCAGTTAGAAATAAACGTCTTAAAAAAAATTCACTTGTCCTTAGAACCTTTGTAATTATTTATTTATTTTGCTAGGTGGTTTATCGTCTAGAATGGTCTTTGCTTTATTTTAATCAAGTTCAATTCCTCTTTTATGCATTTTAAAACCAAGAGAGTTTCCTGCATTAACACCAAATGTACATTTTAAAGTATTCAATTTTAACTTGTACTGCCTCATTCGCTCAAATGAGCGTTTTAATTGTTGAAAATGATCTTCTTCTTTAGATCATTTGATAACTATATCATCTACATATACCTCAACAAACTCACCAATCATATCGTGAAAAATCAAGTTCATTGCCCTTTGATTGGTGGCCCCTGCTTTTTTTAGGCCAAAAAGGCATAACTATCCATTCAAAATACCCTAAAGCACCTGGGCACCTAAAGACAGTTTTATATATGCCTTCTTTAGCTATATAAATTTGATTGTATCCTAAATATCCATCCATAAAAGAATACATCACATGTCCAGTAGTTAAGTCAGCTAGAGAATCCACCGTAGGGATTGGGTATTTATTTTTAGATATTGGTAAATTCAAATTTCTAAAATCTATGCACACCCACATATTATTATTCTTTTTTAACACGTACACAATATTTGATAACCATTCAAAGTATCTAGCTGTTCTAATAAAACCTACTTTCAGCAACTGTTCTATTTCATTCTTTATTTCAGGCAAGACATTAGGAGCAAAACACTAAGGTGGTTGTTTATGAAGCTTGAAATTTGATTTAGTAGGCAATCTATATTCTAATAAACTTTTATCTAAACTAGAAATATGGTCATATTTACAAAAAAAAACAATCTTTGTATTCTTTCAACAAAGTAATTAATTTATCACTTACCTCTTTGCTGAGCATTTGACTGAAAAATGTTGGGTGACATTCTCCTTCATCGTCAATGTTCACCTTTATTAAAGGATCTTTCGCTTGAGCATGCCCAGTTTTTGCAGTCCTCATCACTTCATCACCCAAATTTTTAGCAAAAATTACCTCTTCCAATCAATCCAACATGTTAGTTTCTCGGCTCATAGACTACTCGAACTCGAATACTGGTAACCTATCATTCAATGTCATAAATGTTGTTTCTTCTTTTACTTTTTGTTTTTTTTCATTCTATGGAAAGCCATTAATTTGGCTTTAAAGGCTTGAATATTAGCTAGATTTCTTTGTTGTTGACAATGCATTAAAGTTCTTTAATCGCCTTTTTGCTAATTAATGGCTCCTCAAGGGCCACTATATTTGGCCTCATTTAATTGAATATTTCAGTGAGTACATCCACTGAAAGTGGTTCTTCGTTATGTGCAAAAATCTGAGTTTCTTCTCCATCTTGAACTACTCTAATAGATCCGTAATTTCCTTCTTACATGAATCTTTTTACTAAGTTATCTTCTGCAATGAAAGGTCTATGATCAGCTTGCACCACCTCAGCTTCACCTTTATTATTCCAATAAACTAAGCATTGATGGAACAACGATGGGATACATCGACTTCCATGTATCCAATCTCTATCTAACAACACGTTTTAACTAGTAGGACCATCCATCACAAAGACAATTGTAGTCCTAGTAGTAGTTCACACTGTTATGTCTAATGAGTAATGACATTACTCATTTGGCTAAAGTTGTTCCTCCATTGAAACTAGTAAAAATGACTTCTGTTGAAATCATGTTGCTCTCTATATTTGTGAACTTTCTCATCATTTTGGATGGAATAGTGTTTATGGTTGCTCCATTGTCAATTAGTACCGTAGTCATAGGAACACCATTAACCAAAGCCTTCACATATAATGGTATTAGGTGTTTAGTTAATTTAGTCGTGGGTTTCCTGAATAACACTTTCTGTGTCGCATCTATTTCCACTTCTTGTTTGTTTTCTTTAGAATCAACCTCGTCTGACAGGTTCATGTGTAGTATTTCACCTTGATCATCCTCATTTTGAAATTCTTTTTGTCTTCCTCTTGTACTCCATCTTCTGTTATCCAACCTGTAGGTGGCGGTAATATTCTTGGATGTGACCCATAATTTTTTAGAACATGGTACTCTTAATTTCCTTGTAGGTGTCCCATATAATACGTAATAAATAAAAGAACGCCCAGATGATTCACTCAAAAAATAAACCGCTCGGACACCCTCTTGGTACAACTGTGATGAGATCCAAATAAGGGAACACGACAAAACACGGAATTAAATGAAACAAAGATAGGAAAGATCGAGATTCAGCCAACAAACACAAGAACACAATAATTAAAATACTGGAAAAGATAAAATTGACTATAGGACCTGGACCCAACAATCACGACGCAATGAATGACGATGCGGATTGAAGAACCGAGGTTTTCGGAACGCCACAAGGGATGTCAAACTCCTTGATAAGTTTCTGATTAGAACGCCACAAATATTCAAGAAAAATATTTGATAAGTTCAATGAACTGTTCTTCAAGAAAAAAAAATCCTCCTTTTCTAGAGAGAAAATTCTCACTTCAATTCAATAATATCCAAAGTTGTTATTTCATAATGAAAAACAAAGCAATATAATGTAAAACTGACCTAACTAGGTTTAGCCACTAATTGGGCCCAAAACATAGAAGTAAATAATTAAAAACGGAATTAAATTAAAAAAACGCGAAATCTGGAAAATAGATGTTACGACCGTAACAATTTCACTTACGGCCGTAAGTGACTCTCTGTTAATGAGTTACAGCCCTAACAAGAACTCTCACGGCCGTAAGTATCAAATTGCTGAATTTCTTCAGTTCCACCAGAGAAGGAGTTAAGGCTGTGAGTTATTGTCTTACGGCCGTGAGTATAAAAATCTTGGAATTCTTGTTTTTGACCCGAGGGGCTGTTACGGCCGTGAACAATTGGTTTTACGACCGTGAATGTGCTCTTGGTCTCCAAACCTTGACCATTTGATTCGGCTCAATCCCTTTGTCTTCTCGGCTCGATTCCAACATAAAACTTGTGTCGTTTCTCGCGTAGATCACTGTCGCATTGCCGATAGGTCGACTTCTCCTTTGGTCTCCTACTTCGGATCACATCAAACTGCTTCAAGAGATTATTATACGAGATCCCCCTTATTTTTCTTTTTGCTTCCAAGTCATTTATTTTTCAACATTTTTCACACCATCATCTTCTTCATTATATATCTCTTGAGATATTTACTAACCCCAGAAGAACCTTCTCCATAATCCAACATGCATGCTTCTCCTTCATTTTCTTCCCATCCTTCCTCTTCACTTTCTTTGTTTTTAAACTCATTGGCTAGTAACTAATTATTAGCCACTATTGCGGGTAAGGCACCAAACTAGATAGTGATTGATCGTCCCGGATCTTCCTCATCATCATGTCTCTTACCAAGCTCAAATCTTGAATTTCCAGAAAAGCTTTCTGGTAATTTTTCCATTAATTCACAAATATTGTCTTCCATTTTATCCTTGAGAACATTTTTATTAGCCACCTTAAGCACATTAGGCATTTTAGGACTTGTATTTCCCTACTGTTGTCTCATCATTCGCTTGCAATTCCGCTGATAATGCATTTGTTGTGTCCTTGTCATTTCATTAAAGGGTACAACCCTTCCTGCATTATAATGAAATGAATACCATACATTGGGTTGATGAGGATGTGGCTTTCATGTTCTAACATTGTACATTGGTCTGAATTTCCTATCAAAAGATGGCCCTCCATAAATTGGTACCCCTCGCCCTCCAACAGTTTGGAAACTTGGGATATTGTCAGGGCGATAAAGTTGTCTCCATATTCATGTCCTTTCTGCATTCTCACCCACTTCTCTTTTACATCAAGCACGCAAAATCACTTCATCCTTTCTGACTACCTTTCCTTTCAGACGCTCAAAGACATTCGGATGTGGTTCGGGGGGGTCCATCATCTACCACCAATGTAGCGATCAAGAATTTTCTGTGACTTATTTAAATATTATTTAAAACGTGTCGCTACGACTTTACCTACTTATTTTAAACACAATTTCGTTTAACCAATTTAAGTTAAAATTTAAATTATTTAAATTTATCGTAGTTCAATTTCAATTTTTGGAATTCAAATTATTTTAAATCCAAAATATTTTATCTCCAATTTAAATTCATTCTCAAATTTTTATTTATTTTTAAAATCCCCAATTCACATTCATTTTAATTCCAAAATATCCTCCCCAACTTCCATTTTCATATTCAGCACATTTCTTTCCCATCATCATCACCCCAAATTCTCAGAAATTTCTCCCAATCAGATATCTGTCCTAATTTCCATTTTCAGCCCCAAAATCATTCCCCTGCTTGCCGAAACTGATCACTCATCAATCCCATAATTCTTTCCCAGTTCCCTCAATCTTTCCCCTCACTCTAGCCTACACTATATCATTTTCAATTCCTAAATTTGCAGTCAATCAATTTCTGCTATCATCATCCCCATCAACCAATCTGCTAAGCCACTACAATAAACCAGCCACTACCCAAGTTTTCAAGCAACAACCGTCTCTCCTTCAAGCCAAACCAATCTGTATCATCACCTTCACCAACAGACTGCCAAGCTGAATTTCTCTGCACATCACCACTGCCCAGCCAACCTAATCACCAACTCCAATCCAGCCACCGCAACCACCATCATTCAAATCGCAACCACCAATGAATCGATTTCAATTTCCATTTCCAGCAATTTCCATTTCAAGATTTAAACCACCAGTTAACCAATTCATCAAGCAGCCATCATCTGAATCAAACTTCCATTTTCTGCAATTCAACGAATCACCACCAAATTTGCAGATCACCAATTCAATCATAGATCACCGAGTCATCAGCCCAACTCCCCTGCAACTACAACTGCTCAACACCACAATCACCGCAGACACAGTAATCATCTGCACTACTCAACCGGCCAAGAACCACCACTGTTGCCAACCGTCTGCAACCACAATCCAAACATCACTGCAGAACCTCAAACTCAAAGCCATAACCAAAATCCCCAATTCAACACCACATCACCTAATCCAATTTCGAACCCTCCATAACCGGCAGCCCACCCCAAATCAACCACAAATAAAACCCAAACCCCAGAAATAGAAGAAGTATAGAACTTTACCTTGACCTCATGACCATATTCACCGATTTTTCGCCGGAGAAATCACGATCCAAGCCGCGATTTTCCCTCTCTGTCTCGCATCGAACTCGCACTTGAAACCCTAATATTCAACCCCCATCCCTTGCCGCCGTCCGCCACTACCTGCCGGCGACGTTGCGCCGGCATACCGCCGGCTGTAGCACCGGATTTCGCCGTCGGTCGCACCTCCTCCCTTCCACCTCTCTGATCGTGAATGGAGAAAGAGAGAGTATGAAATTGTTTTTAACATTTTGATTTTCAGGCTTTGCACTTTGGTCCTTAAGTTTGCAAAATGATTTTAATCAGTCCCTACAGTTTTAAAACTTATCATTTCAGACCCCAGTTTTAAAATAATCTAAAACAGTCCCTGCAGTTTAAATATTTTAAATCTTAAGTTTCAAAAAGTATTCATTTTAGTCCATCAATTTTCAAAGTATTCATTTTAGTCCCTCAACTTTCAAAACATCAATTTCAGTCCTCAAATTGTAAATTATTATTTTTAAACTACAAATTTCTAAAGACTAAGGTAACTTATTGGCTAGACGAGGCGTACGGAGATTTAAAGGGTTTAAGTCGTTTCCCGCTCAACTTTGCACTCGTCGGATTTAAGGTAGACTCGCTCCCACTAATTGATTTATATTATAATTGCATGTGTTATGTGGATTTGTGTGATTTTATGCTTAATTGCATGAGAAAAGAATATCTCTTTCGAGATAAAGAATTATGTTATGCTGGGCATAACTTATCTGCTAGCCAAGAAAAGAAAAGAATGTGTTCATTTGCGTTCACTATGTGATGCCTATGAATAAGAAAAGAATGTCACTACATTATTTGCATAATTACTTGTTCAATTATCTTGTAGATTAATTACTGGCGATGAGTCTACTGAATATTTCATTTTGAAATGCTCAACCCGTTATTTTAAACAATTTTGCAGATTTTGGAGACGGTAGCGAGTGATGGGCAATGACGGCAAATTACAAATTGATATTTTTTTAAAAGTCGTGAACTTTGAAGTGATTATTTCATTTTATCAAGAATTGTCATTTTAACAAATTTGTACGAAAATACTCATTCCATTTG
Source organism: Ligustrum vulgare (assembly GCA_963555705.1). NCBI lineage: Eukaryota > Viridiplantae > Streptophyta > Magnoliopsida > Lamiales > Oleaceae > Ligustrum > Ligustrum vulgare. The sequence continues at coordinate 32,936,224 of OY743179.1, read as the reverse complement.
AATTATCGCTAAACTTTTATCCGATAAATGCGATATTTAATATTTAATCATTTTTCCGCAACAAAGTTTATTCAAGAATTTAGAAAAATGACGTTCCCGCGCTCCTCGGAACCCGGGGCGTTACAACCAATTTGAACTTTTACAATCCACTTTTAAAGCTAGGTGCTACCTTATTGATCCCAGTGGCCGTGTGAAAGGATTTTCATCCACTGCCATCTTCTTTTTAGCTTCGAAAGTGATTCTCCCTAATTCAATGGCATCCTGTAACACGTGATGAAAAACCAAGCAATTATCAGTCATATGAGACCATGCATTGTGTCATTTACAATAATTGTTATCCTTGATTTGTTCAGGGTTGGCAATTTATGCTTGTCGCTAAACTTTGATTTATCTCTACTCTGGTTCTTTGAACTTTGATTTATGCTTGTTTTAAGTTTAATTAAAAACTTTGATTTATCTCTACTCTGGTTCTTTGAACTTACTTATACTTCAAATAATTTTTGTTTTTTAATTGATTTGAATGTTGATTAATTTGTATAAATTACTTACCATTATAAAGGGCATTTTCAAGAATTTTTTGCTGTCATTATACTTTTATATTTTATTTTACTACTTATATTTTGTGATGAGAATTTCTAAATTGAATTTTTGACAACACATATTACATACAGATTTATTACAATGTTAAAAAGAAATAATTTTATTATTTTAATGAAAAAGATAATGTTGGATCATAAAGTACTCCAAACGTCCTGCAAAAAACTCTTATTTCAAGTAAAAGATTAATGACGGAGAACGAGAGTACTGTTGAGACATTGCAAAATAATACTCAATTTTATGAAAGTGATCTTGGAAAGCGCATCTCCATATATAGTATTCAGTTGAAAAAAAAGATGATGTTTGAAGAGTATATGTCGAAATGGGGCCATTTCAACATATATATATATATATATATATATATATATATATATATATACCCAAAATTGTTGATTTTAATCGTTTTGGTTCAAAAAGTTTTGGGGGCACTATAGAAGTCCCACTATAGCCTAATCCTTAGGCTACATTACATAAACTAATGGCGCACGAAATAGTCCCCGGGCCATAGAGGATAAAATGAGAGATAGTCTATGGTCTTTTCAAAAAAACACGCATTGATACCAACTTCAACTTAAGTTTCTATTAAGGAAGATTTTTTAAGTTCGAATTGGAGAACGCGATAAAAATATCGCCATGGCATAACCCCTAGTGGACAATACGTAAACTATGGCGTACAAAATACCCTTGGAACATAGATGAAAAGATGGAGAAACTCTGTGACCACTACACTTAATGCTTAAATTTAATTACTGCACATATGCATGTGGGAAAAAAAAATTGTATAAGAGACAAATAAGTGTCACGTATGTCAAAAAAAATACTCTCTACATCCCAATTATATAGACTACCCTTCCTTTTTCCCTTATTCCAATTATATAGACTTGTTTATTTATTAGGAAATATTTATTTAATTTGTTTATTTACTAATATATCTCTATTCATTACTTCCAATAATAATAATAGTTTTGATTATGGTTTAGACCCAATTTTTTTGGACATGGTTTAGAAACGGGAAATTCGAGAATCGGGCTGTTTTTAGACCCGATTTTTTTTTTTTTGTGAAAATTACACCCATTCCTACATTTAAGTTTCCTAATTCAAAAGTCAAATTTAATACATTTTTATTCAAAATTCAGGTAATAATTCAATAATAATTAATATTAATATTATAACTATATATGAATAAATAAATGAAAATAAATATTTAATCTATCAAACCTCAAACCCTACTATTTTTTTATGCCTCATTTCTCGTTCTCTCTTCAATCTACAAAATCGTCACCACCTCTGGCAATAGCTGCTCCACCATGCCGAGCAACCTCCGGTTTCAATGCTACATCGATGATAACCGTCGACCGCAGTGCCACAGCACTAAACAATCGTTGATAGCGCCGCAACAGTGCTACGTTGCGAAGAAGATTGCAGCAATGGTCGAGGAGCCCCGATCTGCGACGAGATCGCAACGAATGCCTGATGTGCAAATTGCAACAATTTCGATGGGCTATGAGGGCTGCTGCTAAACATCTTTAACGATGATGATGCATCACTACCTCTTTTCTCCGATCTCTCTCTCTCCCTCTCTCTCTTTTTTTTTGAATATTTCTCCGATCTCTCATTTAGTTCGTTCATTGGAAAAGTTTTGTTGGTGGAGCTGATGGTGGCGGCTGGTGTGTTGGAGTGGTGTAGCCACTGGTTGTGTTGTGGTGGAGGAAATAAGGGTGGTGTTGAAGGTAGTGGCCGTGTGGTGGTGGCAGTGCGGTTTTTCCCCCCCTTTTGGTTGAGGTGTTGATCGTGGCGGCTGCGTAGAGACTGTGGCGGTTGTGAAGACGACGTTGAGACAGTGATAGTTGTGGGGGTGCCGAATGAGGAGGCGATGATGATGATGGCGGCGGCTTGGGCTGTGGATGCATGAGATTTGTGTGACCTAATAATTTGAGATTTGTGTGACCTAATAATTTAGTAATATGTGATCTTGAAATTAGTTGTGAAACTTGTGACCTAATAATTTAATACGTTGTGACTTGTGATCTAAAAAAACGTCGAGATTGACTAATTTGACAATTATGTAACCTAATGATTTAGTAATTTGTGACCTTGAAATCAATTGTGAAACTTATGACCTAATAATTTAATACGTTGTGACTTGTGATCTAAAAATACGTCGAAATTGACTAATTTGACAATTATGTGACCTAATGATTTAGTAATTTGTGACCTTGAAATCAGTTGTGAAACTTGTGGCCTAATAATTTAATACGTTGTGACCTAGAAAAAAGTCCGGATTGACTAATTTGACATTTGTGTGACCTAATGATTTATTAATTTTGTGACCTTGAAATCAGTTGTGAAACTTGGGACCTAAAAGATTTGTGTTTGTAACATGAAATTATGCAATGTTGTGACCTTAATATGTATAATTAATAAATTATTTTTAATTATTTGACATAATTAATTAATATTAACTAAAACCTGATTTTTGAATATATATAGGTTTGGTCTTATTTTTGAAATCTATATTTGTAAACCCCTTAATTATGTATTTTTTTCCTTTTTTTTTCTTTAGTTGTTTAAGCTACTTTGTGTATAATTTTATTTCTAAATGAGTAAATATTAGTTTATTTTTAAATTTTTTATTTTTAAGAAAATTTTTGATTTTTGAAATAATTTTTGATATTTTAATTGAAACATGTTCGACACGGTCAAACCTTATGATCCTTGACCCGTTGTCTTTTCCAGTTTGAATCGATTTTCGATTTTCTAAACACTGGTCTTGATACTTAAATAAGGATAAGTTGGAAAGTTTATTTACAAAAATTATTTTTTCAATAATATTAAATATATTTTCTTAATTTGTGTGAAAAATTAAACCAGCGAATTGGGACAGAAGGAATACAAAAAATTACTGGTGTGAAATGAAGAAAATCACCTTCTTCACCCCCGTCCATTTTTTTTCTTTTTCATCATCAGATCTGCGTGAATATGATATTTCACTGCCACATAGGCATTACGGGCATTTTCGTCTGCATATACTAAAATACATATGTTTGAACTTTCAAAAAAAAAAAAAAAAAGAATACATATCTATGCTGACTCAACAATAATTGTCAAATGGAAATATTCGGGGTCATAAAAATTTTCGAAAATGGAACTGACCTTCTAGAATATTTTCGGTCTCGTTATTTACAACATAAGGATAACTTGAGTCCTTATTAAGAAATTAAACAATAATTAATAAAACAGCATACAGTAAACTAAGTCCCCGTTTGAACCCATTTTTTGAGATTAGATTTTGTAAAAATCGATTTTTTCAGAATACGTGGTTAGAAAGTGAAAAAAATTAGATTTACTTGCAAATTTTTTTTTTTATGAAAAGTATAGATAAAAATAAGTTTGAGGAAAAATGAATTTTATAATGGACCTCAAACAAGGGCCAAAGCTAATAGGGTGTCTAGTAACTTGTTTAAACAAGTTTATCAAATAATTCTTCAATTACACTAATTTTTCAAAACAACTTTTCAACCAAACATTTTCCTCGAAAATATGAAATTTTTTGTTCATAAACAAATTATCTTACCCATCAAAATAAATACACGACGAATGATTACTAAATAGAAATTGGAGTTGCCAAGTCAATATAATTCAAGTAGATTAAAACTGGGGTAGGCGCTCTTGAGTTTCCATGGCCAAAGCGGGTCTTCAAACTAAAAAATTGGTTGCAGCGGTCAATTGTACCACCTCTTCCATCACCGACCTTCTCCTACCTAGATATGGAGCAAAGCTAATATTGGGGTCTGGGCTACGAATAAGTACGACAAACTAACTAAGTTAAGGTTAATTTATTATTATTCCTTTTTTGGGATAATTAGGCCTTACGGTACATTCATCTATCGAGTTTAGAGAAATACTTATTTTTTGAAGTATTTAGAAAAACCCGGTACACACCGCACTACTTCGCTTTCGCTCTCCAAACTAAATCTATATTATATCTCACTTCTTTTTCTCTCTCATCAATCATGTTGGAATTATATATACCCATAGAGTATAATTCACGACATTTAAAATAAAATATTAATTGATTGTATTAATATAATGTTGCGTTTGTTCATGAGTCGATTTGATATTACAGATTGAGTATTTAATTTGCAACATTGACCATACAAATTTAATTTCACTTAACTATCGTACGTAAGACCTTAATCTTAATCGGATAATGGACTTCGATTACTAACTTGAAATTCTTCGAGGTATCAATGGGTGAAATCAAATTGCTGATCAATATCTCAGTACTTTGAGAATTAAAGTGAACTAACGAGGAACATATAGTCGTATTATGGAATCCGTAACCTTTTAGGTATGATCATAATCTCACTGTTATTCTAGTCGACAGTTGAATATGAACTTTGTAATTCGACAATAATTGTTGAATTCTATGATGTGATGTGATGTGATCACATTGAACTGTCAAATAGAAGATGAGAGTTGAGGGTTTATGAATATTCAGAGAAGATAATTTTGGTCATTTTAACTTGCTCCAAATATTCGAGTTGATCAAAGGGGGTAACATGTAAGAACGATAAGTCAGAAGATATAATTATTGATTAATTATTTCAGTAATTTCAATTTTACTAAGAGTGCAATCTCGTTCTTTTAGTGGAATAGAACGTGATTAATAAATTAATTTTGACTGATCAAGAGTTGACTAGATCATAATTAATTCATTGGAGCTTAGTTTAATTGGGTTCGATCAGGTTCCGTCGATAGCTTCACTATAATGGGTTTATACAGGCTTATTATTTGTATTGGGCTGTGCAGAAATGGACCTGAGTTATGGTACTAGGCTTGGTAGGGTTTTGGAGTGTAAAGAGATTACAAATAGTCTCCTAAGACTATTTTTCTTAACATAATTTGCAAAGTGACGAGACACACACTAAAATGTGTAGTGTGTGTTTCCTCTTTACAAAGAAAACACTAATCTTAATTTAACCTAGGCCTAGAAAAAGGTGAAAACACACCTGCACAGCTGCTATTGAAAAATATCGGGGAAAGCTTGAGAGTTTGAATCTTTGGTGGAATCAAGAAATAGTAGAATTGAGATTATTGTAAAACACTCTACAAGGGTAATATTTGTTTCTTTCTTGTGTGCACAAAATTATTTAGTCCAAGTTAGATACATAAAACAGAAAATTCTGTAACGGGATGATAGCATCTTTTTGCACAATTCCATAATTAAGATGTTTAAATTATCATAAATAGCATTCCATCGAGAAAATAAATAAGGTTATCCTATTTTGATGTTTTTATTGCAAAGTACTTGATATGAGAATCAAAATTGTGGAATAAACCATCACATCAAAATAACACAATTTTCATTGGAAGATTTAAGATTACAATTGAACAAGGATCTCTCAGCACAAACAAGTGTTATAAGTGGAAAGAATTATAACGAGACATGTTGCAGTTTTCACCAATTAGTTTGTGATGTCTAAACATATAACTAGCTATGGAAAGTACGACATTCAAATAAAACAAATGTATTAAACACGAGTTACACATGTGATGAATACTTTCATATATGATGCATGAAGAAAAATTATGCACAAATAGATCCAAAACTATTATAATATGATGATAATCTAAAACCCCAAAATCAAAAACACATTTCTCTATAGGAGAAATAAATGTGATTTATGGTTAGGCAGAGACCCTCCTACTAAAATTAATATCTCTAGCATCTCATGCAATATTAATTTCATTGTCGTTAAAATTTGGCCATCATTGACATCGTTTGGATATTCTATAGGAAGTCTCTACGATGTCCTTGATTTAAGTGTCTAACCCCTACATTGATAATATTTCAAGTACCAAATTAATTACGTTGCCTATAGGGTAATTATGATTAATTCACACTTAAAACATCACCGCCTAATGGGCACAATCTAATAACCAAAACAGTGTAGCCCTCCTATAGGGAGACTAATTAGATTAGCACGAGGCATACACAAATTTTTACTAATAAGTAAATAGGGGAGGCCGTTGGTTCAAAAAATGTACCTTCAATCACTTAATATTTTGAGCTATTGGGTTTTTCAATTTAATAATTACCCATTGATTTTAACTCTTAAAATCAATTTAATTATTAATAAATATATTTATTTTCTAATCTAACATTTGAAAAGAAAATAAAATATAAAAAATGCATGGCAGTATAATACCTAGAGCGGTGTTTATGCGATCTACATGACATGTTATTTAATGACATTCATTCACAATTTAATCAAAGCAATAAATAAATGCGATAAGAAAATAAACATTGAACATAATTTATGGTCAAACTTAGACACAAAAATTACAAATTAATTAAAGAATCCATTGAGCCACAAGTCGGCCCAATTCTTCAATTCCCATTTGCAAGTGTCTAGTCCAAATATGCAAAGCTTCAATCTTCAACCTAGATGCCAAGATGCAATGATCCAATTAAATATTTCAATCCATTGTAAAATTCAATCCTCAATGCATTGGCCCCAGCTAAACAATTTAACCCACATTACAATTAATCAAAATAGACCAATTTTACAATTTCAGGGTCATATTTAATTTCACTCACTTCTGGCCGAAAAGAATATTTAGCATTCTGGTCGAAACTTGAATCTTGCCCCAACTGATAATTGCATAGATCTAGCCCAAATGAATAAGAGGCCGAAGTCTGAAATCCCTTGCATTTCTTTGCATGGTTACTGCAGCAACCAAATGAAAGAAATCAAAATTGCAGCCGCCATCTCCCATGATATTGTCGGAGAATAGGCAATAGCCAACTGACGGAAGTGGATCCTCATCCGGAACTTTCGTGTCGCCATAACAGTGTAGCGAAGCCACGTCACGCAAGGTAGCGACACCGCCACAGCTCTGTGACTCCCCTGCCACCTCCCTCTCTGCCTTTGATGGAAAGAAAAACTAAGACAAAACCATGAATCGCCGCCACCAACATCGCGCAGCCGACTGGTTCTCAACGAAAACCGTAGAGGCGATTGTGGCACCGTTGTCACTGCGATCAAGACAAAATCGCAACACCAAGTGTGCTACAATCGATCACCGACAGCAGCTACAACATCCACATACGCTGTCGCGATCCCTCACCTATCTCCTGATGGTGATTTTGCAGTGAAGGACCTTCGAGTTCTGAAGATGGTGAAGTGAGCTCCAATTCTGAAAATTGCAGCAGTAGTACTCCATATTTCGGGCAGTGGTGAAATCAGTCTCCAGAGAGAGAGAGAGAGACGTCTGGAATCCATGGCTGATTTGTGCAAGTGATTCCTTTGTGCAGAGAGAAAAAGAAAATTGCAGATTTTGGCATGATTTTGGGAGAAATTGTAGATGGATTTGTTGGGAAATCGGTTTGTTCTACACACAATAATTGATCTCTACTTATAAACCTATCGCGTTTTTTACAAGAGACCATGTGGTAAGACATGATTGGTCACTCTAATACGGTGGAGGTTCTACTTGCAAACATTGATTCATGTGACATAATGCTTGAGAAATCTTTTAAGATAATCTCTTGCGGTTCAGTGTGGACAAAATTCACCAGGATAAACTTGTCTCTGAAAGGTTTAATGTAAACTATTCATAGAGTAAATATTATTTTAAAGCAACTAATGATATGGTGGGCCCTCTAAATTTTTGCTTTTGAGGAAAGATAGGATTAATGAGGAGGTAGTCTTTTCTGGAATCTCTATAATGAAGTAACACTCTATTCATTATGTTATGGTTAGTAATTGAGTCTATCTTGATTATAGATTCTAGAGTAACTAATCATTATTGCAAGTTGTTGCAATATGTTCCTAGGTGACCAAATGGCTCAATGTAATAGAGGATACTCTAAGGATAAGCACGGGTACGATAATATGGAAGGAGGCGTTGGACTTTTGTGTTTGAGAAACAAATTTTATTGTTATTTTGTCTCTTTATTATTTGAGCGGAATTATTTGGCACTTAATCTCCAGTTATCAGTTGGAATTAAGTTAAATAATGCTCTTATTATTGTGAGACAAATGGTTAACAATCTTAAAAGTCTTATAAATGGTTTTTTTGTGTAATGTTACCACAAATGATAAGGGATAGGTGATTCCTTATATTAATGAACCATTTGATAAGATCTTAAGAGAATCACATTTATCTAAATAAGATTCAAAGACTGGTAAAGATAGATCTCTAATTATTTTGGAGGTGCAATCTATGTGTGCTTATGAATCTCATTTAGAGGGTAAAATGATTAAGATCTTAGGCTTAGTCGCACTTATCCAAAACTCGATTCTAATATTAGTAAGGGATGGACCTCGAAAGGATCAGAGGTGGAATCTATACTATTTTCTGAATCTTGTTTAGAGGATTAGTTAACCAATAGTCCTCATACATTAAATGTACTTAAGAGTTTGGGAATTAAAACACTTCGATATGTGTGGATCCTTTTGTGCTCAAGCTACAAGAGAGTGCGAGTAATTCATCACTTTTACTGATGATTATTCCAGATCTCGATTTTATCCTTAATATCTCATTGATCCGAAATGTTGAAGAAATTCTAGAATTTTTAGACAGAAGTTGAGAAGTAATTAAGAGAATCGAGATACTTCTATTTGATCGAGGTTTGTGTATCTCTCATATGAGTTTATGAACCATTTATCGAAAAAGGAGAACAGGGTAATACCAAATCAATGATGAGTTATCCTCATTACTAGTTTCATTTGGGAATGTACACCGGAGATAGTCAGGTTCATTCATAGCCTAGTACCATTGATTCGTTTCCTGAAATATCCCTAGAGTTGTGGCATGGGTGAAAGCCTAGTCTATACCACATTCAGATTTTGGGACTTTTGGCACACAAGCTAAAAGGAAGAAATGACGAAATGGAGGCAACGATGAATGTTTGATTATTTATAAGGTATAAAACGAAACTAAAAATTATTTCTTCTATAGTCCTCTGGTCAAGAAATTATTTGTTAAGTACAAATATAACTTTCTTAGAGGATAAGGCATATAGAAGAATACAAATTCACAAGTAAAATTCTATTGGATAAAATGTTAGAACATGGTTCAAACAACTTGATTCTAGGTTTCCGCATAGAATTAATCTTGATGATTTGGAACTTCCTACGGAACCGATGGTTGCTGATCCTAGTGGAAGACAGGGGAAAACCAAAGGTTGTAATCGAAGATGTTTTCACTGTTCCACCTCCTCTTTATGTTCATAGAGAGATAGTGGAGAGATTGATCTCAGTAAGGGATATAACCAAGTAGTGGGAGGAGAGGAAGTAACTCTATTTGGACATAATAGAAATTGGAGTGGGAAGTCGTAAGACCACCTTCTTGACACTTATTCTATAGAGAGTCCTTTTTAGACAGTCTCTACTGAAATAAGAGAAGGACTCCTCCTCATTTAGGAAAGTGGTAGAAGTTATGGATTTGAAATCATGGAAGGTGAACGTGAACTCGAAATTGAATTTCTTGTACTACATTAAGGTTTGGATATTTGTAGACACACCTAATAGGGTCAAACCTTTAAGGTATGATGAGTCTTTAAGACGATAAGAGAATGGTAGATGATAAGATTGATGCCTTCAATGCAAGGCTTATGGCTATGGGTTTGTAAAACCCTTCCCGCCAATAGCCATGCAAAAGTTTACCTGAATCTTTTATCCATTATCCTTTATTGTGAAAATAAGGTACGAATGATGGATGTGAAGACGTTGTTTCTTGAATGCATCTTGAAGAAATCATTTAAAAAGTATAACATGATGGGTTCATACTAAAGATCATGAAAGTAAACTTCATGACTTACAAGTTTCCAACTTTGGATTTGGGTAATTGTTCAAGATATGGAATATAGAATTTGATAGAACCATTGTGATACACGTTCTTGATTAAAGTCTTGATATATCTTAAGTATACTTGTTTATACAGAAAGATGATACAGTTTTCGCGACTATTTATTTGAATGACACTCTACTTATGTGTGAGAGTATTTTCATTAAATAGTAGTTGGTATCAACAATTAGACTTGAAGGACTTGTAGATGAATGTCTATTTTTTCTAGATATCCGTATTTTTCGGAGTGGGAGAAAAATGGAATAGAATAGTCTCAAGGTTCATGTAATAATAAGATACTATCTACATTTGCAATATTTAAGTCCTCAAAGTGATAAATTTCTTTGTGGACTTTATCTATCTTATGAGTATTCTCCTAAGATTCATGGTAAGATAGAGAAGGTTTCTTATGCTTCGGCTATAGGAAGCTTTACTTTGCACTAGATAGGTCATATCTTATGCTGGGGATATTGTTGATAATTAGTTTGATCCAGGATCAGATCATTGAATAGAGGTAAAGCATATACTCAAGTGTTTTTGGAAAACGAGTAAATATTTTCTTATCTATTCAGGTTGTGATCTGATGGATTAAAACTAATAAAGATCTGATTTGACTAGGACTCTAGAGAGTCGTCAAAATTGGAATATAAACGAGATAAGGTGGTTAATTGGTTTAGTATAATACAATCTTGGATTGTTTGTTATACAACTGTGACTTACATCGAAAGAAGTTATCATCTTGATTGGAAATATGATCATTAATGTAATGATGATGTTGACAAGGTGGATGATTCGATGTTTCATGTATACTCTTAGGGCAAGTGGGAGATTGTTGGAATTATATATGCCCATAGTAATTCACGAAATTTAAAATAAAATATTAATTGATTGTATTAATATGATGTTGTGTTTGTCCATGTGTCAAAGATTGAGTATTTAAGTTGTTAAACACAGAAAGATTTAATTTGTAATTCGATCTAAAATTAACGTTCACGATTAGTAAATAAATATGTACAGTTTATTTTGATAAGATCGTCTCGATTTTATTAAAGTCTATCTTTGACTTTGGTAATAAAATTAGGAGTGCGTTTGGAACGTATTGGATGGGACCATGTAAAATTAATTTGTAATATTGGCCACACAAATTTAATTTCACTTGACTATCGTACGTGTGACCTTAATCTTAATCGGATAATGGACTTCGATTACTAAATTGCTGATCAATATCTCAGTACTTTGGGAATTAAAGTGAACTAAAGAGGAACATATATTTGTATTATGGAATCTGTAACCTTTTAAGTATGATCATAATCTCACTGGTTATTCTAGTGGACAGTTGAATCTGAGCTTAGTAATTCGACAATAACTGTTGAATTCTATGATGTGATGTGACCACATTGAACTGTCAAATAGAAGATGAGAGTTGAGGGTTTATGAATATTCAGAGAAGATAATTTTGGTTATTTTCACTTGCTCCAAATATTCGAGTTGATCGAAGAGGGTAACATGTAAGAATGATAAGTCAGAGGATATAATTATTGATTAATTGTTTCAGTAATTTCAATTTTACTAAGAGTGCAATCTCGTTCTTTTAGTGGAATAGAACATGATTAATAAATTAATTTTGACTGATCAAGAGTTAACCAGATCATAATTAATTCATTGGAGCTTAGTTTAATTGGGTCCAATCAGGTTTCGTCGATGGTTTCACTATAATGGATTTATACAGGCTTATTATCTTTATTGGGCTGTGCAGAAATGAGCTTGGGTTATGGTACTAGGCTTGGTAGGGTTTTTGAGTCTAAAGAGGTTACAAATAGTCTCTTAAGACTATTTTTCTTAACCTAATTTGCAAAGTGGAGAGACACACACTAAAGTCTGTAGTGTTTATTTTCTCTTTACAAAGAAAACCCTATTCCTAATTTCACCTAGGCCTAGAGAAAGGTTGTCACACACCTGCACTGCTGCCATTAGAGAATACTGGGGAAAGTTTGAGGGTTTGAAGCTTCGGTGAAATCAAGAAGTAGTGAAAAAGAAATTATTGTAAAGTACGCTACAAGAGTAATATCTCTTTCTTTCTTGTGTGCACAAAGTTATTTATTCCGAATTAAATACATAAAACAGAAAATCCTATAATGGGATGAATTACCACAAGAAATCAATTTTCGTGTGTAGAACAACCCGAGTTCCCAACAAATCCATCTACAATCTCTCTCAAAATCATGCCAAAATCTCCACTTTTCTTTTGCTTTCTGCACAAATGAATCACTTACACAAATCAGCCATGGATTCCAAATGGCTCTCTCTCTCTCTCTCTCTCTCTCTCTCTCTCTCTCTCATGGTTTTTTGTTAAACGCATGTGGTTGTCGTTTGAAACAATCCGATCATTAGTTTTGTCTCTTGATTTCATATAATTTTTTGCCGAGGAATTAATTCTAGATTTTGGCATTATCCGTTTGTATATTGTGTTTTTTATTTTTTTCTTGAATGCGGAGTTTGTAGTTACTCGATTTCTGTAATATGAGAAAGAGATATTGTTGATTTTCGTGTCACTTGATATAAGGAAAAAAACATGTACTGATACATTGAATTTATATTATACATTTATACCATATTTAATCTCATTTTTTCATTTATTTACTATGCTTATGTAAGATAATTTTGTTTAATACATATGATGATTTGTGTATATTAACATCTAATTTGTGACTTTAGAAGAATGTTGGATGAATTGTTGAACAATTTGTTTAATTGATTTTCATTGCCTAGTTAAATTGATACCTTTGAATATTATCTAATATTTCAATAATTGGTTGAATTTGTTCAAAGATGAAACAAAATAGTTGTGTAATAAAAATAAAAAATAAGTCTTCTCTGATCCATTACGTATCATGTAATTAGTGACTTAACTCTAAATCATATTCCTTGCATGATTATTACATGACATCATGTAATTTTACTTCTTAATTTAGTGTTAAGCCATCTTCCCAGCATGATTCATTATAGATCATGTAATTTGTGATTAAATATGTCAATTAGTTTGTAACATCACATGTTTGACTAAGGGATATTTGTAATGGAATATCTCGAATATCTTATCAACGGAAAGTTCGGTGAGAATGAATGAAATTTTTGGCGTCTAAAGCATGTACTCACTTGGCAATGCAATTGTTCAAACTCGCCATGTCAATGTGGGTAGGTGAGGGCCGTGAAGCGGAGACGCACGAAGGGTAGAAACTAGTATTTGATGGAAATTATGTAGTTTTTTTTATTATTTGTAATGTAATTACTTTTTTAATGAAGTTTTAAAGCGAATCTCATGTGATCTATTTTGGGAATTATCTAGTTATTTTGGTTTTGTAATGTTCAATACTTAATCATGTTACCCTTTTTTAAACGATATTAATCTAGATGATATTATTGAATCATTATTCAACTAAATTGTTTGTGTATTACAATTTTGGTGCACTTTTTTAAACTTGAAACATGTTAAGAACCGTATTACATATGTATAATACAACTCCAAATCTACTTCATATTCACCTATATTAAATTATGAACATTACAATATGTCTAATAAAAGAATAATCGCTTTAATAAAACGATGCCGCCTAATCAAATAATATAATACATAAATATTACAAAGTGTAATGAAAAAAAATTATTACACATCATGTAATAATGTCCGAAAAAATGGAGAAAACCATTATATATATATATATATATATATATATATATAAACATTATATTACGTGTAATGAAGATTATAATTCTTTTAATCAAACGAACTCCATTCATAATTACTGTCATGCCAAATAACATATATAAATTACAACATGAGGAATGTAATTTAAACGAAGATTATAATATTTGTAATAATGCATCTTTCATATATATAAGGTTGTGTTGAGCGCCTATTTAAATAGGAGGAGTTTTTTATTTTTTATTTTTTATTTTTTTATTTTCTAGGTAAAATGTGTGATTGAAAATTGGAGAGGGAAAATGTATATGGTTATAAAATGGTTTAGAAAATTGTGTAGTTTAAATTTAGTTTAAATAGCTCATTTAATGATACCCTGAATGTAGCCTGAAACATTTATATTCAACGGTTTGTACCAACATGAATATACGCCACTTACAAGTTTCACGACATGAATCTATCATGTAATATTTCCTTGTCAATCATTAAACTCGTGTAATGCAACTCTCTCCCACGAGGAACCATGATTTATGCCAAATGAAATTTACACATGTCTTAAGTTACACGAAATGTAACGTGTCTGGTACCAATTAGATACATGTTATTATCACCCCTATAATGCTCAATAAAAATTTCAACTTCATGAATTAAGTATTATTACGGGTTGTAGCGACCAGAAATTTTAAATTTACCGAAGAATTTTTATGTTAACAGTTCAAAAGTATATTAATGAGCTTGTCAAGTCGCTACAATATTTCTCAATGTCTTAAATTAATTGTTGGTCACAATATGATATTATGTGCACTTTTTTAGCAATTATTTTGTTTAATTGTGAGAAATATTTTATCACGTTGCATGATTCGAATTCATACATATTTTTTAAAGTGTCGAACTTAGTAGTCGAGCTTGAAATATTTTTCAAAGCAAATTCAAGTGTTTTAATTAGTGTCTTTCTTTTTGAAAAATCGATAATTTTAATTGTGCCAAGTATTTAAATATATTTTGAAGGTTGGTAAAAGTATATCAACATTGGTGTCGTTTTGTAACTTTCATTAAATAGTGTAAGATGGAGTCGATAAAAGAATTATTTTTAGTAAGTAGACCTAAGATATTTCAATTTAATGAAACTTGAGACTTATATAAAATTTTATTATTATTCTAGTGTTCCTTACACCATATGAATCGCACACATTCCCAAATTCAATTCCTTTTAACCCCTTATTTTTGATTTTTTAAAATATGGCCACATCCCATTTCTCCCCCTCTACCCTCATTCGCCAACCACTTCAACACTTCCACACACTTAATATGAACTAAGTGCATAACGTTATACATATCCATAAAGCAAACTGACGGGTTTATGTCTTCTAAAAAAATATTCAAATGACAGACTCTGCAAAATTTCATTTCCTTTTCTTTCACACTCGGCCACTACATTTTTATCCCTTGCACGAATTACATTGGCAAGCTGTTATTTTGATGATTGTACATTTCAACCACACGTGCAAATTCAACTCAACAATTCTGAGAATTTAAGGTAGTATCATCTCCCGTACACAAGTTGTTACGCTTTTGAATTTAATGTTATGCTAGCATGAAATTTTTGTCAATGTCTTATATTTGATGAAATGTACAGCTCTTCATGTGCTAATTAATTATTGGCATGCTATGAATTTATTTATGATGGGATTGTGATTGATGATTGAAGGTAATAATCATCTAATATGTTTTGATTGAAGGTAAATCACCTGTGATTGAAGGTAATTACAGTAAATTTTATTAACTAGCAATGTTAAAATGTTTCCCAAATATAAAAGTTGATGTTGACATATAATCAAATGTTGGTATATTTTAATCTCATTAGCGTGTGTATATACTACTGTGTATTTTTTCAAAATGCTCATATTTAAAAACTTTATAGAGTGAAGGACTGGACATGGCATGATGGCAGGCTACTTGAATGAAAATTTTATGCATTTATGTTTGGACTTATTTATGCTAATGTTGCAACACATTTTTAAGACTCAAAAGCTCTTGACCGAATGTAATTCTTGACCAATTAAATGTTACTTTTGGATAAAAATGTATATTTTTATTGTTGCCTTGAAAATTTTAGATTTTAGTTGCACTATGAAAATTATTGCAGGTTGTATATTTACAATTTCTAAATATTTCAAAATGAAAAATGACCCTATTTGTGTTATCTATCATATGGAACTGAAAACAGTTCATTTGGAGTCTCGTAGAATTTATTATGAATTTTCTTGTAAACTGCGATGGCCAGTTTCAGAAACAGTAATCAGCATGTTTAAAAAATAATTTCGTACTTCAAACATGGTCATCAAGACCCCAAATTTTTATATGATGTATTTATATGAGTTCTTGACACTGGAATAAAATTTCATAATTTTTGACATCGTTTGCCATGTTAAATAAGTTTTACAAACATACCGCATCACCCGGGAAAAATGACATAAGTTGCTATATTTTTCTATAACCTCTACAAATGATTTATTTCGTAGTTTTTCTAAGTCAATTGGAAATAAAGTTTTAACATTTTGAAAATTAGTTATTTATTTCAATCTAAAGCAATTTGTCCTAAATTTATTGTTTTTAAACATTTAACATGAACTAGATTATGTTTGACAACCCTTGTGTTTAAAGGAAATTCGGGACGTTACACAGGTACTGTAATATTATGGCATTACTATATATGTTGTATGCAATAAAAATACAACGATATTATGGGTACTCTAATTTCAAATTATTATTTATACTAACATAATAATTATATAATGGCTTTTGATTAATTGTAACTTCCATAATTATTAATTTATTTAAAATGTAACAACATCCCTAAAATTAAGGTTATCACATAAAATTAAATTAATTAAAAATTACATTTATCTCTTCACATCTCTAAAAATGAGGTTCCCATAATTAATGAATTTAATAAAAAAAAATTATATCTCTCATTAAATCAGTATTTTTCTAAAAGTGGTGAATGGAATTATGTAATATTATAAATAATATTAATATTACGTATTTTTCAATTACTACATATTAAAATCAAGTAGTTGCGTAAGTTTCCCTTCATTCTTTCTTATTCAAAATTTATATGTTTAAACTTCTTGGTTCAGAGGTGCTAAGTTGTCGCCTTGCCTGCCTAATGTTAAGGTTGGTCATGATTAAAACCCTTTAAACTTAATCCTCACTAACAATAATATTATTATTTTTGCAAATTAAATCAACAGATTCTGTAAATTCGAATCTAGATAAATTGTTCATCACAATGATTTGTGATTGTGAGATATAAGTTATATATAATTGAATCTTAAATTATCCTTAATTGTAATGAAATATCGAGATATGAATATCGATATTACGAATATACCAATACGTGTGTCATCTCTCATTGTAAAAGTGAGTATCTGGTCTCACAAGCTGGGATGCAAAGATCTTTAAATGGACACGTGAATTTTTTGTTAAGAGAACAAACATTGATAACTTACGACACAGAATTCACTTCAATAACTATCTCTAGCGTTCGTTAGTGGAATTGATCATTTGACTTGAGGTCCTCACTGTATCTTATATGAGAACAGATATACTTCGGTGATATCGGATGTTGCTCTGTAAAGAGTCATTAATACGATATCGTCCAGGTATGTCAAGAATCATATGAAGGTTGTGAATGATCAATATAAAATTCTTCACTCTTAGATAGTAAGAGATTGTTTTTTTGTTTTATTCGGTTAAGTTGATATCGAAATCTTTGACCAAGGGGAACTTACGAGTCGAAAATAGTTTCGATGTTTATTGGGTTAAGAGCGAAGTAAAAATAATATATATATATATATATATATATATATATATATATATATATATATATATATATATATATATATATATATATATATATATGATCAATAATCAAGATTATATAGTTCCATATTTTGTAATTGATCAAAACGTATTGACGGAAGGATTACAGTTCCATGATAAACAAACAAGTTTGGTTTTCCACACCGCATAACATTTTCCATAAATTTAATGTGAATTAATTAATCTATAAGAATTAATGATTAATTAAAATGAGTTCTAATTAATTCTATTTTGATTAGATTAAATAATAATTTACATCGTTCGACAACGAGATCGGGAACCTAAACGACTACACACAATGTGAGAATTAGAACAATGTAATTAGAATTAATTAATTAACAGTGTTTGACATTTGTATAATTAATTAATTAATTTTTTTATTAATAGGTCCAAGATGATTAATTAGATAATTAACTTATGTACAATGTTTAATTAATTGAAATAATTAAACTGCACGGACCAGATCATGTTTAAGAGATGGGACAAGCCTAGTTTAAAATGATTTCCCTGGAATCATGGGTTCAATTCCAAAAATTGTTTTTAGGAGTTCCACTATTTGTGGGAAAGAAAGATATCCTTTTTTTGACAAGCTGATACAAAAAATACAAAAGAAAATTAATGGGTGGGAGAATCAATTGCTATCGGCTGGAGGAAGAATTATTTTTGTGTCTTACAATCTGCCTTGATGTATATGCTGCGCGCAAGTCTTAGATCCACCTCAAGGAGTCATGGCAAAAATTGAGAAAATGTTCAATAGTTTTCTTTGGGTGACAAGGAAAATGATAGACGGATGCATTGGGTTTCTTCTTAGAAAACATGTTATCTAGTACTGGAAGGAGGCCTGGGATGTAGAACAATAGAAGACACGAATATTGCCTTCGACTGCAAACTTTGATGGCAATTTAGACAACAGAAAACTCTTTGGAGCAAAATATTGTGATGAAAATACAGCAAAGAGCTTCACCCTAGTGACATGGTTGCTAAATTGTCTGATTCAAATTTGTGGAAAAGAATGAAGAGAAATAAGAACATGGTCGAAAATCATATAGCATGGAAAACTGGTTCAGGGAAAATTTTCTTTTGGAATGATAAGTGGCTACCTCGAGGGTCTTTGACACAATATGAATGGTCACAACATCTAGTATAGTACAGTTAAAGATTTCCAGTGTGAAGGTCAACAGAATCTACAGAAAATCCAAAATATTGTGCCTAATTTGGTAAAGGAACAGATTATCATAATCCCCGTAAGGCTGAGAAGGATCAAATCATGTGGTTGGCAGATCACCCAAGAGATTTCATTGTTTCACCCTGTGTTCAAATAACGAGAAGAAAGACAGCTATTCAGAAATCATATGATATCATATGGTCTAAAGAAGTCCCAATCAAAATCTCATTCTTCATTTGGAAAGTGCGGCACAACTGGATATCAACTGACTTTGATAAAAAAGAGGCTCGGTATTCATATGACTTCATGTAATTTATGTTTATTTGTTTACTTTGTAGAAAATATCCAAAAAAGGGAAGAATGAAGCAAACAACGGGAAAAATGCACATTTGGATGCTAATTAGAGCTAAAATGAGCAATTGATAAGTTTGTGACGTCAACCGGAAAGATGCAATATGACAAAGTAAAGGAATAAGAAGTTGGAGGATCCAATTAAAGGAATTGAGAGTTGAAACGAGCAAATTGAGAAGATTCCAAAGTGTGGGACTATATTGTGGCAATTGGAAGTTGAAGGACTGAAGAGCAAATTAAACATGAGGGAACAACTTGGAAATATCCAATGATTGACTTGGATCACAAGAAAACACTTTGAGGATTTTTAGGAGTCAAGTAGATGCAAGTAAAAGTCCAAAAATGAATGAAATATGATAAGAATTTTATAATAAATTAATTCCAATCGCACAAGATTTTGGACAGATTTCTAGTCGGACTTTGAGACCTAATTTTGGGGCAGTAAAAGTTCGAATTGGAAAAATCCTATTTCAGGAAGAATTATATCCCTTTATGTTATATCTCCAATTCACTTTGAATCACCTCAATCAGATAAGGGAATGGAAATATATGATTGAAATACTTAACGTTATGCAAAAACAAAAAAAGACTCGTGCGCGGATTTGACGAATTCCTTTCCTTCTTCAGCTAGGTCTCTTCACCAACTATAAATATAACCTCTTTGCACGAAAATTAGACCTTCGTCTCACCTAAGAACATGCCTAAACTCAGATTTTATCATTCAATTCTTGGAATATCGAAGCAGAGCAAATGGGGCGTGAGTTGAAGATCACATGGAGAATCGATACTTGGTGCAAGCTTTCCATTCTCTATTGTTATTTTCAATGAACGTTTTTATTTGTTATTTTTGTTCTTTAATCATGATATGTAACTAACTTTAATGTTGGGATGAACGATGTAGTCTAGTTGATTATTTTAATTCTGTATTCCTTTGTTTTAATGATTCAATGCATGTGTTGATTTATTAATGTGTTTAATGCATGAGTTAACTGATCACTAATTCATGATTCAATGTGTTATTTTCATAATCAGAGAGATGAGTTAATAACATAGATTTAGGTAATAAATTCGGTAATTAAACAAGAGATAGAGATATACTTTTGTTATTACTGGGGTCGTGTGTGAATTCTTGTGTGTTATGTATCTAGATAAGGAATATTCGAACCATCTGTAGAGATACATGATTGACTTATTTATGTAGAATTGATTTAAACTCGAGAGAGGAATTTCAATATAAATTAGTGAATTCGACCGAGTACATAATTAGGAAATAAAACATGTAATTTGAGTTAATTTAATTGGTTAGGTGAAATCGTGAATCTCAGCTTTTTTACAATCTATACTTATATTTGAAAATGAAAAATTATTGACCAAGCATTGACCCCAACTTCCCGCCCAATTCCTTGTGGTCTGTATGGCAGAATAATACTTTTTTTCCATATTATTTTTATACAATATTTTATCACAACAAATCACATCTTATTTTTCGCGTTTCCCATGCAATTCAGATTCATTTCGCCCGATGATTGAAAGGAGCGTACGAAAAACAAATCTCAAGGACAAAGGTGAGCCCAATTTCGCAGACCCATTACCCAGCCGCTGGTTAATACATCTCCCTGGTATTTTCCCCTTCCCAATCGACATCTCTTGGACGGCTCTCGGATGGCGATGCTCAGCCATGGCGACACCGGCACTTCGCAAACGACTCCTCTCTTGTACCGCGATGCCCATCACGT
The DNA here is from genome assembly GCA_963555705.1 of Ligustrum vulgare. Taxonomy (NCBI): domain Eukaryota; kingdom Viridiplantae; phylum Streptophyta; class Magnoliopsida; order Lamiales; family Oleaceae; genus Ligustrum; species Ligustrum vulgare. The sequence goes on along the minus strand of OY743179.1, from coordinate 32,914,932 downwards.
ACCGCCGCATCAGCTCCTTCCATGAAGAAAAACTTGAGTTGAATTTTGCTTTTTGGTGATTATATTGTTATGTTAAAATAATTGTTTCATTAGACCTTATTTGTGAAATATTTGTTGGTTCACTGAAGTATGGCAATTAGCTTTGGTAACTCTTGCCGTGGTTCTGTTCATAGCCATAATTGGGGCATCTACAAAACCACTTTAATCAACCCTTCTGCAAAGAGCGAAGATACTCTTTCACAAGTTGGAATTATTGTTGAAGAGGTGATTTTTTTTTTCCTATGTTATTTTTATGCCTACAATTTTATGTTATTTGATTCGGGATATTTTTTACAAAGGAATTTTTTTTTTTTTTTTTTTTTTTTTTTTTTTTTTTTTTTATGTAGTTTGAAATTACTACCTCAACATGAAGATTCTACTTTTTTTCATTTTTATGTGATTTTCCTATAATTTAGCCTTGGTTTGGTAACACTATTTGGTTTATAAAATAGTTTATTTATGATTTTGAGGTAAAAAGTTATTGTTGAATTAGTTCAATTTCTTGGTCAATTAGTTCAATTTGATCATCTGGGCTTTGAAATTCTTAGCGTATTACTAAAATTTGATCAACTTATATTCATAATAGGTTCTTGGTATATGTCTTTGTTTTGGTGTATGGTGGTTCGACAATTGGCACTTATGATTGTTAATAGAATTAAAAAAATTACTTCGTTGTCAAAGCAACGCTTTATCAGAGCAATGCTATTGTTCAATGTATTTGATTATATTATGATCTATTAATAAAAGGGACAAATTCACGAGTTTGCTATTTTACTGGAACAAATATTCCATTTCCGGGTCCATTTGGAAACTTGAGATTTGGCCTAGGCCCTAACTCTTTAATTAAACCCATTTCTCCCAACTTCCCCTTAAATTGGATTGCATTTGAACTCGGTTCTCAAGATAGATCGGATTATGATTCTTTTCTGAAATTGGAGTTGAAATATGCATGATTTTTGTTCTAGAACATGGCTTTATCACATCAAATTTGTAAGCATTAAGTATAGACTCCCAAACATGCTAGACCGATTAGCTTCATTATCCGAAAGTTCACGCATAAAATCAAATTTAGCTTATAATGTTTACATATCCCTTGATTGGACTCGCAAGCTCTGCAACTGTTATAGGGGCAACATTTTCATTAAAGAACATTTGCTTAACTTGCTTCGTAGATATTCTTACATGCATAACTATTTTATTTGAATATATTTCTAATAGGATGTGGACACTGGCAGAAGCAAAAGATATTTTGATGCCAACAAAAGTTACGGATGGTACTTAAGTTGGTTTCAGATGGATACAATCAAAGAATGGTGAGTGCTGGTAACCAATTCCAATAAATTTATATTCACTTCCATCAGCATGAATCATCCTAAGCACTACACTGCTATAAATTTAATGCATATGAATCATCCTTAGTTGAAATCAGTTACTCATTCCTCTGATTCTTCTTGAATTTTTTTCTCTAAATATTTTAGAGCATTAATCATCTAATTAAAGTTTAATGCTATTTTCTTTTTTGGTATTTCTAAAATTTGAATTTGTTTTTCCTCCTAGGCTTTTCTTCTTCCTCCTTGGATTTACACACATCAATCCGGCCCAAAACAATAGCTTAAAATCTGGTGGTCCCCACAGCCAGAGGCACAGTCCATCATTTGAATTTACAGTCTACAGTGAAGAAGCCTAAATGTTTGAAATTGTTTTTCCTTTCATTTTCCCTTCCTCGGCCAAACCTTATGTTCCAGCCTCCTCCTCCGCCTCCGCCTCCATCATCGGCAGCCTCCGCTCCAGAAAACTTCACCTGCTGACTTCACATTCACGATAAAATTATTTATCTTCATTTTTGTAGATGCTTCCATTTGGTTCTAGAGAGATATTTCTCAGATCTGACTTTGTCTCTCTCGAGTTGAATTCAATTGTTTTGTATCATTTTCATGGACTAACTTTGATGATATTTTTGTGGCAGATAGATGTGGTTCTATCATATAATTCCTGTCCTGCTAGATGATGGGAGGTACTTTGGGGAGCATATGGATGGAATTTTTTTTTTTGGCAGTTGGCTAGATCAATTACTCACCCACTATTTGTTTATCATTTCAACTTATGTTAAATAAATCACCTATCGAACTCTATCGTAATATGCATTGTTTTTTATTTGTAGCTTGCATTTGTTGTATATCCTTATGTTTTAGTGCAGTACATGGGCTAGGCTGCTTATCTGGTTAGTTTTCTTGCTTTACGATTTTATATCCTTATCAATGTTATATTTTTCATCCAATCAAAATTAGTTCTATTATGATGGAAATATTTCTTTATCCTACAGGTAGTATATTTTGGCCTTTTTTCGTTGTCAACCTTGCTGCCATTGTTAGTAGTCAGACTATCATTATCGTTGCCTTCTCTATTATTACATAATAATGCTCTCGATTGCTTCCCATGGGCTAAGGTTGGTTACAATTTAGAATAAATCTATAGGCAGATTTACATACCACATATAAACTTCATCCTCATGATTCTTACTATTCATTTCTCGGGCACAACTATGATAAATAATACATATGGTAAACCAATAATACCAAAATGCCATTTCTGTTCCATAATATACAGGACACAACTATGATAGGTAATATATATGGTAAGCCAATAATACCAAATTGCCATTTCCCTGCCATGATTGGAGGTTCCAATGTATTTTTCATGATAAAAAATAGCTTCAAGTCATCATTTTTACTATGTGCTTCTGTTAATATCTTGTCCATAAGTACAGTAAATCTTTGGTGTAGTTATTAGATCTTTGAATCTTGATCAAGGTCACATCTTTCTTCGATGATCTTTTGTGTGTAATTCACATGTGGGTGTACGTTCTTATTATTAATTCAATCACGTCATAATTATTTTAGGTTTTATTGGTGTTGCGTTATCTTATTATTTTTTATTGAATGTTTTATTATGTATTCTACTTAAATACTATAATTAGTAAAGAATTGATTTTTTGCATTTTTCCGCTGGAGTTGGAGGCCTTATATCGAATGAATTTGTTGAACTTGATCATTAAATCATTAGTTCATTAGAAATTCTCTGTATTTATGTTCTTGAATAATTGCTTGGTGTTCTTGATGAATCAATTATTGAAATAGACAATAAGAACTTCCGGTATTTCAAAATTTTAGGTCATTCTTGCTTATAAATTTGAAACATCAATCCTTTAGAACGCAGCTCCAAAAAATAATCTATAGATATGTTTGGTAGGCAATGTCAGTTAGTCAGTCACAGCTTGAAGTGTAGCTGATATGATTTTTATTTCTTACTTACATTAATTTTATCTAGTCCATGTTAACATGTCATAAGCAATGGAGATTATCTAATTGCATATTTTACTTTTGATTGTAGGTGATTTCCATAAACTCTTTCTGAATACAAATGGAGGATCAATAGATAGCTCTCTTTTCGTTTGCTTTGCTTTGGGAAAATGTGTGTAGATTGTGTTCTGACTGTCAGGGAGTTTCAATTGTTGAAGCTCTCGCCTTCAAAAAAGGTTCTAGGTGGTGCTCAAGCTAATGTTGCTTTGGGAGGTTCCTTTGCTTTTATTGGAAAAGTACATTTTTACCTTTACCTTGCTTTAAGAACTTTATTATCATAACCACCAATGTTCAAAAGTATGTTCTTTTCCTGCAAGATATGTATTTCTGTATATTTTAGCTCATCTTTTAACTCAGTTTTCGTTTTTTTCCCAAAGAAATATGTATGGTGCATTATATTAATATGTAATTGGTATTACATTTATGTAGTTCTTAGGGTCCGTTTGATAGCGAGGGTGGAATTTGGGTGGAAAGAAAATGAATTCCAGGGAATTGAATTCTAGGTAATTGAATTACTGGGAATTAGAAGTTTAATGTGTTTGATTGGTTTAATTTTCTAGGTGGAAAACGTAGGGAATTTTTCAACTTTTGTTGTTTGATTGACATTATTTTCCATGGAAAATAAAGTAATTTTTTGCTATTTTAATCAATTTTTTTTTTTTACTTTTTAAATATATTTGTACTTGATGATGATAATGTTATTTTTTGGAAAGAAAATAAGTCAATTAACAACAACAAAATTGATTAAACGTGTCCAAAATCATTTTCCATCTATCATGGAAAACATTTTTTCACCAAAACCCAAAGAAAATCCTTTCCACCAAATCAAGGAAAATGGAAGAAAAAGTGGGGTCCGCGAAAAAAGTTTTACATGGAAAATTTTGTCAAACAAACAAATCAAAAGTGGGAATTGGAAAACATATTCCATTTTTCATGGAAAATTTTGTGTAATCAAACAGGGCCTTAATGTTTTAAGAGGGAAAAAACTAAATTGGTGAAAACATATTGTTTTCTTACTTAAAACCTATGTTTAACAAACCTAGAGTTAGCTTAGGATGAAGGGTTGTCTGAAGCTTTTAAGGTGAGAATATTAAAAGAAATTATTAAGCTCCATTTAGGTGAATGATAGTACATTTTTTCTACCAAACACGCCATAGCATTAAGAAGATAATGTGTAGAATGATGTAGTTTCCTAAAGATTTGGTAAGATAACCTACTTTGGATCTGGGATTAGGACACTTTGGGACATTAACTTCAAAACAAAGACTGTTTGAACTCTTATAGTTGACATTTCTCATCATCACTGTCATAATAATGTGCTATTTAATTCTCCATGAAGGGAGTTGAACAATTTCAAGAAGTGGTGAAGATTTTACCTCTTAATGTATCCGCTCATTATGAGCTTGGTTCTGCTTTGTTTTGCAAAGGAAAGTATAAACACAGGTGCATTTACATGGGGAGCTTCACTCTTGGAGGTTCGCAAAGACATACTATCTTCTCCAGTGTTTTGAATATTTTTAATCCATCTTTCTTAAGTACATTAAATTGAAAATTGCAGGAAGTATCCAAAGTGTCAACTAATGGTACAAAATTATCTGGTAACATTTTACGTTTGTGGAAGCTACATGGAGATATTCAGGTATAATTGTGTGTAAGAGCTTTCCTCTGAAACAAATATTTTAACCCCCATTAACAATTCTTTGACAGTAAGCCAGTAGAGTACACATGCACTGGACTAACCGTAGTTAGGGTGTAGCGATCGAGAATTTTTCATAACTTATTTAAATAAACATTTTTTTTTGTTACTACGACTTTGTCCATTTATTTTTAAAGCGTGATCGTCTAAACGAGTGAAGTGAAATTAAATTTATTTTAAATTTTATCCAATTCCAATTCCAAATTTTATTAAATGATGTCCAAGTCCAATTTTCAATCAATTGAATTCAAATTATATCAAGTCCAAATTTTAAATTTATTTTAGATCCAAACTATTTTACCCAAACTTTTAATCCCAAAGTCTCTCAAATGCACTTAAACCCAATTCAAATTTTAAGCCCATTTCAAAATGCTGAATTCAAACATTCCCTTACGTTTCCATTTCAGCAAGATTCTATCAAACTAAATCCTTGATCTCAGACTAATTCCAGCAAACCAGTTATCCCATTGGCTATTTTGAAAACTCAATCATGGATCTTTTTTACCCCCACAATCACTCCCTCAATCAGCTATTTTCTTCTCCCAAACCCCTCCAATCTTTCCCAATTCTCAAGCTGCCATATATAAAGAACAGAATTCACAGGTTATATTTCCTTTTCCATCACGACATTTGCTAATCTATTGCTTAACAAATTCTGAATTATCCAAGATTTTTTTTTCTTTCCCATGATCACTCTTCAACCCTATAATTCTTTCCCAATTCCCTCAATTTTTCCCCTCACTCTAGCCTACCCTTTTGAAGACAACCAGTACACTATATATAAATCACTAAACTCACAGGACACACACAATCCTTCAGCTCAAGGTATACCTTCTTCTCCCTCAAAGTATATTCACGACAGCCAAATTTCTGGAAATTCATTGTTGATACTAGAATGTTAATTCCTATTCACCAACACATAAACAATTCCATGAACACAAAGCCTCCACAATCTGCAAATCCAATTTCACAACCAAAAGACCCTGCCTCCCATCCATACACGCATAAAATATTTCAGACACTAGATTTTCTGCACAGCCACCTCCATGACTCCCAATTGAACATCAAACTAATCGACATCATACCCACGACTCCAGTCATCTCCAACCAATCAACCCTCCTCTGCCTCACTGTGAATTGACACCCAAAATGGAACCCAACTCCACAGCAAGCACTAATCGAAGCCAACCAACGCTACCCAGTTCGAAGCGGCCACTGCCAAGCTTCAAATCTGACCACCGCTGCGCAATTTCGGAACCTCAAATTTACACCAAACTCCCTTCCAAAAATCACACACAAAACAAGAAATAAGTGAGCCCATTTCCTTACCTCAGTCACCGGGTCGTTCGACCGGAATTTTTGCCAGAAATTGCACAAACTCGAGCCTCAATCTAAATCCAAAATCTGTCCAAACATTGCCCAAAATCTCCCTCCTCTCTACCAACCACCAACTACCCGCTCATCGACACGACACGCCACGTCGGCAATATCGCCGGCGGTTGGAAATTTCAGAGGGGCGAAGCCCCTCCAATTTTTCGCCTCTGTCTCTCTGTCGATTTACAGAGAAAGAGAAATTAAAACTTTATATAAATCTTGATTTTTCAATTTTTGCCATTTGGTCCTCAAATTTCAATTTTTGAGTTTTAGTCCTTCCAATTTAATAATGTTCCAAATCTTCAGCCCTATGTTTTAAAAGTTATTATTTTAAGCCCCTGCAGTTTTAAAATATTTTATTCAGCCCCTGTATTTTTGAGAAGTTATGAATCTGTCCCTAACTTTTCAATTTTCACGTTTTAGTCCCTAAAGCTTTTTTTTAAAAAAAACCTTATTTTACAAATTTATTTTTTTTAAATTGATTAATCTAGAAATATAATTTTAATTATATATATTTATTTTATAGGATTAGACGAGGTGCGAGAAAATTTAAAGTATTATTCCCGTTTGCTCAATACTCGAGAAATTAAGGTAGACTCTAATTTACGAATTTTTCTATTTCAAAAGTGCGTGTAAATAATTATTTGGATTATAATTTTAGCATGTATGATTGTGTTCATGAGAATTACTTGCTTTCTAAGCATGAGACTATGTTACGAGAATTTACTTGCTTAAATGCATGAGACTTGAACTTGTATGTTATTTACTTGTTCATGAGAATACTGGTGGTCGTTAGACACCTGAGACTTGAATATTATGATTATGTGTTTTGATTTATAGTGTTAAATGATTATTATGCGCGAGTCTACTGAGTATTTCTATGAAATACTCACGTTTTTCAAAACAAATTTTGCAGATGACGGAGTTGGCGGCGAGGCGTGCGATGATGGACATTATTGAGATTTTAGAAATGTTTTATTTGAAATTGAAACTTATTTATTTCATGTTTGTTCCAAGTTTATTTTTCAAATCATTTCAATATTCGAATTGTTGACCTTTTGGGTCAAACTTTATAAAATTATGTGAAATGAAATTTCAATTATTGTTTTATTTTTCGTTAAATCATTATTTTCAAAGTTAATTGGAGACGATGAAGTGGCGTCTCGGGTTTCACAGAATTCGGGGGCGTTAGATAGGGCCTAGAAATCTATATGTGAAAAGTCTTGGCGTGGAATACTAACTCATCTGTGGGAGTGTAGAATTCAATTAAGTGAGAAAAATGAGGAATGTTATATGAAGTGTTCTATAATGACTTTATATTGGTTTACCCTATCTAACATGCTTTGCTTGCCACAAGCCATTAAAAATATAAGTACTATCAAAGTTGATCACCATGCTCTATAAAGTATGAAAACAAACAAGCCTTAAGAATGTGAGGATTTAAGGATATCCAACTTATGCTAGGAAATGAAAGTTAATCACCATGTTTAACGTATTTTTATTTTTATTTTTTGTGTTTTGCGTGTGTTCAAATTTTTTCTTGGTTTTGTGGTTATACTTTCCAGATTGATGATTTATGTATTTCTTTTATAGTTTCTGTATCAATCAAGATTGCTTAGCAGTTTAAATATTATGGATTGCATGGTGTTTGTGTTCAACATATGTTTATTTGTATTTATTTTTTTGTGATTACATTTTCTAGATTGATGATGTTATGTTTTTCATTTAAAGTTTTTGTACCAATAATAGATTGCTTTATTGTTTAAATATTATGGATTAATTAATGTTTGTGATTAGATTTTCTTTTTACATAATTTGTAATTTGTGTGTATGATATTGACGCTTGACAGGATGTAAGGATGCATGCGTCCGTGAGGTATAGTTTGTTCTGATATTTAAGCTATTGACCAGTAAAGGATTATTGTATGTAATGTAAAACTTTGTGGTTGGACACAACAATGTGAAATACAAGTCTATGAACTGCAAGTTTAAATGTAATTTTATGCCAAAGACGCACGTAATAGAAATTGGTGATAAAGTTTTGCCATTGCAAATCTATTTATTCAAATCTTTTGCTGAAATATTGACAGGATTCGATGTTGATAAGACTGTGTTATTTGGTAAGAACAATGAATGTAGTATGTAAAGAATTTTTCCAAAATTTGAATTAGCTATATTTTGCTTCTAAAAAGTTTCATATAACAGATCTAATATAATGTTTGAATCGATGTTATTTTATTTAAAAGTATTTTATTTGGAAGTATAATTATAATGAGAACATTCATATATTTTTATTCATGAAATTACTTTCACAAAATTCAAATGCCGTGTATTGCACGGGTGAAACACTAGTCATATTTAAAAAAAAAAACAATTCTCAATTTTAATTCTTTAGTTTAAATATCTAGTTTTAGTTTAAATTCTCAAAATCTTTCATTTGTTCAAATAAGAATAAGAACTAACATATTTCGGTACTTAATACCAGTCTCTATGGAACGATAATCCAGACTCCTAGGTCCACTTTATTACTTTTCACGACCTGTACACTTGCGGGGATATCGCGAGATATCAGTGAACAGCAAGTAAACTTGCAAAGTATTCATTATGTAGAAAGACTTGCTCAAAATGAAATATATATATATATATATATATATATATATATATATATATATATATATATATATATATATATATATATAGAGCCAATTAGTTCGGTACATTGAACGAACTAATGAATAAACTGGTAGGTCAAGTATGTCAAACAAATTTTGTGGGAGGAGGTAATTACATCCCAATTAGGAGCTTAATAGCCAATGACTTATCAAGTGCAAACAAAAATACTGGTTTACCATCCATAAACATGAGTCAAAGCCTAGAATACAAGTTACTAGAATAACCAACTTAGGGGGTCTTGGACCTTCTAACTGGGAAGGTGTTGGAATATACAATATGGGAGTACCCTTAATATGAGGGAAAATGTCCAAAATATAGGATTAAATGCTACACGTACCAATGAATGAGCAAACCCACCATTCAATGGTAATAATGAAGCAAATAATGGTGTGTTCATGGCTAATATAGGGGCTGATCTTGTTAGAACACCAACAGTACATTATATAAATAACTAGTAAGAGTTCCTTTTGATCCCAATGCCACGTTGAGGGAGCAAATAATAGAAATCCTACAAGATCAATTGGCCTTTAGAGTACTGAATTCTCTTTGTTTATCTATTTAGGGGAAGTGTCTACATTATTACACATAGGTTGCACATTAGAATGTGAAGGGAACGCCACTTAATGTGGTTCCACGAGTTTAGAAAGCAAGATAGCGAGATGATGATGGGATGACCAACATAGAATAAGAGCTTAACTTAGATGCAGAATGCAAAATAAGGAAGGTTTCATGTGGCAAACTCCTCAAGCACTTGTATCAAGAGGGTTATCTAGAATAGGTTTGTTGGGTGAACCATCCTGGCATTCATTTGATTTATCTCGTTCTATATTGACTTCCTAAAGGTAGAGAAGAGTACCTCGCGCTGAAAAGTATGGGTCACCTATAAGGAAAATTTCTCCACCCACGGGTTGGGGAGAACTATCAAAAAGTGTCATCCAAGTTGGAAAAACTAAGGAAGTCCAAAGAGTGGAAATGTTACAAGTTGATATATCAAACATAAATGGGATGGAAAAAGATAAGCAAAAGGTGGAGGTAGAATCAACAGAGAAGGCCAAGTTAAAAGAACCCTCGTTAAGCTTGACTAAGCACTTGAGGCCATTGTACATAAAGACTTTAATGGATGGTATTTTAGTATCCAAGGTGCTCATCGATAGTGGATAGCCATAAACACTATTTCATACAGAATGATAAGGAAGTTTGTTAAGTCAGACACTGATATTATCCCAATAGAAGTAGTGTTGACCAACTTTAACGGAGAGATTGGATACATGGAAGTTAGTGATTTCCTTCATTGCTCTGTCATTGTTTAGTGTTCTGAAACGATAAAAGTGAAGCTGAAGTCATGCATGCTAATCAACGACCTTTTGTAGCTGAGGCTAACTTCATAGAACAATTCATGTATGAAGGTAAATGGACTAGTCAGGATGGTTCAAAGAGAAGAAGAAATGCAAGTAGTATCACGAAGTGAAGTGAAGAGTCATATTCAGTTGAGGCTCTTATTAAATTGTTTACTCAAATGAGGTAAAACATAGTGGCCTTTGAGGAGCCAACATTTAGCAAAAGTGATCAAGGAAGTATGACACAAAACCAACCACATGATATTTTAGCTGAGATTACTGCTGTAGCGACCGAGAATTTTTCAGTTAATTATAAAATAAATAATTAATTTCTCAAAAATGTGTCGCTATAATTTCACATATTTTAAAATTAAAGTGTGTTCGTCTAGCCATATTAATTATTTCGAGCCAATAAAATATAATTTGAGTCCAATTTGATTTTCTAGCCCAATTTCATAATTTGAAATATTATCCAAGTTCAAATTTATTTAAGCCCCAAAATTTTTATTAATATAAGCCCATGTTTGATAGCACTACTTTTTTAGATTTTAATCTAATTCAAAGTCAACATTTAATCTTAATCACACTTTTTATGGGCTCCACAATTTTTCAACCACACATCTCATCAACTTTTATCAAAATCTACTAAAAATCTGATTTTTATCGATACCAAACAGGGGCTAAATCCTAATTATTTTAAGTCTAGAATTTCAAAGTACAATTTCATTATTATCCAAATTTATTCATCGTCCAAGTTTTATCTTTTAAATAATTATTCTATTCGCACTTGTATTCTTGTATCCCAAATTTTCACAATCCTATTTGAAATCAAACGTTTCTCATAACCGAACTTATCACAATTTCATTCTAACTACGACACCCTCCATATCAATCTATATATATACTCCCTTTCTTCAATTGAATTCAGAAATCACAAACTCGAACCATAAACGAACCATCCCCAATTCCACCGAGTCGAGGCCACACCATAAACCAAACTTCCATGTCTCTATCTGCAAGAACCACAGACACGGTCGAAACTCCAAACAACTGAGTCTCTTCGAAGCCACAAATCTGCCACAACCAACGAAACGAACAAGTTACAGCTTTTATCCACCATGCCACTACCAACCAAACTCATATCCATCGAGCCACACTACCCCTGGCTGCACCATCAAACAACTACAAACTGACCAAGCCAATTTCAAAACCACAACTCCATTGACGTCACAGACTCAACCATGAAAGCAAAGCCAAAGAATCCACACCTTCCTGCTATTACAACCCAACCGATCGAACCTACACACACAACCACTGAAGACTAACCGAACCAACCATCACCCACAATCTGCAAAAAACCCGACAACCAACAACCAACATCACCTCCACCAACCACCTCATGACGCACTACCATCTTCAACAGCCCAATCCACCTAAATCACCCTCGACCACCACTGTCCCAAACTTCAATCCCTCAAATCTCATCCAAATCAAAAACCAAAACCAAGAATTAAAATTAACCCAAACACATACCTCGACCGCCACCCTCGTTACCGAACCATCGCGAATGGGGCCAGAAGCGCCCACACCGAGAGAAATTTAATTTGATATGTTAAAGTTTGATTTTATAAAATTTTCCCTTTATCTCCACCTTTTTTAAAGCCTTTTAATTCAGTCCCAAGTTTTAAAATATTATATATCAGCACCTCTAGTTTTAAAAGTATTATTTCGATCTTTTGGTTTTAAAATATTTTGATTCAGCCCTGTACTTTTAAAATAAATTAGTTAGTCCCCAAGATATTTAAAATTATGATTCATCCCAATAGCTTTCAAAATCATTTATTTTGGTCCCAACTCTTTTCAAATCCCAACTATGTTAGATTTTGAAATTAAGCCCTAATCTTTGAAAAACTCATTCGTTTTAAAATCTTTGAATTCCAAAATACTAGATTAAGATTTATTTTATATATTGGCTAGTCGAGGTGTTTGGACGTTTAGAAGATTGACGTTTTTCCCACTCAACAAACTCGAGAATACTTTCAAGGTAGGTTCATACTTCAAAAACTTTTTCTTTAAATTGTGCAATATTAAGTAAATTACTATTGTAAATTCCTACATGTTATTATGTGAATTATGAGAATTACTTGTCTTCGGATATGATGTTACTTGCTTTCGAGCATGAAATTACTTGTCTTCGGACATAATGTTTACTTGCCTCCGAGCATGACAATTACTTGTCTTCGGACATGAGACTACTTGCCTCCGGGCATGATAATTACTTGCTTGTTTAAGCATGATGTTATGAGAATTTATGACTTAAATTTCATGATTATGTGTTATATATGATATCTTTTATTTAATCTTGAGCTGAACATACTGAGTATTTCTAAGAAATGTTCACCACTTCTTTAAACTTACAAATTTTCAGATTTCGGTGTTGGCGACGAAGTGTGCAATGGTGGCTATTGAAGAATTAGAAAATATATTTTGAGATAATAAATTAAACATATTTATTTTGAGATATCAAATTTCTTATTGTTTTTTAAGCTATTTTTAAACGTTTGAATTATTTACCATTGAATTCTAAATGAAATTAAATTTTTAAAAGGATGACATGATGTTCCGGGTGCTTAGAACTCGGGGTTTTACAACGGCCCTTAAAACCAAACTAATGGATTATGAAGAAGGGTCTAAAGAAAATAAAGGAGAAAAAACATTGAGATTACTGGAAAAAAAAGATGGCTGTGTTTTGCTTTAAATACAATTTACAAAGTGAAGTCAACAAGGTGGAATGTCTTGAAGAAGAAACTCCAACATGCTTGAGGGGTTATGTGATGAGGATTACAAAGCTAGGGTATGCTCAAATACATGATCCATTGGAGAAAGTAAACATTGGTAATGAAGGAGAAGATTGTCCAAATTTTATTAGCCTGTTACTCAATGAAGATGTAACTTCGTAGGTATCTGGATGCATAATAAGGAAATTGAGCTTCATAAAAATAAATCAAATGCTATATTTGAGGTCAAACCACCTAACAGCAAAAAAGAGATGCAAAGATTTTTGGAGCAAGTTAACTTCTTAAGGCATTTAATTTCCAATTGTCCAAGGCGAACAATTTTTTTTTCGCCTCGATCAGGACAAATTCGTCAAAAATGGAACAACAAAAGGATTTTGAGAACCTAAAAATATACTTATCAAGTTCACATGTGTTGGTATCACCCATTCAAGGATGACCAATAAATGTACATATATCGTCAAAATAGGACTTTGTAGCTAGAGTGGTCTCTCAGGAAGACCAATTGGGCTAAGATAGAGCAATTTACTATCTTAGTAGGAAATTGAATAAATATGAATTTAATTATTCAACCATAGAAAAATTATGCCTAGGTCTTTAGTTTACATATACAAAATTCAGGACCTATCTTCTACTTGTTACAATGTATTTAGTATGTAAAAGTGAATTTAACCAAGTACGTGTTTTCTTGCCTTATTTTGCATTAAAGAATTGGGGTTAGTACAGATAGGCGATGTGAGTATATGATTAACCGCCAAAAAAGGGAGGTGCATGCTGGAGGTGAAACCTGAGAGGAATGCTAGGGGTTTCTCACTTTTTGGAATTCTAGGACTCCAAAGACGTGTAAATACTTTGAACATGGAAAAATTAGTGATTTCACATTAATTCAACTATATTTGGGGTAATTATTGAAAGAGACGTTTGCACAAATACCTAACTTTTTGTATCATAATTGAAATTTACTACATTTAAAAATAAAAAATAAAAAACTGAAAAATACATCAATCATCTTTCTTTTTTTTTTGGGAAAAGTATTGTTTTGATCAAGTATCATGTCATGATACTTTAAAAGTTTCTTATGATACTTATGATACTTTCAAATTTTTGGTATAATAACTTGAAACTTTATCAAATTTTTATGATACTTAGGACGAAATTGTAGTATCACAACTTGAAACATTACACTTTGATTATGATACTTTTTTTCTAATATGGCGGTGAAGGACTCCACAGGCGACACTACCAGGCACACTACCCACCTCACCGACGCTGTCACCCCAAACCCAACCACCACCATCACTATCACCTCCACCAGTACATCACCACGACGTCACCACAACCCCTCTCTACCACAGCTGGTAACCACCACATCGTACACGAGCATCACCATCCCCACTCACCACCACCACCACCACCACCACCACCACCACCACCACACCACTTGCACTATAGGCGCCAATCGTTTAGATTTGAGAAGGCTTAAAATTGGATAGTAGCAAAAGTTATAGAAGATTAAGTGCATTCGCAGTCTTCTCCCCCTTCTCCGGGGGTGGTGCAGCAGGTTTATTCGAGGCTTGTCTCGCCGATGAAGCAGTGCTACGATTTTGATGGGGATGACCACCTCAATTAGGTGGTGGTTGATGAAGTGGTGGTGGTGGTTCAGTGAGGGTGGTGGCTTGTGGTTGTGCGGTGGAGTCGGGCAGATGATGAGGTGATGTAGCAATGACGATTTTGGCTTTGGGGAAGAAGACAACGTAATTTTCAGTTTTTTCTCTTTAGTTAGTAATTTGTCAATTGAGCCAAAAAATGAAGTACATGGTGCAATCAACCGTTACTGAAACATAAAAATAACAAAGTCAATAGGCCCAATATTAGAGCTCAAATGTGATAACCCAAGTCACAGATATAGGGTGATACAAAGGAGTGTTCGCAATTGGACGAATGAAGTGATATCTAGGCGATTGGAGCATTCAATGAGGTACAAGTAAAGGAGCAGTCCTCCAACTTAACCCACGATCTAAAGTAATGCCGATGGAGCTATCGTGAGAAGTTATCATAACATGAATGGTTATTGAGAACATGAGTAGTTAGTGCAATGTTGGCAGTTAGTAAGAACGTGGGCGGTTCAAATTCTATCATTTGGTTAGTTGTTTAGTGCAAGGAACTAGATAGTAGTTGTGCAAGGAAGTAGAGAGCAGTTACGAGTCTCGCATCATAAAGTCAGTTACAAATGAAACAGTTTTGAGACTCGAGGCAATAATTGTATATATTGTAGAAACTTTGACATTTAAAAGGACCAACAAATTTAAACTCTTAAACAGAGAAGTAATTTTCTTATCTTAGGTTTTATTAGAATTTTCCTTAGTTAATTTGTGTGTTTACGTCCGTTGGAGACATCGTGTAAAACAAGTTTTTCTTAGTACAAAAACTCATTTTTGGGACTTTTTTCTTAAGAGGTTTGTCGTTTCCTTTTTAGTTGTTAGCATGAGGAAAGCAACACCCGCATGAAACAAAAGCCCACTCAAATTAAAAGAGTACGAAACACTGCAAGTGTGTTGTCCTTTCGAGTTTGTAGTGATAGGGAGTTGATCGTTGTATCTTTAAAAACAATTGTCATAACATCGTAAGCACCTAAACAGGACACTTACGTCTTAAGGAGAGAGAGACGAACTCTCGCCTCCATCTTTATTTCCATTTGCATATAGTTGTTTTGCCTTTCCAACTTCAAGTCTTCTACTTTGCCTTTTATTTTCTTAACGAAATGAATTGCCCGATAACCACACACATTCATGCAACACTCCTTAACATAAGTTTCTGAACTTTAAAGTCTCTCCTCAAGATCGTGAATATCATTAACTTCCATAATGATACTCAGATAAATGCTGCTGCTTATATTTCGGACGACACATTGCTTTGGTTTTTGGGGACAGGTGTTATCGCATTTCCACATTTGAAACGATGAATACGTACAAGTGATCAGGCTGCAATTCTTATTTCAAAGAAAACTTCCGTGAGGTCCTGCTGGAACATATCTAATGATTACCTATTAGAATTCAATTTATAATTAACACAATTTTTCTCTCTCCAATTTTTAACCGCACATCTTACCTAAAAAATACAAATAATACACATTATAAATCAAATTAAAGTTGCCACCAAACGGACCCTTAAATAGTTTTAAAGGATTTCATTATACCATTTGTACTGTCGTTCCTTTCTATGAATCTAAGAAAATATGAAACATTACTTGTAAATCACGAGTACAAACTTGAGCCATTTACAGAGTCCATGCATTGCAAACACAGATATTATTCACCATTTTGTAGAGTAGCATTTTGTAGCTTGTCCAGCACCAACAAAGTAAGGTTGAAAGGTTCTCATAACTTCCTCGTACGTTGGCCTCTTGTAGTCCACTGCCTGCGACAAATCATCACGTGAATTGATTAGCTTTTTTAGCAAACTTGTACTCGACATCAAGAAATACTAGGGAAAACCTGCTCAATGACTTCTTCAGGGGTTGTCCATTTCCATTCTGAGAATTCTGGGTCTGTTTCACCATTTCCGAGGTTGATTTCCCTTTCATCGTTTGTTAGTCTCATAAGAAACCTATCATCAATTGCTCCAATAGTTCGTCATGCTAATAAGTAAGATCCATAAGACGATGGGATATGTGGCGTCCAAAACATAAATTTGGAGAGTACGAATAATTTCCACTCAATTTTCAAGTTCTTATGTAACAACCAAACAAAACTAATAGAAACAGCTAAATATCCAGATCATACCTTCATTTCCTCTACTCATCATGGTTTTAATGGAATGAATAAAAGATAATGAAGTAAGAGCCTGTTTGATCTAGAGCAAAATTTTCAACATTTTTCTCAAATTCAGTTTCAACCACACACTTCTATGTGACCAACAACTTTTCACACTTTTTCAATCACTTTTCAACCATACACTCTCCGAAAATCAAAAATTTCTCAAAACTTCCAAAAAACAACCTACACCAAACAAACTCTAAATGTTCGTAATAAATCTACACGTTCAACTGTTCAAGTCAGGCAAGACAAACGATAGGATCCATATACAAAATGAAAAGAGCAAGAATATATGAGAAAAGATAGAATTAGTGGAATAAATTAGGCAAAGTTGGATAAAACATGTTCTTAACGATAAGAAACGTCTCTGTTCTCAAAGGGAAGAAAATCTATGCATGACATTTACCATTTTTGTGCCTGTCCATGCCATTCTCCTCCCCAAAGACGATTCACTTTGGCCTTCACAGCAGGAGGGAAGTCATAGCTTAACCAATTTGGTACCTGATCATTTAGAGAAAAAAAAAAATTAAAAATAAACACACAAAACCCTTCTTTTAAGACCATATAATCAAACATTTTTGTTGGGAAAAAGCAAAATCTGCTTTACAGTTACTGCTTGAAGGCTCTCTGACATTTAAAGAAAAATAAAGAAACTATCTTTTTCGAGCTTATTCCTAACTCTCATGTCCACCTTACAAGGCTGAAGGTCCGGGGGATTGGCAACGTCTCTAATAAAAGAAAAGGCATCACAATAGGTCTAAGTCAACATGTATGATATTCTGGAGATACATAGGAAAAGTCATAAACTATCATATAGGAAAACCTCAGCAATTATTTCAGCCGACACGACTCCAGTTTCTTCTCTCAATTCTCTAATTGCTGCAGATCTTGGATCCTCACCGTCTTCAATTCCCCCCTGCAAATAGAAAATTCGAAAAGCAAGTGCTTAAGATTGAATATAAAATACTAACAAATGAAACGAATGGACAGTTAAGATAATGTTCTGAACAGCAAAATGTTGAAGATAGACGAATATTAGGCAGCACTTGGTACTGATTTCTAACCCTTGATGCCCTTCCAACCTAGGCTATAATTCTCCACATTCAATTAGGTTGAAAATGGAAGTAGGATACGCCCCTCCACCCTATAATTCATTCCGGGGGGAAAAATAATAAAAAATAAAAAAATCTACCCAACCTGATGAATTCTGTGAAAAAAGTAAAAGTTGTGAGATTGCTTTTCTCAGATGTTCTTTGCTCGTTCTCAATTCAACCTCAACAGTTTGATGTAATTTCATAGATAAAAGACGGGGACAAATTTTATCAATTGAATCAATAGCATTGAAGGGGATGGTTGTGTCACCTGGGGCATCTGCCATGCACCAGGAACATTCAGCCTGGAAGCAACAAAGACCTGCAAGCAAATTGCAAAAAGTTAGTTCTTTCCTCCTTACCACTCATCAACAGTCATTTTAAGTAAATAAGCACTTCATCCAAACTTATTTCCTATTAAATTTCACCAAAAGGGGGTTGGGAATTTAATCACAATATTATTTACTAAATTCAAAATGTTCTATGATTAGGAAAAATCACATTGAAAGAAACTGCTCATAACCTACCAGCAGTGTCCTTTGAAATCGGTAATATACACGTGCAATAATTTGTTAACATACAATATTTTGCCTTCAGCACCATATTATGTGATGAGAGATGATTACTTCAAGTCAACTACGTACTCCTACAACTCGATAACATTATTACAAAAGAATTTTATTCGCAATGTTTTCGCCAAATTAAATGATAAAAAAAATGGAAAATCAATTACACATTCAACCGTAACTTCTAAGCTAAAAAACAAACTTCGTGCCTTTGACGTTAGCTTAAAAACAACTGGGACAACACTATATACAAAATTGCATGCATAAAAAAAAAATGTTTACGTTGACAAGCGCACATGTCAATACGCTCTTTATTTGCTTATATACTTTTGCATCAAGCTGAATGCTAAGCAGCAAAATTATTTCCTAAAGGGCTGAATTTTCTCTTGATTTAATACTTTATATAATCAACACAAAAGGAAAACTGATATGGTAACAATATTATTACTTTATTAGTAACTGGTTTTATTATTTTTCACTATTCCAAAGTATCATAATAAATTAAGGTCCACTTCGCATCCACCTTTCTATTTACCCCAGTTTCTTAGCTCGAAATGAAAATATGCAATTCAAAAAATATCAAAAACAATATTATGAAATTTCTACTCGATCCCTAGTTCTATCGAAAATTCTATGGAACCAAGTATCTAGTTCCTTATGGAACCAAGTGATTTCAGGAACCAAGTGATGAAATGGTTATCTAGTCAACCCAATTAGAGTTTTTAAAATCAAAATTGGAGCCCACAAATTATGTCTAATTGATAGCTGATTATGCACCCATCTGATCACCTGATTCCATAAGAAACCAATTACATGGTTCCATAGAATTTTCGCTAGTTCTATTACATCGAATTGTGTGGTGGAAAATAAACAAGTTTAAAAAATCCACAAAAAAATAAACCCAATCAAAAGAATATGATCTAACGAGTAATCTTATTTTCATCAGCTCTCAAAATACTACACCCAAAAATCCAGTAAAATAAATTAAATTAACTAAAAAAGAAATCTATTTTCTTGTCCTCAAATATTATTGCCACCCAACAGCCAGTAACAAAATTTAAGTTTTACGAGTGCAATTAAACAATAAGTTGTGAAATTATTACAGCCACAAAAACCCAGAATGAAATATGATTTTTTTTCCCCCATAAAAATAAAAAAGAAACATCAAATCCTAGTTTATGATGTGAAACGGTTGAAGAATTAATAGAAAAAATGATAACACTATATTCTGCTCTCAAATTACTATAACCATATAAAGCCCAGAAAAAATAAAATAAGTACACGGAAGCACCTTTTGCAATGAAATGATTGAAGAATTAGGGGGAAAAGGGATTTTACCATATTATCATCATTGATTAGACACACTCCAACATTGGGACGATAGCCAGAGGGCAGATCCTCCATTGATTTTATTTTCTTGAAATAAAAGAAGAGAGTCAGAGAGTTGAATGAAAAAAAGAAAAGAGAATTTTCTTATAAATGCAAATCGCAATCAGAAAATCACTTTAGCAGAAAGTCAAACATATTTCATTTGTAAGCTAGCGCCTGTATTTGTGGGGTGATGATGACGAGGTGGGTGCTACGGAAGACTTTTCAGTTGTTGAGTTTTTGTGGGCGCTTATCGAGTGCCAGCACCGAGCATTAAAATTATGTTTGTTAAACTTATATTTTCGAGATAAAATAAAATATACATGATTGAAAAATTTAAAAAAAAAAAATGTGTGGTTAAATAATAATTTGAAAAATTATTTTGTTTTTAACCAATTTGTCAACTATCTTTAATTACATATGACATTATCATATGTCATACATTCATTGGTTATGGTGAAAATAATTACCTCATCACTTATTTTTTGTTACTTAAAAATGTCTTAAAAAAATATCTTACTAAAATTATTGAAAAGTATACATAAATAAATTTATAAATTGTTATATTGTTGTTGAGTAGTGAATAGAGGTGGAGGTGGGGTAAATTTCGTCTACGGTAACTGATTTTGAGTGAATTCTCAATTGAATCTCAAACATTAAACTTATCTCAAATGAATCGTTAAATTATAATTATAATTTTTATTTACTACTTTGTCACATTCTATCATCCATAATCCACCAAACTGACAAAAATGTTTAGTTAGTCTTATAGTAATAGATCTTCTGCGTAATTGTTATGTGGTACCTTAGAAATAAATTTGATAAAATAAAGGTTATTACTCCCTCCATACCAATTATATCGATTACCTTTCCTTTTTTCTATCCTCTCAAATATATAGGCATATTTCTTTATAGGAAAATATTTTTTTGGTTCATGTACTAACATACCCCTATTTAGCCCCCCTTTGGTCTTGAAATTCTTGAACAACTTTCCTCAAAAACTTATTTTCAACTGGAAGAATGTTATATTTCTGTTTCGCATGAATATCAATGCGTTGTTTTTCAGATGATCAAAATCTATCTACCCAAATTATATGAGGACCACGTGCATGCTTTCACTAATAAAACTGAAACTGATACGAAGAATTAGTGTGATGAGAGAGTAAACTTCTCCTGGAAATTGATTCAAATCAAATGCAATAGTTTTTGATAAATGTGACTCGAACTCATTGGGTGAATGGATGTTTAGAGGTGATTAATTCATATCAATGGAAGTAGTTGTTGATGAACTACTCATATTTTTCTTTTGTTTTTGTTGTAATTAAATCTGACTATATGACTCTATTTATAATGTGAAATCAAAAAATTGAAAATAAATTTGCCGAGCAAATATAAAATTTTCGAGAAAAATTGGCGCATTTTACAGCACATGAAATTTTGTTTTTGTGCTCAAGGAAATTTCAAAATTTTGAATTTTAGATGTTTCTTATTACTTCTTAGGAAGTCAGAAGGGAACATCAAATTTTTATGCTATCCATTCAACCTTTCTTAAATTTGGAAATTTAATGGAGAAATTTTGAAATATGAGATTCGGTTTCTGGCTTTGTCAAATAGTTAGTGGATGTTTTAGAATTGAAAAGTTTGCTGACTTTAGATGTTTGAGAATTGAAGTAAATCAATTAATTTCTTTGCTATAGATGTCATTGTCGAGTAGTATTTCCAACAACATTTTAATAATCAATTTTTTTTTTTTTTTTTTGACATAATACTCATTAAATAAGGGTAATTTAGTTTCCAATAACACTCTTAATCTGTGTAAAAAATACAATCAGTCTATATAATTAGGACGGATGAAGTATAATATCTTAGGATTAAAATTTTGAATGACGTGTTTTATATTAAAATTCGTTTATGATGTGAAAAAATGATAAGTTGGGACGTCACACAACGAATATGTACAGGATATGTTGTTGTATTGCTAATTAAGTAACTTCCGTCAAGTTGGGAAGTCACACAAGGAATATGATGTGTGGTGAAATTTGAAATTAATATTGGGTTTTAGTATCCTAACTGAGATAAATATAAGTTTAGTGACCAAATCAAGATTTTTTTGAAAGATTGGAGACCACGAATGAAATTTACCCAATGTTGGAAGATCAGATCAGGTTTAGTGGTCTATTGTTCCCATCTAAAATTTTGACATCTTATTACAATATCAATTCCTGGTAGGAAATAGTTGTTAACAAAAGTTGACATAATGATCAATAATAATGATTGGAAATACAACAAATGTCAACCTAGATCACAAAGTTTCACCCGCAACAAATATCACTTTCGATCACATGAGACATTAAGAATGCGTTTTATAGCGATGGTGAAATTTGAAAGGAAAAAAAATGAATTTCAGGGAATTGAATCCTAGGAAATTGAATTTTTGAGAATTGAAAGTTTAATGTGTTTGATTGATTTAATTTTCTAGGTGGAAAAAGTAGGGAATTTTTCAACTTTTGTTGTTTGATTGACATTATTTTTCATGGAAAATAAAGTAAAATTTATCTATTTTAATAAAAAAAAAATTATTTTTTCATACATTTGTACTTAATAATAATAATGTTAATTTTTAGAAAAAAATAAATCAATTAACAACAACAAAAATGATCAAACGTAACGAAAATAGTATAAAATTTTTCATGGAAAATAAAACATCCTCCCCCGGGAAAACGAATTAATCCAAAACAAGGAAAATACCGGATTTCGAGACAAGTAGAAAAATGAATTACATGGAAAACTTAGGCTCCGTTCGGCGGCTTACGTGGGAGAATTAAAATTATTTTGTTGATTTATTTGTGTTTTCTAGGTAAGATGTGAGGTTAAAAATTAATTGAGAAATTGTATAATTGGAGAGAGAAAATATGAATAGTTAAAAAGTGATTTGATAAATTGTGTAATTTAAATTTGTTATCTTTTTTTGTCTTTTAGCGTATTAATTTGGCAAATTAAATGCCAACCGAACGGTGCCTTAGACAACCAAATAACGCAGAGTTGAAAAATCATGTTGAAATCAATATTATCCATGGAAAATTCCGGCAGCCTAATTGATATATCATCCGCTGTTAATTGATATGTCATCAGTTATTAATATATCAATAAACTAGATAGACAACATTATCTTACAGGAATTCCAATTATGATTTTATCCATTTTTTCTTCTTGAAAAAAGGTAAATATGGTGCAAAATACCCCTCGAGAAATAGTGTATTTGTTAGCACAAAAAAAGAAAGTATAGATAAGGAACGACCAATATCTTGCTTTTTGTTAACAAGAGTTGAAATAATAAGATGTCAACATTTATTTGAAAAACACCAAATTTCAACTTAGATGGTATATGACATTAATTAAAATGTCATCTAATCTTATCTTAATTTTAATCTTAATCTTAATCTTATTTTAACATATATAATAACAAGATAATTGGTCCAAGTTTTACATCATTTTTTTGGGGTCAAAATATGGCATTTATTTGTTTGACTTAAAATCATTAAATATCAATTATATCACACAATTGCATTGGAACTCATTCCCCACTACACGAGAATCAGTGTATTGATACTAACAAATTGTTTAATCAATTCTATAATACATTAATTTATTAGTTGGATAATTTTTATATGGATTTCAAGAACAAATTATGTAACATTCAAGAATGTAAAAAAAAAAAAATTCCTTTTGTGAAATAGAATTTTTTTTTATCATTATTATATTTTGACATTACTAAAAATATCTACAAAAATATTATTTGTAACGTTGAGCAATATTAACGCAAGAAATAAAAAAATATTGTTATTTTCCATAAATAAATTTAATACACGTGCAATTCCTTTTCATGTATTGATTGATGTTCTGCACGATCTAATTGGAAAGTTTTAATATCCTAAATTTTAAGAATTGATATAATAAAGTCCAATAAAGAAATTATGTCATTCATTCTTTGGGAAAACATTTTTTTCTGTGATCATTCTTTGAATTATGTTTGACATTCATTAATTCACATCTCATTTTTTAAAATTCGTTTTTAACTATATTTTATTAATGAGGTATTCTATATATGATATAAAAAAATCTCTACTTTTTAACCATATATTCTCTTATAATATACATTTATACACAACATTTCTTTTTTAATTGTATTGTATACAATGATCATGAATCGTAATTGTTTTAAAATTATGAACCACAATTATTATTTTTAAAGAAGTTTTTTTAATTTACATTGAATTTTGCTATTGAATATTTTTTTTTCTTCATATTCTTTCCCATAATATATGAATTTAATTGTTTTTGTTATATATTTCTCACATTTTCATTAATTATTGAATATATT
Organism: Ligustrum vulgare; assembly: GCA_963555705.1. Lineage (NCBI taxonomy): Eukaryota > Viridiplantae > Streptophyta > Magnoliopsida > Lamiales > Oleaceae > Ligustrum > Ligustrum vulgare. The sequence continues at coordinate 32,890,438 of OY743179.1, read as the reverse complement.
TAGTTAGTTATTCATTAATTAATAATTATAATTTTTTTTTGTTCCGTGCAACACACGGGTGCGAATACTAATCTAATATATAAAAATACAAGTCTCATTTAAGATGACTTCAATTAATATACGTAAGTAATTGATTGATCAATAATCTAGATAGACATCATTATTATATTTGCAACTTACAAGAATTCCCTTTGTTATTTTTCTACTCTTTTCCAATTTGAAACAGGTAAATGAAATGTTTATCCGATGGCAATAGTGTCTTCGTCAGCACAAAAATAAAATTATAGATAAGAGCTAGTTATTATATATGTAATTTATATTATTGTCTTTTGATGTAAATTAGCTTCCGTTTTGTAAACTTATTTATAAACAACACATTTTTGAAAATTACTTATTAATCATACATATTTCTTAAAATCACTTTTCAACCACATATTTTCCTAAAAAATATTACATTCTTAACTTATAAACAAAAAATTATTACCCTCCGTTTGGTATACAGTTTATAATCAATTTAAAAAAAAAAATGCATTTCCCCAAAATACTTTTTAACCACACAAATTCTTCAAATCACTTTTCAACCACACATTTTATCTCATAAAAATCATATTCTTTGTTTATAAATAAAATACTCTTACCAAATAGATGTCCCTTTTAAAAAAAAAATCTTTATTTTTTATACTCATTTTTAATTATGCTAGTTTCTGCCCCTTGTGATGCACATGACGTAATAGTAACGATGTATATAATAGCATTTAAATTAGTATAAATATATTATATCTTGTCTCAAAGTGTAATTGATGTGATCCGGACAAGGCATCGAAGGGCGAAGTCGAGCCATCGGCAATATAACAGTGATCTACGTGCAAAACAGAGTAAGTTCCGTGTTGGGGGCGAGCCGAGAAGAAGGACGAATCGAGCCGAAACGAGTAAAAGAAATTGTTTATGCAGAAAAGACATTACGGCCGTAATGGAAATCCTTCACGGCCGTAAATCGTATAATCACGGCCGTAAAAGCTATTGTCACGGCCGTAATCAATTGTCGAAGAAAAAGGAAGAAATTCTGCAGAACGACGCTTACGGCCGTAAGCTTGGAAGTTACGGTCGTAACATTCAAAAAAGGGAAACTTCACGGCCGTAAGAAATTCGTCACGGCCGTAAATAATAAACACAGTTTTGAACAGAAAGGCCTTTACGGCCGTAAGATTTTCCGGATTTTTAATTATTTTATTCCTTTTTTAGTTTTTGGTTATTTTCCTAGTTTAGAATTTTAGTATAATTAGAATTCTATTTTGAGTAAATTAGATGCTAGGTTATTTTGCTTATTTATACGCTTTTTTCAATTCATTGTAAACAGAAGTTTGATTTTGAGATTAATAAAGTTGAGAGAGTTTTTTCCAATTAAAAGGTTGAGGAGTCCCTTTTGTGTTCTTCGAGAACCAATCCAACTTATCAAATATTGTGAATTATTTGTGGCGTTGAACTTATCAAATATTCGCGAGAATATTTGTGGCGTTTCCAATTTAGAATCTTATCAAGGAAATTAACAAGTCCTTGTGGTGTTTCGAAAACCTTGGATCTCGATTCCGCATCGTCAATTAATTGCGTCGTGAATCTTGGGTCAAGGTCCTATCGTCAATTTTATCTTTCCAGTATTTTAATTCTTGTTATTTCGTATCAGATCTGATTTAGATCTTTCCTAGGTTTTAATTATCGTTATTCCGCGTGTTCGACGAGATTCCCCGACCGGGATCGCGTCATCTGGTATCAGAGCTTGGATCCATTTCAGATTCTTGCGTTTCTTGTTTTTTCTTGATTTTCTTGTTCTTCGCATTCTTCGTGTCAGTCATAATTTTCTTCAGTTTGATCCATAAGAGTTAGTCCCAAAAATTCAAAAGTGTTTTTCTTCTTCGTTTTTCGTCCAAATTCAGTTCCGTTTTTTCTTCCATACTCGTAGTCAAATTCTCTGGCAGATTATAAAAAAAAAAAATTTCCGAAAATTCCAAATATTTCCCCAAATATTCCGAATTTCCTTGTTCGTGTCTTAAAAATGTCTAATAGAGAAGTTGCCACATCTTCATCTTCTGTTGGAGACAGGAAACAGCCCAGGGGTGTGAATAGAAAGGATGAGCAGGGTAATGATGATATTGCAGCAATGAGGGCGCAATTTGAGAGGTTTATGGCACAGATGGAGAATAGAGGTGCAGAATGTGAACAAAGACCTCGGGATCAATCTCATGATGGTTCTCAGGTTAGGAGAGGTGATAGGCGTGAATGTCATGCTAGGTACGGAGATGGGATGGATGAAGGGCCATTAAAGCGAAATGAGACATCAAAACGGGAGAGTAGTGATCATGTTCACAAAAGGAGGGAGGAAACGACAACCAAAGGTAAAAATAATTCTGATTCCAAGCCTCTTAAGGATAAAAATATTAAGTGCTTTAAATGTTTGGAACGGGGTCACATTGCACTTGATTGTCCACGTAAGAAGGATATGTGTGATAGTAAAGGGGCTAAAAGTGTTGTGGTGGATGAGTCAATTATTGATAGGTATGCTCTTAGCATTAAGCGTAAGGCGAATGTTTTGGAAAATGTGGATGGACAAAGGGATAATATTTTTCGCACTAGATGCTTAGTGGATGAAAAAGTTTGTAGCTTGGTGATTGATGGGGGAAGTTGTACTAATGTAGTTAGTACAATGTTGGTGGAAAAATTAGGCTTACCTTTAACGAAACATCCAACGCCTTATAAATTACAATGGTTGACTGAGTCAGGGGAAGTTAAGGTGAAGAGACAGGCCTTGGTGACATTTTCCTTGGGTGGGTATTCGGATGAGGTAATTTGTGACGTGGTGCCAATGCAAATTAGTCACATACTGTTGGGGAGACCTTGGTAACATGAAAGGGCTGTACTACACGATGGGTATACAAATAGATACAACCTGGTAAAAGGGGGAACAAAGTTTACTCTAATGCCACTATCTCCAACTGAAGCCCTGAAAGATCAATTGAAAGTAAAAAGTGAGTTTGAGGGGAAAAATAAGAGAGGTGAGGCCACGACCTCAGAAAAAGGAGAGGGAGTGGAAATTAAAGAAAAGAGAGTTGAGGCCACGACCTCAGAAAAAGGAGAGGGAGTGAAAAATAAAGAAAAGAGGGTTGAGGTTCAAATTTCAGAAAAAGGAGAGACTGAGTGCAAAAAGCAAAAGAAAAGAGAGTCTACCACAAAAATGAGTCTATTTGCACTTATTCACGCTAACACACCCCTCCCCAGTTCTTTAAAATCTGTTTTACAGGTACCGAAGTCAAACCATGAGCTTAAAATAGGAAAGAAACTTGTTGGCACAAATGAACAGCACAAAAAGCCGAGAAATTTGAAGGATAAAAATGGGCAGCCCAAAAGGTTGAAAGCAAGCACGAGGTATAAGCATGATCATCGAGCCCAGAAAAGCAGGAGGAGTTTGAAAAGCCGACCAAAAATGGATTCGAGGTCGAATCCTTTTCAAGAGAGGGAGTATGATGTGATCCGGACAAGGCATTGAAGGGCGAAGTCGAGCCATCGGCAATATAACAGTGATCTACGTGCAAAACGGAGTAAGTTCCGTGTTGGGGGCAAGCCGAGAAGAAGGACGGATCGAGCCGAAACGAGTAAAAGAAATTGTTTATGCAGAAAAGGCATTACGGCCGTAATGGAAATCCTTCACGGCCGTAAATCATATAATCACGGCCGTAAAAGCTATTGTCACGGCCGTAATCAATTGTCGAAGAAAAATGAAGAAATTCTGCAGAACGACGCTTACGGCCGTAAGCTTGGAAGTTACGGCCGTAACATTCAAAAAATGGAAACTTCACGGCCGTAAGAAATTCGTCACGGCCGTAAATAATAAACACAGTTTTGAACAGAAAGGCCTTTACGGCCGTAAAGGAATTATTCACGGCCGTAAATGAGTAGCGGCCAGATTTTCCGGATTTTTAATTATTTTATTCCTTTTTTAGTTTTTGGTTATTTTCCTAGTTTAGAATTTTAGTATAATTAGAATTCTATTTTGAGTAAATTAGATGCTAGGTTATTTTGCTTATTTATACGCTTTTTCAATTCATTGTAAACAGAAGTTTGATTTTGAGATTAATAAAGTTGAGAGAGTTTTCTCCAATTAAAAGGTTGAGGAGTCCCTTTTGTGTTCTTCGAGAACCAATCCAACTTATCAAATATTGTGAATTATTTGTGGCGTTGAACTTATCAAATATTCGCGAGAATATTTGTGGCGTTTCCAATTTAGAATCTTATCAAGGAAATTGACAAGTCCTTGTGGTGTTTCGAAAACCTTGGATCTCGATTCCGCATCGTCAATTAATTGCGTCGTGAATCTTGGGTCAAGGTCCTATCGTCAATTTTATCTTTCCAGTATTTTAATTCTTGTTATTTCGTGTCAGATCTGATTTAGATCTTTCCTAGGTTTTAATTATCGTTATTCCGCGTGTTCGACGAGATTCCCCGACCGGGATCGCGTCAGTAACTTATGCAACAAAACAAAATACTATTTATCAATATTTGGAACCATGGGGAGATGAATGGTTGACGGTGACCGAATGTGTTCGGCTAAATGGTTTATAAATCATTTATAAATTACACAATTTCTAAAATCATTTTTAGTCACACATATTTTCTCGATTTTCCCAGATATTATCGTCGTTTTGTGGAAGGATTTTCTAAAATTGCCCTTCCATTGACTAGTTTGACGTAAAAGAACTCAAAGTTTGTTTGGACTGAAGAGTCTGAGAAAATTTTTCAGGAATTGAAGAATAGGTTGGTTTCTACTCCTGTACATGAGCGCTCTTCCATCACCAGGTGAAGAGTTTGTAATTTGTAGTGATGCTTCGAGACAAGGTTTGGGATGTGTTTTGATGCAAAATGGAAAAGTTGTGGCTTATGCTTCATGACAAACTATTTATATGGTGAGATGTGTCAGATTTTCACCGACCACAAGAGGTTGAAGTATATTTTTACTCAGAAAAAATTGAACTTCAGGTAGAGAAGATGGTTAAAATTGATTAAGGACTATGACTGTAATAATTGATTATCATCCTAGGTAAAGCAAATGTAGTTGCTAATGCACTTAGTTAAAAAGCTAGTAGTACCTCGAACCAAACAAATGCAGCATGTGCTTCCTTGATGTGTGAATTTAAAAACTTGAATGCTCATTAATTAGCCACTAATTTAGGGGCAGTACTAGCTACATTTCAGGTGAAGCCTTGCCTAGTGGATAAAGTTAAACATGCCCAGTCTAAGGATCTATCACTGAGAATATTGAAGGAAAAAGTTGAAGTTGGAATACGAACAGTTTTTTTCTATCACAGATGATGGAACTCTAGTTATGGGAAGCAGATTGTGTGTTCCAAATATTTTAGAGCTGGAAAATGAGATATTAGAAGAAGTACATAATTCAGCTTATGCAATGCATCTAGGCAGCACAAAAAATATATCATATGTTGAAGGAACATTACTTGTGGCCAGTTATGAAGAGAGAGATTGCAGAGTTTGTGTCTAGATGTTTTATTTTCCAACAAGTAAAACCAGCTCGTCAGAAATCTGCTAGAACTTTACAACCATTGCCTATTCCAAACTGGAAATGGGAGTACATCACTATGGATTTTCTATTTGGTTTTCCTCATACTCAAAGTGTTAATGACGGTGTTTGGGTGATAGTGGATACGTTGACCAAGACTGCAAGGTTTTTACCGATTAAAGCTACATTTACTTTGACTAAGTTAGCGAAATTGTATGTCGATGAGGTAGTCTTTTTGTATGGGACTCCATTTTCTATTGTGACTGATAGAGATCCTCGATTCACGTCTCAATTTTGGCCAAAGTTCTAGAGTGCTTTGGGCACAAAGGTCCAATTTAGTACTGCATTTCACCTACAGAAGGATGGTCAATCTGAGGGAACCATTCAGACCCTAGAATATATGCTTTGAGCTTGTGCTCTTGAGTTCAAAGGGAGTTGGGACACTCATTTACACTGGATGGAGTTTGCTTATAATAATAGTTAACATTCTAGTATTGAAATGTCTCCTTTCGAGGCACTATATGGTAGGAGATGCAGGACTCCAGTTTGTTGGAGTGAAGGGGGTGAGAAGAAGTTAGTAGGCTTTAAGATGGTTCAAATGGCTACTAAAAAGGTAAATATTATTCAAGAGAAACTAAAGATAGCAAAAGACCAAAAAAAGAGTTATACAGATAGACGCATAAAAGATTTGGAGTTCGAAGTTGGGGATAAAGTCTTCTTAAAGCTATCTCCATGGAAAGGAATTTTGAGGTTCGACAAGAGAGGGAAGCTGAGTCCCAGGTATATTGGACTCTATGAGATTGTTGAGAGGATTGGTTCAGTTGCTTATTGACTTGCTTTTCCAGTAGAGTTGTCCAGAATACATGATGTGTTTCATGTATCTATGCTTCGTAAGTACATTCCTGATGTGTCTCATGTATTGAAATCCCAACCCGTCGAGCTAAAGGAGAATATGACCTATGAAGAACAACCAATTGAAATATTGGAGCGGAAGGAGCAAATTGTTGAAAAAGAGATAGTTTCATTAGTCAAAGTTTGATAGGGAAATCATCCAACAGAAGAGGCTACATGGGAAAACGAGGAGCAGATTCGTACTCAATATCCTCATTTGTTTAGTGATTGAATTTTGAGGACGAAATTCTTTGAATGAGGTAAGATTGTGACAACACGGTTTTTATTTTTTTAGTCAAACTTTTACTAGTCAAAGTTATATATGGAATAGTCAAGTCAATGTCAAATTAGGACCAAATTATATTAGTTTATTTGTTGGGGGTTATTTTTCTAAATCTTAGATAAGTTGAGGGTTTAATTAAATCAAGAAAATATAAGTTGGGAGACCAAACAAAGACAAAATCAGAGGCTGAGAGAGAGAGAGAGAGAGAGAGAGGAGAGCGCACTAGCAGTGGGGAGAGAAGAAAGAAGAAGGAAAAAAATAGGAAAGGAAAAGAAAAGAAAAGGGAAGGAAGAAAGAAAGAAGAAAGAAAGTCCTGCTTGACCAACTGAAAGTGTTTATTGTTTTGTTTTAAGAGGTAAGTGGTGAAATATTTATTGTTCAACAATGTGTAAATTTAGGGCTTTTGACTTATAATCTAAATGTGATATAAATATGAATATGAATGTGGGAATGATGATTATGGTGATTTTAGTGGTATATTTAAGTTTATTGATAAATATACTTGGTATTTAATGGTTAGGGTTTTATGATATTGGGTTAAATTAGTGATTAAGTTAAGATAAACTTGTATTTTGGTTTATTTTATGCTAGAAATGGATATGTTGGTGTGGATGATGAATATTGATTTAGTTATGAGAAGGGGTGAATAAACTAATAAGCTTGGTAAATCTTGAAAATGGGGATTTAGATAAATGTGGCTCTAATTACAATCTTAAGTGATATTAGAACTTAATTAGCCATTAGAAGTGATTTTATGTTTGAAACATAAAGGTTAAGTATGGTGTATTATGGGAAACAAATTTACTGAGTTAACTCGAATATGAGACTCTTTTATCATTTTATCAATCAAGGTGGTTTTAAATGTTAATGTGAAAATTCTATTTTATCTCAAAAGGTGACTATGAAATTGGCGTTGTATATCGGCCAAGCTAGTGGACAATCAACTATTTTTTGAGTGGAGAATAAAGTGTAAAATGTTTAATTTATCCAACCAGTTTATTTTACTGATTTTATATACGTTACAAATGATTTTTAAATCACTTGTTTTTAAGCATGATTATCAAAACAAATGTTTTATAATTAATCTTATTTTAACGTGATGGCTCTTTTACCATGTTTTACGAATATATGATTAGTCAAGTTGAGCATGTATGATTTCAAAACCAACGAAAGTACCCCTTGTGGTTATCTGTTCTTGTGCTAGTGCAGGAGGGGGCCTTGGGTTCGTGTATTAGCGGATATTATTTGAGATCTTAAGACTCTATCACGAAGGGAGCCTATGACCCATGTTCAAAGGATCTTAAGATCCACTCTTATGCACGGAGGGGGCATATGGCCATTGTGTGAGGGTGCGTATATGAGGTATTTGGGACCCACTTTTGTACCCAGAGGGGATTTGGGCTGAGTACGGAGGTGCTCAACAGTCCACGCGAGTATGACTAGATGTAGATTTTAGGTTTAGCAGATGATTTAGTTGGGTACCTTTTGGTGTGATTTTCTTATATATTATAGGTCATCAGTATGCCATGTTGCAGCTTATCAGTTATGCCACATATGATCAGTTTACGATCTTTATGATTATTTTTAACGTGTATATTTTGATTTAAATTTACAAAAGCTTGTGAAATAAGTTATGCTTTCAAAAATGGTTTATAAGGGAAAAATTATTTCATAAACTCCACTCACTGAGTTACAAGCTCACATTTCTCTTATCTCTTCCTTAAAGGAAAAAGTTATAGATTTTGAGAAGCGTGGATAGAGCCATTGCCACCAGACGAGCTTAAAATGTAGGCATTTCTGTGATTTATTTTGATATGGTATTTAGAAGTTATCTTTTGGGCTTATGTTATAGGCTGTGTTATTTTTTGTGGCCTTGTCTGTAATAGGCCTGGTGATTATGTAATATGGGTTATATATATATATATATAAGAATGAACTAAGGATTTCAATTATCTTATTACATCAATGTTATGCTTAGAAGATTTGGGAAGTTTTATGGTTATTTATGCATGATTGTTGAGGATTTGAAGTTGTATTATAGGTTGATTATGTATATATTTTAGGGGAGACTCTGTCAAAATTTTATAAATTCATATGGGATCAAATTTATTTAAAATGCGAACCTGAAAGATAACTAAATACAAGGTTGTCTTGGTGGTGGGTCCAACATCTAGTTGGCACCTATTATCGACACACGTCACGTTTCAAGTCCAGTAGGATGATCTGAGACGGGTTGTGACATATAAACTTTCTTGCTTCATCATGTTAGTCATATAATGCTACATTTCAGCCTAGAATAGAAAACTCTAATTGTGCCACCAAAAAAAAGAAGTATAAGTGTATTGAAAATATTCCATCTATAGACAAATCAATAATGAAAGGAAAAACCATGAATGACTTATTATAAGATCACAACACAATTTCGAGTTATGAAATGCAACCAAAGAGGAAATCCAGTGTCCTCAAATAGAACACTCACTCACATTAGCATTGAAGAATCAATTGTCTCTCAATTGTACTCAATGCAACAAAATACTCAAGAAGTAAAAATACTTCAATAGGGGTTATAGATATACACACATCATATACAAAAAAAAAACACCATAAAAAATTTAAAATGATCTCTTAAATTTTAGATTATAAACACATGAACTAACCAGAGAACAATTCAAAAAACTATATTAAGTAGACGATAAAGAGAGCCCAAAATACATACTTCATTTTTCAGAAATAAAGAAAATCATAAAATCTTTTGAGGTAAAATTGACATATGTGGTAAAGAAACTGATAGGCATGCTTTGAAATTTTGAGGCACACAATCAAAACCACTTGCGGCAATACTAACTACTGATGTACCATGTTGTTTAATCATCAGGAAAAATACACAATAAAAACTTTAGTAAACCCTCGGACTTCTCCCATCTTGCCTCTGTGGCTCAGGGGCTATTTTGTGCGTCGTTAACTTACGTACTGTCCACTTTGGAATAGTTTAAGCTCATTTTACCCCTCATGAATTTCTAGACACATCCTCTGGACTCCAACCCAAGACCTTTGAAAGATTTAAGTTCAATCTTGGTGCCATCAATTTTAGGGACGTAGCAAAATTTATTTATCTTGCCAATAAACTTCAGGAGTGGCCACTCAACAACATGGTGAATCATTGAGAGATGACCAGTGAGATGCGCTTTTTGCATCAATTCCTTAGTACCAATGTCATCCCCATGACACATACTGTGCACATCCACTTGCCGAAGATAATGTTGCTATACTGACTAGCAATTGGGTATGAGTTAAATTTTGGTGATATTATATTCAATACAGTAAGGTAAGCTGCACTAGCACCAAAGAGTCAATCAAAATTAATCATGCTTAGTCTGATAACCGCTTTATGTAAAAGAGTGGGGGTGCCTATGCTTCCTTTTGAAGTTGAAAAGAAACCTGCTTCATGTCTGTGCCTAACAACTATAAGGAGATCGGTCTAACAAGTAATTCAAGATCAACAGGAAAGAAGTGCTATAGCACTAGAAGATGAGGAAGATGAAGAAGAGGAGGAAGAGAATGTGGTAATAGACATGCTTCATCCGGGAGAGGTTCCAATTGATAGACCTACTCCTGCACTTCCTCCTAGTCTTGGGAGTCGAGGGGGTGTAAAATTTGGGCCAGTATTGAGGCCTATGCAGTCATCGCTTCATAATGAAGAGGAAGCCATTAAACATTTGCAAGAAAGGCAAACCCACTTACAAGAAGGGCAAGAAATATCCTTACTACACTTCGTGCACTAGAGGATCGTCAACATCGAGATCACAAGGAGATGATGATGTTACTATGACATTTTCAATGGCCACAGGACTCACCACCACCTACTAATTATTGATTGTTAGGTACTATCTCTCCTTGTACTTTTGTTTTTCACATTAGGGACTAATGTATATTTCAAGTTTGGAGGAGGGTAGTATAAAAATTCGAGTTGTATACGTGTTATAGTTAGGATGTTATTTTGTTATAAAAAAAAAAGGATAAACAAAAATATGTAGATTTATTTGCATTTTTAGTTTGTGTTGAATAGCCTTGTCGGCTCATGATGTAATTATTTGAAACTGCTTGACATGCATTATCGACAGGAATGCCATACTTGGGTTACTTTAATTCACGCTAGATCTTACTTTGAGCACACATTAAACTTGATGGGAGCGTATTTAGGTGGCACTTGAATATAGGAATTAGTTTATCAGTGGTGAACTAAGAATACCCATATGAAAACACTACTTAGTCACTTGACCTAGTGGATATATAGTTTACGGGAGTTGAGTTTGTGATTAAAACTGCTTAAGTGTGTTTTGATTCCATGTATGAAAAATTATGTGTGGAGTAGACTTGACTTATGGGTGGAAGCTAGGTAATGAAAAAATCCTAGTGATCTCATCCAATTTATTTTAATTCTTTCATAAAGTAGGAAAATGCATGCATACATTACCTCTCTTTGTAGCCCTTTTTACTCGAGTTAGTAAGTATGTAAAGGTCTCTTAATACCTAATGCCCTATGGTCATCTAACTTGGGAGTCACCGGCCTAAAGCTCGTCACATGAGTCATCTAGAAAGCTTAAGAGAGAGAGATAGGTGATTTATTTAGATTTATCTAAGTGAAAAATAATATATCGAAAAAAGAAAGAGAGAAAAGAAAGAAAAAAAAAGTATTAGGAAGCATACATTGGATAGTTTTATTCGAAGCCTAGTGACTCGAGTGTTTAAGCTTGTAAGGGTATTACTATACCTGGTGCCTTATGGTCAACTAACTTGGGAGTCACCGACCTAAAGTTTGCTACAATGGTCCTTTATTCAGCTTAATGGAGAAAGGTACTGCATGATATTATTATTTAGTTGATAGTTTGCCTACACAAGATTGAGATAACTAGTGGGTTTGAATTGCCTAATGAATGCTTGAAGGTTGAGGTACTCAAATAAAAAGGAAAATTATCACAAACATGAGTAGTTGCTTTTACTGGTTCGACTCACCTAAACTTGAGCGGGAGAGGAATTAGTGATTTAAGATTCAACCTTAGAACGTATACTGCTGGCTAGAGAGAAAATAACAAGTTTGGGGAAAAGTGCATCTCATGAGAGGGAAATCTAAATTTGACCATTCATGGTCAGGATCACTACAAGAAAATTAGGCTTATACTACAATATTTCCACTTACAAAATGAAATTTGTATGCGGAAATTACTTTTTCCTGCAAAATGAGTTTTTGTAGGGATAAGAAATTGACTTCAAAAATATTTACACTTAAACTACAAATTTTCCGAATTTGTATGCGGATTTTACTTTTTCCTACAAAACGAACTTTTGTAGGGATAAGAATTTGGCTCCAAAAATGTTTATCTTTAAACTACAAATACTCTGCCCACAAAATTAGATTTCTAGGTGAAAATTTTCCAGCCTAATCTTGAACCTACTAATGGATTGTCATGGCAAATGACAAACATGAGTGGCGACAGAGAAGTGCACAAGTAAGTTTATTAATAGTCACAACCCTAAATAAAAAAAAGACCATATACTTGGAGGGATTTGGTTCTATTCTTTGATTTCCCAGTAAAAGAGCATGATTTGAATTCTGTTGAAGGTGAGTTTTCTTTTCGTTCAAGCTTCTCAAAGCTTTTCTTCTTTGATTTGATATATAATTTTAGGCTATGTTCAAAATTCTACAAAACTTCGTGACTTTTTTTTGTTGTCCTTGGGTGTTATGTTGATGGGCTAGGATGAGGAAAGATTGATCTTGGTATTAGCACAGAGGAAGAGATGGTCATGAGCATTGGTTGGGCCGAATTACCAACTCGAGGTGTTTACAAGATGGTCATGAGCATTGGTTGGACGAGTAGTATATCTAATTCATGATGACTTTACTTAATTCTAACTAGGAACATTTATCTTTATTTTCAGATGTAATTACATAAGTAGTTTCAATGTGTTTTGATACAATATTTTTGTTGGATTATATATTCATTGCACATTAATGTCTTTATTTATTGTATTTTTATGCAAGTTAGATTATTTTTAATTAACGAGGTATAAAAAATTATAAAAAATAAAATTTATAAAAAAATTGATATGAATAATCTTGTTGATTGGACGAATTATTTAGCATATGAAATTCTTTTCCCCCACAAAGTTTTTTGCAGGGAAAAATGGGACCAAGCTCAAAAAATAATTATGGTCACAAATTCTTTCTTTGTTGGAACAAATCTTAGTCGACAAATATTCATTCCCCTCAAAGTTATATTCGTAGGGAAAATTAGGATTAAGTCGACAACATATTTTGACATTGTGACCAAAAAATTGATTTGTAGGCAAAAATTACTTTTACAGACAAATTGTTTTGTCGGGAAAGATCTTACTAGACGAATAGTATTTGTCTCCAAAGTTTTTGTAGGGATAAATCTTAGCACACAAACTTCACAACATTGTGGACTTAACCTTTTCCCCACGATGTTTGCATTACAAAGTTCCCCATGAAGTTTTTTTTTGTAGGGAAAAGCCTTTCCCACAAAAATGAACATTTTCCTACAAAAAAACTTGTATGCGGAATGTAAAATTCTTGTTGTGATATCACCTATTTGACGCATTCTCATGATCTGGTTGACTGAACACGCATACACATGTTAGGCATGGATTGAGTTGAGTAGAGATGTCAAACGGAGTGAGCTGGGCCGGATCGGCCCATGAAGGTTGAGATTGTTCCGGCCCATGAGCCGAACCAGTCAAGGCTCATGCGGGTCGGCTCGTCTCCCACACAGCCGGACTTGTCGGTTCGTGGACCGGCTCGTGGGCTCGTCAATTTTTTTTTTTGTAATAAATGGTATATATCTACTAATAATTGAAAGTATTAAAAATTAAACCCTTCTTCCTTAATCCGGGCTTGGACTCGGCTACATTTAATTTATTGTAAATGTAGTTGTACAAAAACTTGCTCGAAAATAGTGGTATTTATAGATAAAAAATAAGGAATTTAAAAATATAAATAAATAAAATAGTGGCCAAACAATCATATAATTTTAAAAAAAAATTAGTCAAACGCCCAAACGATCACATTTTCACGAGCCAACTCGCGAGCTGGCCCATTTCAGCTCGTGAAAACAGATCAGACGAGCCAAAAAGCCGGCCCATTTCACGGTATGTTGGGCCGGTGATGTGATCCGTTCGGGGAAACACATCGAACTCGCGGAATAATACCAAGAACGTCGGGAAAGTTTCGAATTCAGGTTCGAACAGACGATAACACTACGAGCCAAGCCTCACGACGCAAGAACTAGGAGTATATTAAACCCGAGACCCGTTACGATGTGGAAACAAGAACCATAATGGGGTGAACGCCACAATGGTTGTCCATTTCCTTTGATAAGTTCGAATTGTTAAACGCCATAAATATCTCACAATATTTGATAAGTTCGAGTTTAAAGGAAATCCTCACCTTTAGAGTAAAAACACTCAATATATTTTATTCATCAAAGTCTTCTTGTTACAATCAAAGAAAATAGAATATAAATAAGCAAAATAAAACCCTAGTCGCTAATAGACTCAAAATAGAGTTCTAACTAACCTAAAGTAGCTAAAACTGAAAAAGGAATTAAAAATCTCGAAAAAATCTGGTCGTGCCTTAGTTACGGTCGTGAATGGAAATCTTACAGCCATAAATGACCTTCTGTTTGAGAGTTACGACCGTGAAAGGATAGGTTATGTCTTAAGTGTTATTTTTCTGAAATCGTCCATTTCTACCCTGGAGTACGCTGAGCCAAACCAACCAAGTCATCAGTTGAAGATCTCCGGAAAGGACCCTATTGGTGAACCTCCAACTGGCCAGTGGTCTCAGTGTCAGAATGAATACCAGAATCAGAAGGGATGGAAGCCTCCACATTCTGATGGAAGATGAGGGGAGTATAAGAAGGAACCACTCCCAGTGTATTGATCCACACCCTCATCAGAGGCATGCTACCTCAAAAGAATATCATCAAGCAACGGGTCAGAGAAAGGAGCTGGGGAAATACTAAACGTCTGAACAGCCACGAGAGGTGGCATCATGATGAAAGATCGCTGCTGCTGTAATGTCTGAATCACTTGCGAAATAGTAGCTGCGGGAAGAAACTGGTAAGTAATTTCGGGACTGAAAGCTGAGCATTGACTGACTGGGATGAAGCTGTCACTGTGGTAGACTGAATGGCATAATGCAAAACAACTGGCGGACTTGGAGAGGTAGCAGTAATGGCAGAGGCATGAGCGGTGACAAGTGGAGCAGTCACTGTAGGTAAATCGTGCTAAACAGAAGATCCAGAAGAACTGGGACCATGCTGTGTGCTGGAAACTCTAGGCCTCTGCACCCACTGCATGCATGGATCCTCAATCGAAATTCCCTTACGCTTATCCTTCACCTTATCAACAGGCTTCGGAGGAGTGGCAAGAGTAGCAATAATAGGAGCAGGAGGAGTAGAAGAGGAAGATGGAGGTGCAGAAATAGCAGTAGACTGAGCATATGTCGAAACAGTTGGCCTACCAATCAAACACTTATCAACAGTATGTCCCAAATGTCTACTCTGACTGCAAAATACCGGCTTCTTATCATAGGCAACAGGCTTCCAATAACCCAGATATTTCTGACGCTGAATCCAAATGCGGTATGGTAAAGCAAACGATAAATCAACCTCTATACATACCCTGGCCTCACTAGGCCTCCTCAAATCATTAGTGGCTTCATCAATGCAGAAAGGGGTCCCAATGGCCCTAGCTAAAGCAAATAAGGCAGCCTTCGCACGGAAGTGTATAGGTAAAAGAGGAAAGGAAACCCAGACTGGGACTATGGGGCTCTCATGAGCAGGATTAAAACTGGGTGTCCACTTGCTGGCTCGCATAATGCATCCATCAATATACCAAGAAGGCTTAAGGAAAAGCTGAGCATAATCATCCTCGTGCGACAAGTGAATAAGGATATGGTGTGCATCAATAAGACCAATATTAAAATCACCACATAACCCAAATTTAAGGAAGCTCTCACGTACCTTATTAATAAGATGCTTCCTATTCATAAATTTTCCAAGTGTAAACTTGTACGGCGCAACTAAATATTTCTCATCCACATCATCAAAAATAACAGCAGGTTCATTCAAGTGTAATGAGGGGGGGTCTTAGTAGCGAACCTGTGGAGAAATGAATCCGGGGGTGCCTGCGTGACTAATGAAAAGGACTTATTCAGGCTCCTCTCAGTCTGAGTGCTAGTAGTTTTTCTAGGCATGGAAACTGCATAAGATATTTTCCCAAGAACTATAGCAGATGCAATACTAGCACGAGGTGGAGTTGCATTACCTTGCAGGGCAGCACATTGTGGTGGGGGTTGCCCACGAACAGGAGGGTGACGTGCATCCCGAGGTGGAGGAGCCTTAGCCAAGGGAGCATTATCCTTCTCCAAATAATGCAAAGGAGGTGTGTCAAGAGGATGAGAGGATACTAAACCAATAGGAGCAGGTTTGGAAACAGTGGTAGAGGCAGGAGCAACTGAAATAGCAGCCTCGTTTTGCGTGCTCAACGGCACGCATTCCAATGTAGTGGAACCAGGAGGATTCGAAACCAAAGAAGCTGTCCCCAGGATTGAGTGATGTGCTGGAGCTAGTGGAACTGGTCTCATGATCAGATTAGCAGCAGAAAGTATAGAAATAGCTGCCTCGATTTGTGTGCTAGATGGCACGCAACCCAATGTAGAACAACCAATAGTATTAGAGGAGGCGGGGATTAAACTTGGGTAATTTGGGTTACCTGAGATCATTGATGCTGCAGAAAACGCTGTGTCGTTATGCGTGCCACTTTACACGTTTCCCAATGCACCAACATCCACTACATTTTGCGGGATTGATGAACTTTCAATGGTTTCCAATTGCTCCTGAACCGCTGGTAATGCTGGTATGCCCAAATTCTGCACAGAAATCCTAGAATTGGCTGCCTCGTTATGCATGCCATTATGCACAAATCCCAATGCAACACTATTCACCAAATTTTGCGGGGCTAATGTCATTTCCAAGGTTTTCAGGTGCTCTAGAGCTCCTGGTGAAGGTTTCAGACCCAAAATCGGACCACAACTAACTACCTCGAAATCCATTCCCAAATGCACATTTCAGTGTAGCATCCAACGCACAATGAGTGGAATATAACAGATTGGATATCAATTCCACGATTCTCTGATGCTCCGGATCCAATGGTAGTGATTGTAGACCAAAATTCATAGCAAAACCTGCTGCCTCGAAATGCGTGCCAAATTGCACGTTTCCCAATGTTGAATTACGATTAAAAGTTATGGAATCCAGGATTACCTCGAGGTAATATGGGGCCTATGAAATCAATGACATGGGTCCCATAACCAAATTCTAAGCAGAACAGTCCGAAATCAAGGGGCAGATTTGGGCACGCTTCTCCATGTGTGGTTCCCGGATGAATTGGGTTTAGAGGAGGCTACCCCCAGGGTTTTTCGGTGTTTTAAGATCAGTGGCATAGGTCCCAAACTCAGAATCAAAGCAGAACATTCTGAATTGGAATCCCCTAAACCCGAGCCTAGGGTTTCACGCCAAACCCTAGGAGCCGCACCATCTACAAGGGACTGTTGGAGGGCTATATGGGGTTGGTAAGAGGCATGTTGTAGGGAGGTTTGGTGAGAGGGAGACGAAGGTAGTGGTGGATGACCGGAATAGTCAACGAGGATGCCGGAAAAGTGTCCAATTGTGTACGAGTTTAGGGAGATGTTTGGGGGGTGAATGTAGTAATTGAGGGGGCAAAGTTGGATGAAATTTGGAGTGGTTGGGATGGTTGGAAAGAGGAAGGAAATCCGGTGGCTATGGAGGAAGCCACCGACGGTAATGGTGGCGGGTCAACCTGCGGTGGAGGAGGTGGGTCCATGGCAGCAAAATCAACTAGTGGAACTTGGAGGACCTCAAGCGCTTATTGATGCCTCGTTCGTAAAGTTAAAAATAAACATGGGTTTTAGGCTTACCTCCTCGTGCAAGAGTTGGCTGATAAATCTTTGACACCTTTCTCCTTCATATCCAAGTTTGACTTTCTTTAAGGTATCACGTGCTTTGACAAATTCCTATTTTTATCCCGCGATCAATCCAACCCCAAATTTTATGTCTTCATTCAGGTCACTTTCTCTAAGATGGTCAACTTCATTAACTTCTCGTCGAATGCGCTGCTCCATGTTGTGAGTTGCCGGGTTTTATCTTAAGGCAAAAACTGCAATCTTCTTTTTACATTTTGATCTCCATTTATCTCTATAAGCCATAATTCTGCATTCGTGGCCAAAACCGTGACTTTCTCTTCTCTTCTTTTACAGCTACTTATGGATTTCTATTAGATTTTTGTTTAATGACTAGCTCTTCAAAGTCAACTATATTTGGCCTCATTTGGCTAAATAGATATGTTAGAACTTTCACAGAATATGAATCATCATTCAACGACATTTTCATCATTTCTTAGCCATCTTGGACACCCAAACCTATAGTATCTTTCATACATTACTCCACAAAATTGAATTTTGATGAAAAAAAATAAATGGCCTACTATCTGCCTGAACAGTTTTAGATTCATCTCTCCGATTCTGGAACACTAAACATTGTTGAAGAGGGGATTGTATGCACTTGGTTTAATGGATTCAATCACGTCCAAGTAGGATTTTTAGTTTGTATGTTCATCTATCATAAATAATGTCATGGTTCTAATCACACTAACTACTGTTACATCCAAACGAATCACTCATTTTGCTAAAGTTGCCCCATAGTTGAAACTGGTCACAAAAACTTCAGTAGGTATGAGGTACTCCTCTAACTTAGTGCATTTATTTAGCATTATATAAGGAATTACATTAATTAGTGCTCCATTATATATTAAAATCTCTCCAGAGGTTTTCCATTGATGAATAAATGAATGTATCTAAGTGCTTGGTTAGCTTGTGAGATGGCTATTAAAATATCATCTTCTTGGTCAAATCTATTTCCACTTTTTGCTTTTCTTCTACCTTAGTTTTTTCTATTTATGTTGTACCCATCTACATCACCTCTTTAATTTCCCTAACAGATGATGCTATTATGTTTGATGACTCATCCCTAGCATTTTTCTTTAGCTTTTTTTCTCGAGGAGATCTCATTTTTAGTTTTGATGTTCCATATAACTTGCAATAGTTAAAGTTACGCCTTGAAGGTTCACCCGCAAGCTCACAACTGGATTTCCTGCTTCATACAACTCTTCAACAACCTATTGTAAGATATCTTTATTTTCATTGCTTTTGTTCTAGGTACATATCTCCTTCCACATCGTTCATATCATCATTATCATCTTCTGAACATGTCTTCTTACTTTCAAGTTTAGCGAATGGTGATTCCTTCTTCATCTGGTATTTTCCATGCAAGTATTTTTGCAAATTTTACTGGCGTCCATCCAGGGCAACATCATTTAAATGATGGTACTACATGTTGTAATTTCATACAGGGAAGCTCTCCCAAATCCATGGTGGTGGAATCACATTGGATAAATTCCCCTAACCCGTAGGTTGTGGCCCTTCCTTGGAGATTTCTCTCCTAGATTTAGGTGGTGAAATGACTTTTGTAAGTTCTTCCCAACATGTAGATGTTGGAATCACATTGGATAAATTCCCCTAACTTGTAGGTGGTGGCCCTTCCTTGGAGATTTCTCTCCTGGATTTAGGTGGTGAAATGGCTTTTGTAAGTTCTTCCCAACATGTAGATGGTGGCACTATTGTAGGTGATGCCCCGTATTTTACTGTTCGTAGTACTCTCTTTATTTTAGGCTTCCCATATAACAAGTAGTAATCAAATGATCATCCTGATAGTTCACCTAATAGACCAATAGCTAGGTTACTTCTTCATATAACTCCTCAAGTAGCACATTATTTGAGATTTTCTCTTTTTGACCTCTTCTCTCAAGTCGAGCTCTTCTTCTATGACATTCATGTTATTCTCTACGATGTCTTCATCCCTAGCGTAAGTAATGGTGAAGGTTGCTCCCTCTTCAGTATAGATATCGTGTTCATCTTCTACGATGCTTTCTTCCTTATTTTCAAACTCTCCTCCCAATAATTATTTAGAAACCATGACTAGAAGAACAGTTTCAAATTAAATGATGCTTGTATGTTCAACATCGTCCTCTTCTTCATACTTCTTCTTACGCTCAAACTTAGTTTTGAATCCATAGTCTCTATATCGTCTTCTTCTCTTTCATTCAGATCTTTAGGGGTGAAAAAATCAATAACATTGATCTCACTCTAAATATTTGGGTGTAGTATACCACACTTGCAGCACATCATTTAGCCATAATTTGTCTAAAACATCATTTGCTATATTCTGGTCAACTAATCAAAAGGTATAGATTTCCCTGTTTGACTATGTAGGAGAGTCATGTATTTGTCATGTGCACCTTCGGTCTAAGTATCTTCACTTTCTAGATTAAATTGGAATGTTCCTTTAAAGATCTGAGAGTGGGCTTCTCAGGCTACCACATTCTTTCAAGTTTTTCAATAGAAGCTCTTTCTCCATAGGTTTTTTTAAACCCTTTAATCAGTTTGTCCTAGTTAAGCCTTTTCTGGTAGCGCATACACAAAAGCCTTCTTCAACCCTATCAGGATCAATTACCATTCCACCTCTGGGCTCTAGTCGCTCAAATACACTAGGACTTGGTTTGTCCTCTTCTTCATCCAACAATAACTTGAACTTGGTAGATTCAGTTAGGTCATATTAGGATGACCATGTTCATTTCCACAGGAATTGGGAGTGGATCTTCATCTACTATATTTTTCTTCTTGTAATAGATTGTTACTCATCCAAATTAAATAGCATTTAGTAGAAAGTTTTGAAATATCAAACAATTATTAGTTGTATTTGACCAAGCATTATATCATTTACAATATTTATTGCCCTTAATCTTTTCTATGCTTGGCAATTTTTGTTCATCGCTCAATTTTACTTATTTTGATCGAATATTGCTTTAGCTTTGGTCACATCAAATGAAAACGTTTTGACTTTTTTATTTGCTTCATTCAACCCCTCAGTATTGGCTTATGCTTCTAAATTGCTAGTGTTTTGCATGTGTAATTCTTCCTCTTAACTAATTTTTTCAAACATATCTCATTTTCGACATGTTCTACTTCAATCTCATACATTACATAATTGGGGTCACTATAGTTTGTTCCCTTACAAGAGTTTCTCATTTTTTTTTTTTTTTGCTCCCTCAACAGTCATTCATAACAAACAACATTATCACTTAGTTGAAAAAAGTCAAGAAATTCTCTACATTTAAACTTATTTTTTAAGTCAAAGCTAAGAAAACTCTGAGCAATTATCACACATTCATTTTTTTCGGTAAAGGCATAAAGCACTTGCTCCTAGCCGTTTTGAATTTTTACAGGAGGGTCTCGGACCACTCATTTGGTAACTGATTAAAATTAGTCAAATATGCTAAGTTTACCTCTAATTAAGACTTACAAAATTGGCTGGCAAGTTGATGAATCAAGCGAAAGATATCTTTGTTAAGGAACTGATGAATATTCTTAATTTGTAATAATCACTAACCTCCATGCATTAAAGGGTAAACCTTCTAATGTATTCAATAGTGGACACTCTCCCTAGCCCGTAAATAGTGAGAATTTTGAGATTGTACAACCCATTGGCCATGGGTAAGGCTGATCCACTCATTCATAGTAAGGTTTTTTTTTTTAAGTTAGTCGTGTAATGGGTATTGTTCTGAGGCCAATTTGATCCAGCATAATTTTTCTATCTATTCTCTTTAAAAAGGTTTGTAATCGTAGGTTATGTTATAGGATAGGGAACATAAGGTATCGAAGGTAATCTAATATATGAAAACCCCCAATTGTTTGGACTAGGGCTGATCGTGGGTGCTCCCTAATTCTTTCCATTTCTCCTATTTAATTGATTGGTCGTTTGATTCCTCTATTAACTGGACGGTTGTTATTTTGACCCTCATTTCGGCCATTACCCCATATGTTTAACATACCTCAAATATTAGATGTACGTTAGGCACTTTATTGTTTGAGACATTCCTAAGGCATATCCTAAAAAGGATTCATACTCATTAGATTAATGTTTTGGGTTTGATTTTTTTAAGCACCTCCTAAAGGCGATTCAGATTCAGTTAAATTACTAAAATGACCTACCGAATTGGTTATTAGTTCGTTTAATGTGTCTAGTTGCCTGGTTTCCTAGTCATATTATCATAATGAGAATTCCCAGCTGGATCAAATTTTTAGTATTATGTATGTTTTGAAATCTCATATGTTCAACCAAATCCTTTGTGTTGTCACCGAGCAACAACCGCATCACATTGGAATTGAGTTCCATCATAGGCTCATAGCAGCTACTTTCTGGACTTTTGGCTAATTTTCTGGCCCTCTAGTCATTCTATCACATAAACATATATCATTCTATCACATATACATATCGCTAGTTGACTACGTCTTTATCAAGATTTTTAGGAGACGTTATAACTCTGCTTCTGTACCAAGTATCCCATCAAGCGTACCATATTGTTCGCGGGTGATTCATGTAAAACAATTAGATAGAAAACTCAGAATATTGTGTACAGGAAAAAACCTTTTGAGATGAAGTCCTAAAAGGGGTACAATTGAGAATATAGTTGTTGCCTCCAAGTGGTGCAATCTCACAATTATAGGAAAGTAAAATTTGATGCGGAAAGTAAAATAAAGAAAATTACATTCTCACTTTTGAGAATTGATTCTTTAGTTCTTCAAAATGTCATGATTTTATATGCCTTGTAGCTGTATCTCTGAAGCTGTTGCTTGATCTTGTAACCTTCATGTGCTTGTTTGAATGATCCAGCTATTTGCATCTCTTCAATAATCGTTTCCCACGATCTACCCAACAACTTATGTTGCCAATAACTACCAAATCGTGGGAGAATTATGGATAATAATTGTTCCATTACTTAAGGCTTGTTTATTTTTGTTCTCCTATTCTTCTAGGACACATTTTGCTACAATCCCGCTTAAAAAGTATGTTCATCTTTGCTTATCTCACCCCTAGTTTGGCGAATAATTCCTCACCTTGTTCGCCCTGATTGGGTGGACTCGCCCTCTGTACCAGGTGGCATTTTGCCTAATGCTGATTATTTATGTATAGGTGTCAACATCGTGTTCGCCTTTATTTTTGGATAATTTTGTGTGTCAACAGATAGAAATTAGATTGTATTATTGTGTTGTTATCCTTATTTCAGGGGAATGACTTATGTTAGAATTCTGTATATAAAATTTGTTTTTGCTAGTTTTTATGCAATTATTTTAGACACGATTGTTAGTTGGTGAATGAGAATTTAATTTAAATTTATATTTCATAAATACGTGATGTTATTGGGAAAAATTGACGTGTATAGTTTTATTCTAATAACCTACTTTTTGTGTGAATAAAATCGGAAAAAAATTCATTGTTTCAAAATTGAATACGTAAAGTAAAAATAAAGATCGATCTCGTCTCACAGTAGAAACACCCCAAATTACGTAGACCAACGAGTTTACATGATTTGAACTCTCTTCGTATGAATTTTGACTCAAAAATTTTTCAATATTTAAGTTTTTACTTATTTTTTCAAAGATATCTGCTGTATATCGGTAACGACCCGGCTCCCTCTGGGGCCTTCTCCGTGTCATACTCATGGTCTTTCCACTCTCCCTGGCTCCCCGATGGGGCCTTCTCCAGAAGTGGATTCTTGCCTTCCATAGGATTCAAACCATGTACCTAGAGGTTTAGTACAAAGATTCATAGAATCCTGGTCTAATGGTAGCAGGATTCTATGAATTTTTGTACTAAACCCCTAGGTACATGGTTCGAATCCTGTGGAAGGCAAAAATCCACTTCTGGAGAAGGCCCCAGGGAGGGAGCCAGGGGGGAGTGGAAAGACCGTGAGTACGACACGGAGAAGGCCCCAGAGGGAGCTGGGTCGTTACAAAAAGGCGCCTTTTTTGTAGCGTACCTGGTCCTCAAGGGCTTCCGACCGTCTACTCATGGTCTTTCCACTCCCCCCTGGTCATCCTGCTCCTCAATGGCTGGCAGCCTCGTTTCCAGGAGGTGGATTTTTTCCTCCCCAGGGATTCGAACCTTGTACCTAGGGGTTAAGTATAAACTTCATGGAATCCCTGGTACCATTAGATTGGTCTAATGGTAGTAGAATTCTAATAATCATTGTACTAAACCCCTAGGTACATGGTTCGAATCCTGCAGAAGGCAAAAATCCACTTCTGGAGAAGGCTCCAGCGAGGGAGCCAGGGGGAGTGGAAAGATCATGAGTACAACTTGGAGAAGGCCCCAGAGAGGGAGCCAGGTCGTCACAAAAAAGGCGCCTTTTTTGTAACTACCCGGCTCTCTCGCTGGGGCCTTCTCTGTGTTATACTCATGTCCACTCCCTCCTGGCTCCCTCGCTGGGGCCTTCTCCAGAAGTGGATTTTTGCCTTCTACAGGATTCGAACCATGTACCTAGGGGTTTAGTACAATGATTCTTAGAATCCCGCTACCATTAGACCAATTACTTTTAATAGTTCTATCACCAAAAGCCCACCCGCAACATCTTCAGGCTGTGGTTCCCATCTACTACGCCTTCGCTTCCCATAACTTCCACCTTTATCCTCTTTCTGAGAGCATTTCCATCATTAGAATTTAGAAAAGTTAAAACCTAGTCCTTAAAACTTTATATACTTTTATTATTTTTTAATATGATTTTATTTGATTTTTGTTCGCTCATAGTAGCACCCCCTTTATTGGTCTAATGGTAGCAGGATTCTAAGAATCATTGTACTAAACCCCTAGGTACATGGTTTGAATCCTGCGGAAGGCAAAAATTCACTTCTGGATAAGGCCCCAGCGAGGGAGCCAGGGGGAGTGGAAAGACCATGAGTACGACACGGAGAAGGCCCCAGTGAGGTAGCCGGGTCGTTACAATATCTCCCTCCAAAGTGTTGTAGCATTTTTTTTAAACATTAATATTAACAAATAATCCAATCTTGAAGGGTGATCCACTATTTCCCAAAACTCATTTAATTTTGGAAAATATTTTTATAACCGACGCGTAAAGTCTTGACTTTAGGCGTCGGTTGTAATGTTACAACCGACGCCTAAATTCGTTTTTTTTTTAAAATATAACCACTAAAGGTTATGGCTTGTAATTATTTTAACGCGACCTGCAAAAACTTGAAAGTGGCCTACAATGACCCAGGTCACTGCAGGTAATGACCTGCAATCACTTGAAAGTGGCCTGCAATGACCAAGGTCACTGCAGGTCATGACCTGTAGTGACCTGGGTCATTGCAGGCCACTTTCAAGTGATTGCAGGTGCAATCACCTGAATGTGACCTGCGATCACCTGAACATTCTCCACATACACATCACCAAATATATCGCCATCGAATACATATAATCGACATATTCGCAATAAAAGAAAAAAAACAATTATACTTACAAGATTGTTAATTTATTATACAAATATGTAAATGAAGTTTGAATGAAAAAGATTTACATACATACAACAACGAAGTATTTTGCCCATAAGTTTTGAATCTCCACGATTTCCTCCGTTGAGTAGTATTCTTTAAATGCCTACAACCAATTAAAATGAAAAATTAGTTATTTGTTAATAAAGATCATAATAGGACATCGAGGCATCTGTTGGCATTGTATCTTTAGCACTTGAAAGATCTCTTGAAAGTGCTACTTGTGTCACTCCACTGTTTTGCACCGCACTCTTATCATCTTGACGTTTAGTGTAAAACGTATACCCATTAATGCCATATGCTTCATAAGACCTCACAATCATGCTAGGGCCATACGCTAACCACTTTACCGTTTCAACAATTGTATTCGGCGTTTGTGACAACTCTTTCATCACTCTATCTTTGAACCATTTTGCAAATGAACGATTATGTTCATTAGTTACCCACCTTTCAACTTTTGAAGGATTCTGCTTCCTTAAGATGGACATGTGCTCGTCCAAATATGGATGAACTTCAGGAAGGTGTTGTAATATAAGGAGGTGTGCTTTATCTCGCAATTCAACATTGGTGACGATTGATTTGCTCCCAATCGTACCTTTACCTTCGAGTCTTCCCTCGTGACGAGATTTAGTAACACCAATAGTCTCAACATCATCTAGGTAATCAGTACAAAATTCAATAGCTTCCTCGGCAGCATAACCTTCAATGATACTACCTTCAGGTCGAAATCGATTTCTCACATATCCTTTCAATATACCCATGTATCTCTCAAATGGATAAATATATCTCAAGAACACTGGACCACAAATCTTAATTTCTCTTACCAAGTGAACAAGTAAGTGCACCATAATATCAAAAAATGATGGGGAAAATACATTTCAAATTGACATAGAGTGATAACAATATCGGCCTGCAAATCATCCAACGCCTCCGGATCAACAACTTTACTGCAAATTGTATTGAAGAAAAAACACAGTTTTATAATGACATGTCTAAAGTGTTTTGGAAGTATGCCTCGAATTGCAACTGGTAACAAGTGTTGCATTAAGACATGACAATCATGAAATTTCATGCCAACCAATTTGAGGTCCTTCATCAACACAAGACTTTTGATGTTTGAAGAGTATCCTGATGGAACCTTAATAACATGCAGGCACTCACAAAAACTTGTTTTTTTCTTTTCTAGACAAAGTGTAGCAAGTTGGGGGTAACTAAGTACGTTTTTCTGACTCTTGCGTGCTAACTGATCCTGTATCCCCATTTCTACCATGTCCTTCTTGACTTCTTGATCCAAATCTTTTACCAAATAAAAAACTTTTTGAAATAGATATTTGAGTTGCAAACATGAACTTTTGAAAGTTTATATTGAATATTTAATTTCTTACCACTAGCACCATAAAGACACTCAGTAGTTTTTTCAAAGTATTTTGTTGGTATAAGTCCTTCCCTAATACAATTCTGATCTGCACCAGGATCGATTAGAACTCTTGTTGTTAATTATAAGTTCCATTAACAACAATAGTCATTTGAAAATACCACTTTTGAAGTTGAACACGATTAATGACATTGATTTTCTCTTGTTCAGAAAGAGAATTATCAGAATCATGTTCCGTGTTAATTCTTAAAGGTTTAAATTGTTTAGTTTTTTCAATATTTTTCTGTTCTTTTGAGGAACAAGAATCAGACTCATCAGACGAGGAGGAAGATAAATCAGAAATAATTTTTGAAGAAGAAGTCATCCTATCTTTGAGAATAAGTTCAATTTTGATATCTTTTACTTCACGTTGAAGTTGGGAAATTTGAATTTTCATTTGATTAATTTCTGATTTTAAATCAGAACTCGAAGATTTTGATTTGGATTCTTGAGTAAATTTATTTAATATTTAGTTCATATTGAAAGATTCAGTATATTTATTTCTATTCTTTGGAGGAAGCAAAGAAGAGAATTTTTTCTTCAATTGAGGATTTTCAATTCTATCCACAATATCTTGAATAAGTTCTTCTTCTTTGGTAAGGACATTTATGGTTTTGCAACCACAAACTTCCTTATCTTGATTAGATTTTGAAGAGGAGGATGAACTATATTCATTATTAGAATCTTCTTGATGCTGATAAATAAATTCTAATTCAGAATCAGAAGAAAATTCTTATGATGAGGAGGAATTTATTAAATTGAGAAGTTAAGTTTAATAACTTCATCAATTTGAAGATTATTAATCTTTTCTTTCAAAGGACATCTATTTGAATATGTCCCTTTTGATGACATTTGTAACAAGTTATATTTTTAGTATTTTTTTATTCTGAAAATTTTTTATTAAATGATTGACTTTTGAAATTTTGATTTTTTGTAGACCTCATCTTTCTTTTGAAAATTTCTTTTTCTTAAATGAGAGGGAAAATTTTTCTTTTTCCTAGATGGTGGAATAATTTTTTGAAATCCGTATTGCTCACAGAATGAACCAAGTTCATTTCTAGTCCCAAACTTTTCAGATTTGAGCTTAGAACGAAGTTTGATATCATTGTAGAGAGCAAGTCCTTCCTTTTTAATGAAATTAACAATTTCACCATAAGTAAGTTCATCATATGGAATAATGTCATTATTCTGATATCTTATTGAATTTCGAACCTTTTCTGCAAATAATTTTGGAAGTCCAGAAATAAATTTCTCTTTCCAGAATTCATTATTGCAGTCATTTCGAAGAAAAACTCTAGATAGAAAAATATTTTTATACCATCTAAAGTCATGTAATTTTGGGCATGTCAGATTCATCAGAATTTCAGCTGATCTATCTAACAAGGCAGTTGGAGTTCCAATGAAATGTTTGATAATTGCATATATGAGAGCCATAAAGCAATTAGAAATTACTTCATCGCCTTCAATTTTAGTCGCATGACTTCAGATCTATCGTCCTCTAATAGATAAATGAACCCACCATCCTTTGAGTTCACCAGTAAAGCCTGTAATTAAATTTCTACAAGCTGTGCTTTCGTCAACATGGAGACATTTATATGCTTAATAACAAACAGCCATTTTCTCACAAGTTTGAATGATTTGAAATTCAGTTAATCCATCAAAATTCCATTTGATAATTGTGTCACCTAAATAGGTTTCAGTAACCTTTCTTTTAAAAGAACTTTCTTCTAAAAGAAGATCAGGTTGAGATGGTCGATTGTAGAAAGTTTGAAGTTTTGATGAATTAAACCTTTTAATCCTGTTGATTTGAAAAGAAGAATAAGGTTTATCATCTAAAAATTGACCTTCAATATCTGAAATATCAATGGTGTTAAAAATTTTAGATGCTGTTAATTTTGAAAATTGTTCTGTTAATTCCTTTAAAATTTTTGATTCAGAATCTAAAGACCTTCCTAATTTAGGAGTAATCTCATATCCAAGAGGTTGAAAGATAAGAGGTTTCTTACCTTCGGATTTTGAAGATGATGCGTTCTTATCTCTGTAAGAGAAAACATCAATAGGAGGTTTAGTTTTGGGAGTTGCAACTGGTTGATCAGAATTATTTTCAATTCTGGTTAACTGGTTGCTGATAGATTGAAGAGCAATATTTGTGAAATTATTTTGAGCTTGAATATTTCTTGAATCAATAGATTTAGCTGGGGATTCATCTAATCTATCTTTAGAGAGTTGTTTGAAAGGAGAAGCAATTACTTCTGCAGATCCATGAGGAATAATGATTTCTTCAAGTGGAGGGAATTCAGATTTGATAGTTTGTTTTGAAGTTGTTTTCCAAGTTTTTTCTTTGGAGTTATCAGTTATTTTTTAATCTTTTTTCCAAAAACTTTGAAATTTATCCAATCATAAAAAGACATATCCTCTGATTGAGCAAAGAACTCATCCCAATAAGATTCAATATCTTCTTTTGAAAACCATTTTTTGAAATTATGTCTGAATATTTTGAAATGAGGAGTTTGACCATTTCTGAATTCCTTTCTTCTATCAATGCTAGAAGAAACGACACACAATTGAGACGAAAGAGATCTTTTATGAAAATCCTTTTTTCTCAAAAGAGGAATAATGTGATCCGGACCAAGCATCGAAGGGCGAAGTCGAGACATCGGCAATACGACAGTGATCTACGTGCAAAACAAAGTAAGTTACATGTTGGAATCGAGCCGAGAAGACGAAAGAATCAAGCCGAGCCGATTACACGAAATTGTTTATGCAGAAAAGGCATTACGGCCGTAATAGAAGTCATTCACGGCCGTAACTCATATAATCACGGCCGTAAAAGCTATTGTCACGACCGTAATCAACTATCGAGGGAAAAGGCAGAATTTCAGCAGAACCAGGCTTACGGCCGTAAGTCTGAAAGTTACAGCCGTAACTAGTAAATCAGATTTTTGATAAGAGAGTTCCTC
The DNA here is from genome assembly GCA_963555705.1 of Ligustrum vulgare. NCBI lineage: Eukaryota > Viridiplantae > Streptophyta > Magnoliopsida > Lamiales > Oleaceae > Ligustrum > Ligustrum vulgare. The sequence goes on along the minus strand of OY743179.1, from coordinate 32,860,780 downwards.
ACGGCCGTAAATGAGTAGCGGCCAGATTTTCCGGATTTTATAATTATTTTATTTCCTTTTTGGTTTTTAGGTTATTTTCCTATTTTAGAATGTTAGTCTAATTAGAATTCTATTTTGAGTAAATTAGATGCTAGGTTATTTTGCTTATTTATAGTCCTTTCCATTCATTGTAAAAACATAAGTTTGATTTTGAGATTAATAATATTTGAGAGAGGATTCTCCAAAATTGAAAGGTCGAGTTATTCCCTTTATTTCGAACTTATCAAAGATCTGTTCTTTGTGGCGTTCACCCAACGAACTTATCAAGGAATTGACATCCCTTGTGGCGTTCACCAATCTTGGTTCTTCAATCCGCATCGTCATTAATTGCGTCGTGATTGTCGGGTCAAGGTTTCACCGTCAAATCTATCTTTTAATTTCGGTTTATTTATTCGTGTTCTTGTTATTTTCGTGTCAGATCTGATTTAGATCTTTCCTAGGGTTTTAGATTTCGTTATTCCGCGTTTTCGACGAGATTCCCCGACTGGGATCTCATCATCTGGTATCAGAGCTTGGATCTATTTCAGATTCTTGCGTTTCTTTTTTTTTCGTGTTCTTCGCGTTCTTCGTGTCAGTCACAATTTTCTTCAATTTGATCCATAAGAGTCAGTCCCAAAATTTCAAAAGTGTTTTTCTTTTTTGTTTTTCGTCCAAATCCAGTTCCCTTTCTTCTGCCATACTCGTAGTCCAATTCTCTGGCAGATTATTAAAAAAATATATATATTCGAAAATTCCCAGATATTCCCCAAATATTCCGAATTTCCTTGTTCGTGTCTTAAAAATGCTGATAGAGAGGTTTCCACATCTTCATCTTCTATTGCAGATAGAAAACAACTCGGGAGTGTGAATAGAAGGAATGAACAGGGTAACAATGATATTGTAGCAATGAGGGCACAATTTGAGAGGTTTATGGTACAGATGGAGAATCGGGGTGCAGAACGTGAACAAAGACCTCGTGATCAATCTCATGATGGTTCTCGGGTTAGGAGAGGTAATAGACGTGAGGTTGGTGTGGATAATGAAGACATGGGCAGTGAAAGTGGCAGTATATCTTTAAGTAGTATGCGAAGGAGGGATAGAGGAGATAGGTATGAGAGGAGGCATGATAGGGAGCGTCGTGATGCTAGGAGGCATCGTGGGGGTAGAGATGTTGTTGATGACGACCTTGGGAAAATTAAAGTGAAAATACCATCGTTCCAGGGTAGGAGTGATCCGGAGGCGTACTTGGATTGGGAAACCAAGGTTGAACGACTATTTGATTGTCACCATTATTCGGAAAAGAAGAAGGTGAAATTAGCTGTGATTGAATTCACAGATTATGCTAATATTTGGTGGGATCAATTAGTGACGGGTAGGAGGAAAAACCTTGAGGAGCCGGTGGAGACTTGGGGTGAATTAAAAACCATAATGAGGAAGCGGTTTGTGCCAACTCATTATTATAGGGATATTTATCAGAGGCTGCAGGGTATGACGCAGGGGTCGAGGAGTGTAGAAGATTATCTTAAGGATATGAAGGTGGCGATGATTCGGGCTAACGTGGTGGAGGATCGGGAAGCTACGATGGCTAGGTTTCTGAGTGGGCTGAATAGAGACATTGCCAATATCATTGAGCTGCAACACTATGTGGAGCTAGAGGATATGGTGCATATGGCCATGAAGGTGGAAAGGCAGCTAAGGCGAAAGGGGGCAGCAAGACACTCACCATCTTATCCTACATCACAACCGAAGCAGGAATCCAACGTTAAACATAACCCGAAAGGGAAGGAGGAGCCTACAACGAAAGGTAAAAATATTTCTGATTCTCAAACTACTCGGGATAGAAATATTAAGTGTTTTAAGTGCTTGGGTACGGGTCATATAGCATCCCAGTGTCCAAATAGGAAGCTAATGATCTTACGTGATAATGGTGAAATTAGTTCCGAGGATGAATTTAAGGGAATGCCTAAGTTAGTAGATGTTGGGGCTAGTAGTAGTAGTGATGAGGAAGGGCTGACCTATGCTGTTAAAGATTCACTTGTTAATTGGCGTGTCCTTAGTACTAGGGTCAGGGTGGATGAAATTGGTGAGCAAAGGGATAACCTCTTCCATACTAGATGCTTAGTGGGTAAAAAGGTTTGTGGTATGGTGATTGACGGGGGAAGTTGTACTAATGTGGTTAGTACAATGTTGGTTGAGAAATTGGGTTTGAGTTTGATAAAACATCCGAACCCTTATAAATTGCAATGGCTGACCGAGTCGGGAGAAATTAAGGTAAATAAGCAGGCTAGGGTCAATTTTGCCATCGGGGGTTATAAGGATGAGGTGGTTTGTGACGTAGTACCTATGCATGTTGGCCATATTTTGTTGGGGAGACCCTGGCAACATGATAGAAGGGTAGTGCACGATGGGTTTAAAAATCGATATTCTTTCGTGAAGGGTGGAAAAAAGATCACTCTTGCTCCGCTATCTCCTAAAGAGGTCCAAGAGGACCAATTGAAAATAAAGAGGGAGTTTGAGAGGAAAAATAAGAGCGTTGAGGCCACAACCTCAGAAAAAGAAGAGGGTGTGAAAATTGAAAACAAGAGAGTTGAGGCCACGACCTTAGAAAAAGGTGAGCTTGAGAGTGAAAAGAAAAAGGAAAGAGAGTCCACCACAAAAATGAGTTTATTTGCTAACACATCCCTCCCCAGTTCTATTAAATATGTTTTGTAGGGACATAAGTCAAGCCATGGATTTAAGACGGGGCAGAAATTTATTTGCCAAAATAAGCAGCCCAAGAGTCTAAAGGATTGCACGAAGCTTAAAAATAATCATCGAGCCCAGGAAAGCAGGAGAAATTTGAAAAGCCGACCAAAAATGGATTCGAGGTCGAATCTTTTTCAAGAGAGGGAGTATGATGTGATCCGGACCAAGCATCGAAGGGCGAAGTCGAGACATCGACAATACGACAGTGATCTACGTGCAAAACGGAGTAAGTTACATGTTGGAATCGAGCCGAGAAGACGAAAGAATCAAGCCGAGCCGATTACACCAAATTTTTTATGCCGAAAAGGCATTACGGACATAATAGAAGTCCTTCACGGCCGTAACTCATATAATCACGGCCGTAAAAGCTATTGTCACGGCCGTAATCAACTATCGAGGGAAAAGGCAGAATTTCAGCAGAACCAGGCTTACTGCCGTAAGTCTGAAAGTTACGGCTGTAACTAGTAAATCAGATTTTTGATAAGAGAGTTCCTCACGGCCGTAAATGAGTAGCGGCCAGATTTTCCGGATTTTATAATTATTTTATTTCCTTTTTGGTTTTTAGGTTATTTTTCTATTTTAGAATTTTAGTCTAATTAGAATTCTATTTTGAGTAAATTAGATGCTAGGTTATTTTGCTTATTTATAGTCCTTTCCATTCATTGTAAAAACACAAGTTTGATTTTGAGATTAATAATATTTGAGAGAGGATTCTCCAAAATTGAAAGGTCGAGTTATTCCCTTTATTTCGAACTTATCAAAGATCTGTTCTTTGTGGCGTTCACCCAACGAACTTATCAAGGAATTGACATCCCTTGTGGCGTTCACCAATCTTGGTTCTTCAATCCGCATCGTCATTAATTGCGTCGTGATTTTCGGGTCAATGTTTTACCGTCAAATCTATCTTTTAATTTCCGTTTATTTATTCGTGTTCTTGTTATTTTCGTGTCAGATCTGATTTAGATCTTTCCTAGGGTTTTAGATTTCGTTATTCCGCGTTTTCGACGAGATTCCCCGACTGAGATCTCATCAAGGAACTTCTTCCTCTAAAGGAGTAATCATGTCAGAAGCTGTTGGAGATTCTGACTCATTATCCTTAGAGTTAATTGGTTTTGGAATATTTGGTTGAAAATTGACATCTTTGAGTTTATTTGAAGAAGTAGAAAATCTACTGGATTGGAAAGAAAGATTATTCTGAAAATTTGGAAAGATTTTGTTGAAGAAGATCGTGATAAACTTGAAAAATTTGAAGAAGAGGTTTCACCAAAAATCAACTTAGCACTTCCATCAGTAAATGTTAAAATTTGATTAGGTGTATCTCTGATAACAGTAGACTCAACTGGTTTATTAGTATCAGTAATATCACATTCAAGTCTTCTAGTTTGAAGATCCCATGGTATCCTTTTGGGTACCATAGTATTTGAGTGAAGATTGTTTACTTCCATAAGAAGCGATTCATTCCTTGGAGAGGAACGTAAAGCTTTTATGTTGAGTGAAGTATTAAGGAGTTTGTAATATACTCGGTATATTACGAGGAAAGAATCAGATTCATCTAAACTAAGATGCTTAGTTTGGATGTGTAATTTGAGAGTTTTCAAAATTTGTTTGTCAAAAAGACTAACAGTGAAATTTGGATAGTAATTTGAGAATATTGGACTACCTTCTAGATTTGACTCTAGAACAGTGAGCAATGAATGTTCGAAGTTTGAATGTCTTTGATCAAGCAAAGTGAGCATGACAGGAATATCTAAACCTAAGCGAAACAATGGTTTACATGCAATTTGAACTAGACCAATATGCAAGAATTTAAATTTCTTACGATGCTCCAGTATAGAATTTTTTGAAAATAATGAAACTTCAGACTTGAGTCATTCAATACGAAGTGTTTGCTCAAGTGTTTTGATAACGTAATTTTGAGTGAAGTCAAATCGACGAATTTCATAGATAGAACTTTTGTCTACCTTTGAAATTGTCCAATTATGAAGTAAATTTTCAATTTGAGAAAATTGAAGTTCATTTGAGTTAAAAGAATTCAAAACTTTTTCACCTTCATTTTGAGAAATTTCTTCATCCTTATTATTTTGAGAATTACTTTTCAAATTATCAGTTCTATTTCTAGAACTGCCAGATCCCCTGAATAATTTAGAAAATGAAGACATACTTAATCAAAATAAATTTAGACTAACAAATTAGATAGATACATATACAAAGTTATATATATCTGTGTGTGTGCGCGCGCGCGTGCGTGCGCGTGCACATATATACACACATGAGAAAGTGGGTCTTACAATAATGTAGGAGAAATGGGCGGGTGGAGGTGGAGGCGCGGTGGAGGTGGCGGCGGGCAGTGGAGGAGGAGGCGCGGTTGAGAGAGGGAGGGAGCGAGGCGCGAAGTGAGCTGAAGAGAATTATGAAATGAACTAAATTCCCGGGTATAAAAAATCGGGCTTTGCGCGTCGGTTCCTCAAGAATCGATGCCCAAAGCCAGTTTTTTGAGTCAGTTCTTCTTGAACCGACGTGTAAAATATTTACAAAAATGCCAACGCCCTTTTATACACGTCGATTTTACTAAAAACTGATGTGTATTCCCATAATTTTTTTTGTCCTGTTTTGTACTAGTGTATGGATTTCTTACCACATTCTCTATAAGGTCATCTTATCTCTTCCTTCTATATATGTTTTAAAAATAGAGTTTCAAATAAAGAAAGTTGGTATTTTAATTCAAAAACCATGTATTAATTAAGGAAATAGATAATGAAAGCCATGTTTGAAAATAATTATTTAAAAATCATTTTTCTAAATTACTCATTTACATATACAAAATAAATATTCTGCAAGTAAATTAAAAAAAATTCCTTACTTGTTAACTACACATTCTTCTAAAAATTACGATTCAAAAACTCATTTTTCAAAATAATGTCATAAATTATCAAATTAATTATTTGGTAATGAATTATAAATTTTTAGGCCACAAATTATCAAATTTACCGATAACAACTTACTTCTTGGTCGTAACTCACATATTCTATAGGTCGCGACTCTAGTCACATATTATAAAAATAATTGATCGCGCCTTATTTTTCGACCCCAATTTATGAATTTTATAGATCAAAAGTCTTGAATTTTGTTAACCACAATAATGAAAACTTGATGTTTTAATTTCCTCAAGAGGAAAAATTCACAAATTTTAAAGGGTTTAATTTCCTCGAGAGAAAAAAATACATGTATTAAATGTTTTATAGATAAGATTTCAAATTAAAGAAACTTGATATTTTAATTCTAAAATCATGTATTAGTTAAAAAGCAAATAATTAAATTTTATTAATCAAAAAGATAATTAAACAGGTTAAGGTAACACTCACAATTATCAAATTAATTAGCCACGATTTTTTCCAAATCATAAACACAAATTTTATAAGTAAAAAATTATTTCAAGGTAAAACATTATCGAATTAATCGATCACGATTTATTCATGTTCACAAATCACAATTTAATAAGTCATAACTCCTTTCTCACTTACAAATTATGAAAACAATCGGCTACGACTTATTTTTCAATCACAATTTATAAATTTTATAGGTCACAACTTGTTTCTTGGTTGAGCAGCAACTTCATGTTACCATAAAGCGAAGTAGTGAGGTGCCTGCAGATGTTGCACAACAAAACTGATGTGATCCAAAGTCCAAACACGAGCCCAAGTAAATACTCGTTGAATGTGGAAGAAGGGCCGATGACTCGATTTTGAGCCAAGAAGATAAAAGAAGCAATGGACAATGTTGTGCAAGCAACTACAGAAAACAACGTGTTCTTGACAAGCAAAGAAGCAAGTTTCATGTCCGACCCGAGTCCGGAAGTTAAGTGGAGCAACATGATTTAAGTGGATGAAGTTCGGGGCTAGCCGGAAGCACTGCGCGATCGCGCAATGTAAGTGACAGGCGATCATGTGGAGGTGTCAAAATAAAGGCACGTTCAAAAAGGGCCTTACCAAGCGATCGCGCCAAGACCTGCCACATGATCGCGCTGTTTCTCGAAACGGCAGATCATGGATTTTGTGCGAGAATTTTAGCATATTTACTTTCCTTTTCAGTTAATTAGTTTCTTAGTCTAATTCCAAGACCTAATTTCATCCCTTAGGGCTATATAGGGATTCATTATGTTTTATTTTGAATTACACAACTTTCAGATATTATCGTGAAGGTTTAAACTTCGTTCTTAATTGAATAAAATTCGAACTTGCTAGATTAATTCTTGTGGCGTTCAAACTTGGGTGATATTTTCAATTGTTGTGATCAAGAGGTCAACATATCAATTGATTGTGTGTGTAACACCTAGGCCAGGAAAGTTGAAAGGATTTGATAGGTACTACTCATACCAACAAGCTGCACCTTCTTTTTCGGAATCCATCGTTAAAAACTTCACAGTTAAGCATGATTTGCTTGAAGCAATTCTACGATAGGTGACCTCCTGGGAAATTTTCTCAGGGAGCATGCGAGTGAGGACAAAGCATGCTGAAAAGATCTATGTTGGTATAGTGGATATAGTATGTCGTCGATCTAATGATCGGTATAGTTGGTTAAGTGGGACCATAGGGCGGGAGCCACCTCTAGAATGTCAATGCCTAGCAACAGATCCTCAGACGATTTAAGCAGGACGAGGACATCGCGAGTCTAACGGGGGGATGATTTTAACACACAGGCCAGGAAGGTTAAAAGATTTGATAGGACAAAGCATACTAAAAAGATCCATGTTGGTCCAGTGGGGACAATACTTCATCGATCTAATGGCCGAGATAGCTCGTTAAATGGGACCCGGGTCATTACAAATGGTATTAGAGCCAGCCGCCAATCGAAAATCAGGAATTAAGTGCTATGCGGGACAAAGTGTTAGGTCATAGGGTAGGAGCCATCTCTTGAATCCTTAGGAGCCACCTTTAGAATCCCAGCGCCTGGAAACGGATCCTCAGATGGATCCTTAGATTATTTAAGCGCGATGAGGATGTTACCAGGGGGTGATTGTTACACCAATGACAGGAAAGCTTAAAAGATTTGATAGGTACTAATTATACCAACAAGGTGCACCTTCTTTTTCGGAAGTCCATCGTTAGAAACTCCACAGTTAAGCGTGCTTGGCTTGGAGCATTTCTATGATGGGTGACCTATTATGAAATTTTCTCCGGAAGAGTGTGAGTGAGGACAAAACATGCTGAAAAGATCCATGTTGGTACAATGGGGACAGTACGTCATCAATCTAATGGCCAGGATAGTCCGCTAAGTAGGACCCAGGTCGTTACAGTGTGATTGCTTGATTCAATTAATTTTGAATCAATCTCTAAATCATGATTCTTTTGGGGTTCTTGGGGTCATGTCAATCTTTTGTGGGTTGCGTGGCTACAATTGCTACGTGGTTTTCATCAGTTGGTATCAGAGCTTAGGCTCCAAAAAAATCAAGGTTATATCTTTCTTTCATTCTTTCATTCTTTATTTTCGTTCTTTGCGTTCTTCCAATTCTAAAGTCTTTAATCCAGAAAAGTATTCCAAAAAAATTCAAAATTCGTTATTTTCTTCGTTTAACATCCATGTTAAATTTCGTTTATTTCTCTATTGTCAGTTGAATTTTCGAGTTAAAAAAAATTGATTTCAAGAACTTCTTTCTTGAATCAATTTTATTTCCAATCAAAAGTGTCAATTCCTTTGTCATTCCTTCATTGAGTCAATTCCAACAAGTTATTAAATTCCCACTCATACCTTAGATTGAATTCTTCGAGTTTGACACTTTATTGAGTTCAGGTTCTTTCTTTGAAGCATTTGTGCAAAAGCTATTGAGTGGAAAAAGGCAAGAGAGGGGAGACTAATAGAGGAAAAAAGCCAAAAATTGAGGGATACATGAGTGAATTCACGTTAGGCATAAATTAATTAGTTTTAGGATGTTAGAGGATTATAATACTACAAAAAACAACGATTGAGCCAACATGTCGGAAGAAGTGATACAATGGTTTGAGTGATTGTTTGGGGATTTGATGGGTAGGTTAGAAAGGTTAGAACAACCTAGGGTAGCGCCCAATGCAAGGAAGAAAGGTGGGCGAGGAGATAGAGTAGAGGTGATTGATGAGTATGAAGAATTTAGTGATTTTGATGATGGGGCACTTGTGGGGTAAAGGAGTTAGGCATGAAAGAAGGGCTAGAGATCTTTTTGGGGAGAGAGTGGATCATAGCATAAGCAACATCAAAATGGAAATTCCTTCATTCAAGGGTAGGAGTGATCCGGAAGCATACTTGGAGTGGAAAAAGAAGATTGAATTGATATTTGATTGATACATTTACTCGGAGGAGAAAAAGGTTAAGGTTGCGGTACTTGAATTTACCGAATATGCTATTACTTGGTGGGATCAAATGGTAATGTCTAGGCAGAGGAATCATGAGAGGCCCATTAGTATTTGGGATGAATTAAAATGATATCATGAGGAGGAGATTCATGTCAAGTCATTATCATCAGGAGCTTCATCAAAAATTGCAAAGTCTATACCAACGATCCAAGAGTGCGGAGGACTATCATAAGGAGATGAAATTGTTGATGAGAGCTAATGTGTTTTTGAATGGGTTGGATATGAATATAGCTAATGTGATTAATTACAACATTATTTGGAGTTAGAAGATATGCTACACATGGCTATGAAGGTGGAGAAACAATTGAAGAGAAAAGGGGCAGCTAAGTATCCATCGGGTTCTTCGGGTTCTAATTCTTCTTGGAAGTCGAAGTGGGAAAACAAAGGAGATGAGGCTATTTCAAATGAGAAGTTTGAGGTACCAAAAGGAAAGGAAGAACATGCTAGCAAACTCACACTTTAGGTTGAATCTCAACCATCTAGAAGTAGAGACATCATTTGCTTTAAATAATTGGGAAGAGGACATTTGGCTTCTCAATATCCTAATAGGAGGGTAATACTTTTGTGAAAGGACGGAGCAATGGATAGTGATAGTGAAGAAGAGGATTATAGTAACATGCCCGCATTGGAGGAAGCTAGTGACGATGAGAATATATTATATGGAGATAGTGGCGAACTATTGGTTGCAAGGCGTACTCTTAGTGCTCAAATCAACACGGATGACTTGGAATAACAAAGAGAAAACATATTCCATACGCGGTCTCGCATCAATGACAAGGTATGTAGTATGATTATTGATGGAGGTAGTTGTACTAATGTTGCTAGCACCACACTTGTCGAGAAATTAGGATTGCCAATGTTGAAACATCCTAAACATTATAGGCTTCAATGGTTAAATGATAGTGGTGAAATTAAGATGAATTTGAGGGTGTTAGTGAATTTTTCTATTGGTAGCTATATTGATGAAGTAATGTGTGATATGGTTCCTATGCATGCGGGCACATTTTGATGGGTAGGTCTTGGCAATATAATAGGAAGGTGATGCAAGATGGGTACAAAAACAGGTATAACTTTACCAAAGAGGGAAAAACTATTACACTTGCACCATTGACACCGGCACAAGTGTATGAAGATCAAATAAAACTGAGAAGTGATGAAGAAAAAAGAGTGAGGGAAAATGAGAGAAAGAGAGGTGGGGCCACAACCTCAAAAAAAAGAAGATGAAAAGAGGGTTAGATCCATGACTCCAGAAAAAAGAGAGGCGAGAGAAAAACAGAGAGTTGGGGTACATACCTCAGGAAAAGGAAAGGGAATGAAGAGTGCCAGAAAAGAAATTGAGAGAGAAGAAAAATCAAAAATGAGTTTCTATGCAAAAGGGAGTGAAATCAAGAAGGCTCTCATAGAAGATCGACCCGTGGTCTTACTATTGTACAAAGATTCATTCCTTTCATTTTATGAAACTAACAATCTCCTCCCTAGTTTTAGCTATTTCTTTATTGCAGGAATTTGAAGATGTCTTCCCAGAGGACATGCCTAGTCGGTTACCACCCATCCGAGGCATTGAACATCAAATTGACTTCATACCTGGAGCGTCATTTCAAACCGACCTACTTATCGAAGTAACCTCGAGGAGACAAAGGAACTTCAAAGGCAACTAGAAGAATTAATGAGCAAGGAGTACATAAGGGAGTGCATGAGTTCATGTACCGTACCCGTGTTACTTGTGCCAAAGAAAGACAAGACTTCGAGAATGTGTATTGACTGCAGGGCCATCAATAACATAACGGTAAAGTATCATCATCATTGTCCTAGGTTAGATGATATGTTGGATGAATTTCATGGTTCTAGCATATTTAGTAAAATTGATCTTAAAAGTGGTTATCATCAAATTTGAATGAGGGAAGGAGATGAGTGAAAAATTTGCTTTTAAAACTAAATATGGCTTGTATGAATGGTTCGTTATGCCATTTGGAGTTACTAATGCACCTAACACATTTATGCGATTAATGAATCATGTTTTATATGCATTTATCGGTAAATTCGTTGTAGTTTACTTCGATGATATCTTGGTGTATAGTAAGAATTTAAATGAGAATGTGGAACATGTTAGATGTGTTCTTGTGGTTTTGAGGCAAGAACAACTTTATGCTAATTTTAAAAAGTGTCCTTTTTGCATGGAAAAAATTGTATTTCTTGGATATGTTGTTAGTGCTAAGGGAATAGAAGTAGATGAGGAGAAAGTCAAAGCTATTAAAGAATGGCCAACACCTAAAAGCATAACTGAGGTTATAAGTTTTCATGGTTTGGCTAGTTTTTGTAGGCTTTTTATCAAGGATTTTAGCACAATTGCCACACCACTCACTGAAATTGTCACAAAAAGTGTAGGATTTAAATGGGGTGTAGAACAAGAGCATGCATTTGAATCTATCAAAGATATGTTGTGTAAGGCACCGATTTTTTCACTTCCTAACTTTGACAAAACTTTTAAGAATTAGTGTGATGCCTCAGGGATAAGTGTTGGAGCTGTTTTAATGCAGGATCGAAGCCAATAGCATACTTCAGTGAGAAGCTAAAGGGGGATTCTCTTAATTACCCTATATATGACAAGGAGTTGTATGCACTTGTGCGGGGCATTGGAGACAATGCAACACTACCTATGGTCACGGGAGTTCATGATTCACACCGATCATGAATCATTGAAACATCTGAGAGGTCAAGATAAGTTAAACAAGATGCATGCAAGGTGGATGGAATTTATTGAAACATTTCCATACGTCATCCAGTATAAACAAGGTAAGAAAAATATAGTAGCAGATTTTTTTCTCGAAGGTATGTACTCTTGACTTCCTTAAGTGCTAAATTACTTGGTTTTGAATACAATAAGGGCATGTATGCTAGTGACCTGGATTTTTCTAGTATATATGAGTCATGTGGTAAAGGGACTTTGGATAGGTTCTTTAAGCATGATGATTATTTATTCCGGAAAAATAGATTGTGTTTTCCTAAGTGTTCAATAAGGGAAATGCTTGTGAGAGAGGCACATAGTTGGGGTTTGATGGGACATTTTGGGATTAAAAAGACCTTAGAGATACTAAGTGAGCATTTTTATTGGTCTAAAATGAAAATTGATGCGATCGGGTTTGTGGTAGATGCATTACTTGTAAGACGGCTAAGTTTAAAATTTTGCCCCATGGATTATATATGCCTTTACCCGTCCCTAGTACTATGAAAGGATATTTCGATGGATTTTGTATTGGGATTGCCTAGGACTAAGAAAGGAAGAGATTCAATATTTGTGATTGTAGCAAGATGGCACATTTCATTCCATGTCACAAAACCAATGATGCTACCAACATAGCAGATCTTTTCTTTAAGGAAGTAATGCGTTTACATGGGGTTCCTAAAAGTATTGTCTAAGATAGGGATGTTAAGTTCCTTAGTCATTTTGGAGGATTTTTTGGAACAAACTAGGCACTATGTTACTCTTTTCTATAACTTATCACCCACAAACCGATGGACAAACCGAGATAGTTAATAGGACCATGATTCAATTATTGTGCACTGCAATCAATAAGAATTTAAAAGGTTGGGAAGAGTGCTTACCATTTATTGAATTTGCATATAATAGGGCTACGCATTCTACTACTTCTTGGGGTTGCAGTGAAATTGATACGATTCAAAGATGCGCGAAATTAAACGCCGGAAAGTTCCAAACCCAGGTTTGTTTGGATGGTGAAATCTTAACCCGACAATCACGATGCGGATTGAAGAACTAAGATTTGTGAAACGACACAAGGATCTGTCCAACTTCCTTAATAAGTTTCTGATTTGAATGCAACAAATACTCTCACGAATATTTGATAAGTTCGAATGAATGCCACAAGAAATAATTCTTAATAAGTTCGAAAGGGAATCTAGGAATCCACCTATATTTTATTGAATCCTCAATAAGCTGTTTAATAATACCAAAAACTGTTTGTTACAATGAATGAAAAGCATTAAAAAAAGACCTAACAACTAGGGTAGCCGTAATGGGCTCAGAATAGAATTCTAATTGAACTAAAATAACTAAAACTAAAAAAGAAAATAAAATCTGTGAAATTCTACTCTGATTTCAACCGCGTAATCGCGTGGTTATGCCTAAAACTCTCGAGTTGTTTTTAGATGTAATGGCTCGATCGTGTCCCAGTTGTGCTGCTCGATCGCGTGTTTCAAATCCGGCTAGTTCTTAGCCCCTTTTGAAACAACTTGATCCGGTTTAATTCTCGACTCGGGCCCAACACAAAACTTGCTCAATTTTCCATATAGATTGTTGTTACATCCCCCGTATCTTGATTTCTCCTTTGAGCTCCTTTCCCAGATCACATCATCACCCCTTTCTTGAAAAGGATTAGACCTCGAATCAACTTTTGGCATGCTTTTCAAATGCATCCTGCTTTTGGGGGCTTGATGTAGAATTTTCCCACCTGGATCAAATGGAAAATTCCTACGTCCATGCCGTAGGAACAACCAATAGCATTCTGTAACCTGGGTGGCATAGATGGACCGAATCATGAGCTTCCTCAGGCATATATGGTGTGGCTCAAACTCCCGAGCGTAACCAACCTGCAAAAGAGATTTAAATAAAATAGAGTGAGAAGTATTAGTTTCTTGAAGTACAAGGTATAGATCCTTGTATTCATGATGAATCACCACCAATTCCACAAGGCACTTCCCTTCACCTTTTTCCTGCTTTGCAACCTCTCATTCAATCATCTCAATTTCTTTCTTCCCACAATCAACCACCTCCTCTAATTCCACAATTTCATGCTCAACAAATTCTCCTAAATTTTTGGATTCTACCAACTCTTGCACATCATTCTCAGCCACCTCAATTACCAATTCATGTTCTAATTCACCCAACTCTTTACTACCCAATTTTGGATCTTCAACTTCGAAGTTCAGAATTTGCACTTCTACCCCAACCTCCAATTCATGCTTCTCATCAACAATATTATTCTCAATCACTTCCTCGCTATCTAACTCCTCCTTTTCCTCATTAACATCCTTAATCTGAAGCTCTACTATAATATATTTTTCACTCTCTTTCAACCATTTAACCACAACCTCTCTTTTCTCCTCCTTCTTTTGTAATTTAGCCAATCTTTTTCTTTATGCCTCCCCTTCACACCTCATTCTTTCCTCATAAATTTCTTTCTGAATCTTCAAAATCTCCTTCGGATCAATCTCTCCTCCCCTCTTAACCCCAATTCCATCTTTGGGCTTATGATCACACCTATAATGCCTTTCATCACTACGATTTTGTTTGAGAACGCTCCTTTTTCAATTTGGCATTTTTTTCATCTAGTTTATCCAACCTCATCAAAGCATTATTCAAAAATCTCCACATACAATCTTTATCATTACCCCCCTAGATGAAGATTTTTTTTGAAAATTGGACATTGTGAAATTTATGTGGAATGACATGGAATAAATCAAAAGATTAAGAAATTCAAGAAAGTGGTTCTTGATTTTTTTTTTTTTTTTGTAAAATTTTCAGAATAACAAAAAAATGATTTTTTTAATCCGAAATTCGACAACGAACACAACAAAACAAACGGAACAAGATTTGGATAAGAATCAAATAAAATAAACACTTTTGAATTTTGTTGGATTTTTATATGGATCAAAACTGGAAAAATTTACTGGCACGAAGAACACTCAAGAAAAGAAAGACTCAACAACAAGATATGAATAATTCTTATGGCAGACTCGATGATAAATATAAGAATTAAACTGGGATAGAATAAACCTGAATTTAGAGTCCAGCTCTGATACAATTGACGCGATCCCACTCTGAAATCTCGACGAAAAATGTGGAATAGACAATAACAATAACCTAGGAAATATCTAAATTCAACCCAAACGCAAGAAACAAGAAATCAATAACAAATAATGAAAAAGAAAAGATAGATTGACAATAAAACCTTGACCCAATATTCACGACGCAAGAAACGATGCAGAAAAAAGAACCAAAATTGGTGAACGCTACAAAGACTCAAGAATCTTTGATAAGTTCAATTGTTCATGAAGAACATGAAAATGGAAAAATCACCCTTCACGAGAAATTCTCTCAATAATTCTATTCAATCTTTAAGTTGTGTTTACAATGATAGAAACTTGATAATATAATGTCAAAACGCGTCTAACCCTAGCCCTAGTCACTAAGAATTCAAAAAAATGGAAAATAATAAATAAAACATAAATTAATTAAAAACAAAAAAAGCGAAAATCTGGTTTCAGGTGAACCGCGCGATCGCTTGGTTGGAATTGTCGTGATCGTGTGGTTGAGCTCTATAGCTTCTGCCTCGATTTTGATGCAATGGCACAATCGCTCCCTTTGTTTCACCACGTGATCACGTGGTTGGTCTGGTGGCAACAATCTTCGTCCCTTCGAAGCAACTTGATTCAGTTTGTTTCTTGCTCACTTTTCCTTGTAGATTGTTATGGAATTGTCCGTGGCTTGTTGTCTTCTTTGATGTCCTACCTCGGATTACATCACTCCCCCTCTCTTGAAAAGGATTCGACCTCGAATTTCGAAATTGTCCAATCCTCTTGCAATTCCTGGGCTTGTTGGATTTTTTACCATGCTTATGCTTGCTTTTGCTAGGTTGTTATTTATGTTGGAACTTTGTACGTCCTTTGGAACGCTTGAACTGCTTCTTTTTTATATTACATTCAATCCCAGCTTTGATTTTGGAATTTGACTTGGGTACCTGCAAAACAGAATTAGCCAAACTGGGGAGGGGTTTGTTAGATTGATTAAGTGCAAGGAAAAAATTCTTGTACATCAACATTTGTGGGAAAAACTTCATTTTGGGGGTGGACTCTCTTTTATTTTTGTTTTTGCACTTTAGCTCTCCTTTTTCTGAGGTCGTGACCTCAACTCTATTATTTTCAATTTTCACTTCCTCTCCTTTTTCTGAGGTTATGGCCTCAACTCTCTTATTTTTACTCTAAAACTCACTTTTTATTTTCATTTGATCTTCTTGGGCCTCTTTAGGTGATAGAGGAGCAAGTGTGATCCTTTTTCCACCTTTCACAAAAGAATATTGATTTTTAAACCCATCATGCACCACCCTTCTATCATGTTGCCAAGGTCTTCCCAATAAAATATGCCCAACATGCATAGGTACCACGTCACAAAACCACCTCATCCTTGTAATCCCCAATGGTAAAATTGACCCTAGCCTACTTATTCACCTTAATTTCTTCCGACTCGGTCAGCCATTGCAATTTATAAGGGCTAGGATGTTTCAATTTAGGCAATCCCAATTTTTCAACCAACAATGTACTAACCACATTAGTAAAACTCCCCCCATCAATCACCAAACCATAAACCTTTTCACCCACTAAGTATCTAGTGTGAAATAGATTATCCATTTGCTCACCGATTTCATCCACCCTAACTCTAGTACTAAGGACACCTCGATTAACAAGTAAACCTTTAACAACATAAGTTAACCATTCCTCATAACTACTACTAGCCCCAACATCTTGTAATCTAGGCATCCCCTTAAACTCATCCTCCGAACTAATGTCACCATTATCATGCAAAAACATTACCCTCTTATTTGGACACTGGGATGCTATATGACCATAACCCAGGTACTTAAAGTACTTAATATTTCTATCCTTAGTAGGTTAAGAATCAGAAATATTTTTACCTTTTGTTGTAGGTTCCTCCTTTCCTTTTGGAACATGGTCATCATTGTGTTCCTGCTTCGGTTGTGATGTGGGATAAGACCCTGGTGAGTGTCTTGCTGTCCCCTTTTGCCGTAGTTGCCTTTCCACCTTCATTACCATATGCACCTATCCTCTAGTTCCACATAATGTTGCAGCTCAATGATGTTGGCAATATCTCTGCTCAACCCACTAAAAAACCTAGCCATTGTAGCTTTCCGATCCTCCACCACATTGGCCCGAATCATCGCCACCTCCATATCCTTATGATAATCCTCTACACTCCTCGACCCCTGATTCAGACCCTACAAGCTCTGATAAATATCTCTATAATAATGAGTTGGCACAAACCGCTTCCTCATTGTGGCTTTTAATTCATCCCAAGTCTCCATCGGCCTCTCAAAGTTCCTCCTCCTACCCGTCACCAGATGATCCCACCAAATATTTGCATAATCAGTGAATTCGATTACTGGTAATCCCACCTTCTTCTTTTCAAAATAATTATGACAATCAAAAACCTGTTCAACCTTTGTTTTCCAATACAGGTACACATCGGGATCACTCCTACCTTGGAACGAAGGAATTTTCATTTTAATGTTCCAAAGGTCTCCATCCACAACATCTCTACCTCCACAATTCCCCATAACATCACAATGTTCCCTATCATACATCCTTCCATACATTTCTCCTCTATCCCTCCTTCGCGCATTAGCCACCAAAGATAAACTACCACTCTCACTGCCCATGCCCTCATCATCCAAACTAACCTCACGCCTATTACCTCTCCTAACCCGAGAACCATTATGAGATTGATCTCGATGTTGTTCATCACGTTCTGCACCCTGTTTCTCCATCTGAGCCATCAGCCTCTCAAATCGTTCCCACATCGCTGTAACCTCGTCATTACCCTGCTCAACTTTCCTATTCACACCCCTGAATTTTTTTGTCACCCACAGAAGATGATGATGTGGATCCCTCTTTGTAAGACATTTTTTTTGAACTACTAGACAATTTGACTACGAGTATGGCGGAAAAAAGGGAATTGGATTTGGATGAGAAACGAACTCAAAAAACACTTTTGAAATTTTCGGAACGATTTTTATAGATCAAAACTAAGGAAAACTTGACTGGCACGAAGAATAAGAAGAAACAAGAAAATCAAGAACTGAATTTAGATTCAAGCTCTGATACCAACTGACGCGATTCGAAGATGCGCGGAATTAAAAGCTGGAAAGTTCCGAACCCTGGTTTGTTTGGACGGTGGAATCTTGACCTGACAATCACGACACGGAATCGACAATGCGAATTGAAGAACCAAGATTTGTGAAATACCACAAGGATCTGTCCAACTTCCTTGATAAATTTTTTATTTGAACACCACAAATACTCTCACGAATATTTAATAAGTTCAAATGAACGCCACAAGAAATGATTCTTGATAAGTTCAAAAGGGAATATAGGAATCCACCTATATTTTATTGAATCTTCAACAAACTGTTTAATAATACCAAAATTGTTTGTTACAATGAATGAAAAGCATATAAAAAGCGACCTAACAACTAGGGTAGCCACTAATGAGCTCAGAATAGAATTCTAATTAAACTAAAATAACTAAAACTGAAAAAAGAAAATAAAATATGTGAAATTTTGCTCCGATTTCAACCGCACGATCGCGTGGTTAAACCTCGCGCGATCGCGTGGTTATGCTTGAAACTCTCGGGTTGTTTTTCGATGTAATGGCACAATCGCGCCCTGGTTGTGCCGTGCGATCGCGTAGTTCAAATCTTACTGGTTCTTAGCCCCTTTTGAAACAACTTGATCCGGTTTGATTCTCAACTCTAGCCCAAAACGAAACTTGCTCAATTTTCCATGTAGATTGTTGTTGCATCGCCCGTGTGATGTGATCCATTATGGGAATCACGAAGAACACGCAAGATTAAGACTCGAAACGCCAGAAAGCCCCAAATCCAATTGGTAGACGATAACAATGCAACCTCGACCTCACAACGTAAGAACCAGGGGTATATTAAACCCGAGACCCATTACGATGCGGAGATAAGAACCATAGAGGGGGAATGCCACAAAGGGTGCCTAATCCTTTGATAAGTTCAGTTTGTTCAACAAGAATGAGAAGAAACAAGGGAATAACTCACCTCAAATTATCAATAATATCAAAGTTATGTTTACAATGAATGAAAAACAACTAATAAAGAGTATTCTCGTGGAAAACAAGACATGGCCGCAACACATGGGCCCAAAACAGAAAAAGAAATAACAATGCGTAAACCCTAAATTCTTTACCCACGCGATCACGCAGGTATCATGGTGGCGATTGCGTGGAAAGGTCAAAAAGCTCTCGGGTCTGTTTTTCAGTGAATTTCGCGATCTCCTGAGGATCAAGACCACGCGATCGCGTTGTTTAAATCCCCAACTCCATGTTCTTGGACTCGATTCTCGGCCCAAATCACTTGCATCAACTTTGGCTCCTCTTCTATCATGTCATTAGTCAAAAATTGGGCCTTTGGTCTTGTACTGGAATGCTCATCCACCCAAGCTTGCATAAATCTCTGCATGACTTGTTTGATCTTCTTAGCCCTCAGCCTCATTATTGGTCCCTCCGGCACATGCAACGGGTCCTTGCTCACAGGGCCACGCTGATCATCATCCCCTCCCTGTTGAAAAGGAGTCGTCCTCGAATCATCACCTGCATCAAACAAGAGAGGTCATCAACGTTATAAGAAGCAGAAACGTTATACTCACCTGGGAGATCCAGCTTGTATGCATTGTCGTTTATCTTTTCAATGACTTGAAAAGGTCCATCTCCCCTTGACTGCAATTTTGATCTCCATTGTGTTGGAAACCGCTCCTTTCGCTGGTGCACCCACACCCAATCACCCGGTTCGAACGTCACATGCCTTCGCCCTTTGTTTGCTTGGGATGCATATCGCTCATTCTTCTTTTCTATTTGGTCCTTCACCTTCTCATGGATGGACTTTACAAGTTTAGCCTTTTCTCCCCATCCAAACTACTCCTTTCATCTACAGGCAAAGGAATTAAATCAAGAGGTGTTAGTGGGTTGAAACCATAAACAATTTCAAAAGGTGAATATGATATAGTAGAATGCACAACTCTATTATATGCAAATTCAAAAAAAGGAAAACATTCTTCCCAACTCTTCAGGTTTTTATTTATGATAGTACGCAAAAGTTGAATTAATGTCCTATTAACTACCTCTGTCTGACCATCAGTTTGTGGGTGACATGTAGTAGAAAATAACAACTTAGTACCCATCTTCCCCCACAAGACTTTCCAAAAGTAGCTAAGGAACTTAACATCCCTATCTAACACAATACTCCGAGGTACCCCATGGAGTCTAACAACCTCCCTAAAGAATAGGTCTGCTATGTTTGTTGCATCGTCAGTTTTATGACTAGGGATGAAATGTGCCATTTTACTAAACGTGTCCACTACCACAAATATCGAGTCCCTACCTTTTCTTGTCCTAGGAAAACCTAAAACAAAGTCCATAGATATATCCACCCAAGGTTCATTAGGTACAGGTAAAGGTGCATACAATCCTTGTGGTAGGACCCTAGACTTAGCTTGCTTACAAGTTATGCATCTATCACAAATATGGTGAACGTCCCTTTTCAATTTAGGTCAGTAAAAATGTTCCTGCAGTGTTTCTAAAGTTTTCAAGACACCAAAATGTCCTATTAATCCCCCACCATACGCTTCACTCACTAACAATTCACGCATAGAACAATTTGGCACACACAGCTTATTTTCCCTAAAAAGATATCCATCATGCCTATAAAATTTGTCAACTGCACATTTTTCACACGAAGCATAAATGGTAGAAAAATCAGGGTCATCAACATACATACCTCTAACATATTCAAACCCAAGCAACCTAGCATTTAAAGAGTTTAGAAGTACGTACCTGTGAGAAAAGGCATCTGCTACCACATTCTCCTTACCTTGCTTATAGTGGATGACATAGGGAAAAGTTTCAATGAATTCCATCCAACGGGCATGCCTTTTATTTAACTTACCTTGCCCCTTGAGATGCTTTAGTGACTCATGATCAGAGTGTATGACAAATTCCTTTGGCCACAGATAATGCTACCATGTCTCCAAGGCACGAACAAGAGCATAAATCTTCTTGTCGTAGGTAGGATAATTCAAAGCTGCCATACTCAGCTTTTCACTGAAAAATGCAATTGGCCTTTTTTCCTGCATAAGAACAGCTCCAATCCCTATTCCTGATGCATCACATTCAATCTCAAATGTTTGGTTAAAGTTAGGTAAAGCCAAAACCGGTGCAGAATATAACCTATCCTTAAGCACTTTAAAGGCATTTTCTTGTGCTACCCCCTAATGAAATCCCACACTTTTCTTGACTATTTCCGTTAGTGGTGCTGCAAGTGTGCTAAAGTCTTTAACAAATCTCCTATAAAACCCAACCAACCCGTGAAAGCTCCTAACCTCCGTAATACTTTTGGGATTGGCCATTCTTTAATTGCATGAATTTTCTCCTCATCTACCTCAACACCATTTGCACTAACAACAAATCCTAGAAAAATCATTTTTTCCATGCAAAAGGTACACTTCTTAAAATTAGCATATAGTTTCTCAGTTTTCAAAACATCCAATACGGATCTTAAATGTTCAATGTGATCACCTAAGTCCTTACTATACACCAAAATGTCATCAAAATATATCACAACAAATTTACCAATGTAAGCACGTAAAACATGGTTCATAAGTCTCATAAAAGTGCTAGGGGCATTTGAGAGGCCGAATGGCATAACCATCCATTCATATAAACCATATTTGGTTTTGAAGGCGATTTTCCATTCATCACCTTCTTTCATACGAATTTGGTGATAGCCACTTTTGAGATCTATTTTGCTAAATATACATGCTCCATGCAACTCATCAAGCATATCATCTAATCTAGGTATAGGATGACGATACTTTACCGTGATATTGTTGACTACTCTACAATCCACGCACATCCTCCAAGTTCCATCCTTTTTGGGCACTAGCAAAACTGGTACTGCACATGGGCTTATGCTTTCTCTGACGTAGCCCTTGCTCAAAACTCCTCAACTTGACTTTGAAGCTCCTTTGTTTCTTCTGGATTACTCCTATAAGCTGGCATGTTCGGGATGACAGCTCTTGGCACGAAATCAATTTGGTGCTGAATCCCATGAATAGGTGGAAGCCCACTAGGTATTTTCTCGGGAAACAAGTCTTCAAATTCCTGCAAAAGAGACACAGCTAAACTGGGGAGGGGTGGGTTAGCTTCATCAAGTGCAAGGAAAGATCTCTTGTACATTAATAAAATCATTGGTTTGTTTTCATATATGGCTCTGGTGATCTCACTTTGTTTTGTGTAGAAGCTCACTTTTGTTTTCTCTCTTATTTCTTTTCTGGCACTCTTCACACCCTCTCCTTTTTTCTAGGATCGTGGTCCAAACTCTCTTTTGATCACTCAACTCTCCATTTTCTGGGATCGTGGTCCCAACTCTCTTCTGTTCACTCAACTCTCCCACCTTAACTTGAGTACTAAGGGCCCTCCTAGTGACAAGCGATTGAGCTACAACGTAGTCCCCATCCTCACAATCACTAGCCTCCTCTAACGCAGGCATATCCTTAAACTCATCCTCTACTTCATCTTCATATTCCGACACCAATACCCCATTACGCACCACCAACACCTTTTTATTTGGACATTGTGAAGAGATACGTCCTAAACTCGTACATTTAAAACATCTAATATCTCTACTTCTAGAAGTTTGAGAATCAGAAGTAATTTTACCTTTGTTGGGTGGCTCTTCCT
Organism: Ligustrum vulgare; assembly: GCA_963555705.1. NCBI lineage: Eukaryota > Viridiplantae > Streptophyta > Magnoliopsida > Lamiales > Oleaceae > Ligustrum > Ligustrum vulgare. The sequence goes on along the minus strand of OY743179.1, from coordinate 32,838,064 downwards.
TTCCCTTCGGTGTTTCAAACTTGCCTTTCTGAACAACCCCTTCATTTTTAGGGGTCCCACTCCATGTAGGTTTCCCAAAAGAAGTAGAACCTGTAAGAAATTTCGAGGTCCCTTTCCTTTTCAGCTGCCTTTCCACCTTCATGGCCATATGCAACATCTCCTCCAAATCAATATAATGTTGCAATTCAATAACATTAGAAATATCTCGATTCAAACCACTTAAAAACCTAGCCATGGTAGCCTCCGGATCCTCTTCAATGTTTTCTCTAATCATGGCAATTTCCATTTCCCTATGATAATCTTCCACACTCCTACTACCTTGGGAAAGGGTTTGTAATTTTTGGTAAAGATCCCTATAATAATGGTTAGGCACAAACCTCTTTCTCATAAGGGCCTTCAACTCGTTCCAAGTCTCAATAGGTGTCTCCCTATCCTTCTTTTACTAGTCACCAATTGATCCTATCATACTATATTATAATCTGTGAATTCTACAACCGCCAATTTAACCTTTTTTGCCTCAGAATAGTTATGACAATCAAAAATTAGTTCTACCCTCTTTTCCCACTCAAAATAGATTTTCGGATTGCTTTTACCTTGAAAAGGAGGGATGGACATTTTTATGTTACCAACATGCCCATCTATGTCATCCCTATCCCTACGTTCACGCTTATAACCCCTCTCGCGCCTTTCTCCTCGATCCTGTCTCCTACCCATACTAGCTATGGACAAGTCTCCACTATCACCATAACTATCAACATCCTCAACATTTTCATTTCTAACTCCATATTGAGGGGTGAAGTCATACCTTAGTGGTCTCCGCAAATTAGGGAATGTGCGCGATTGTCCCTGAGTGGTGTAACAATTCCCGTACCACGTGTATCCACTAGATTAGTAGTCCCTCCTACATTCACGCCTTGTTGTGGCCCAAACTTCGCATCCAACTTTGCCTCCAATTTTGCAAACCGCTCCTCGATCATTGCAAGCAGTTGGAAATTTTGATGATCCTTTGCTGTGGACGATGTTTCTTTCTGTGACATGGTTAGTAATAAAGAAAAGAAAATTTAAATAATGATCCTCACATGTTTACCACTCATGTATCACTCTATTCGGATTTTCCCTCTATTGATCTCACCACTCTACCTTTTCCTCTCTATTCCATTTTCTCAAGTTCTCAAAGAACCCACCAAACTAGTCACAGACTTGGTCTATGTGGAATTAACCCAAAGTGCAAGACACAAATTGATGAAAACAAAATTGATGGAATATTGGACTCAAGAATATTGATGCAATAAGGAATGAAAGATTTTCAAGAAAGTGATTTTCTTGAAACAATTCAGAAATTTCAATTGCACGTACCAAGAATGTACTTTTAGAGTAGTAATGGATGACGAGAAACTACCAAGAATGTAGGGAAAAAATGTAAAAGATATCAAGAAAGGCCTTCTTGAATATGGAATGGTGTTCTAGATCTTGATTTTTCAATATTAATCACTTTTTTTTTTTTCAATTTCGTACTTTTTTTTTTTTTTGCTAATCAAGAACAATCAATAATAACAAGAATTGAAACTACGACCAATCTTGAATTAGTGAAGAATTTCAAGAAACCCAAGAATTTAATGGAATTTCAATGAAGGAACAAGAAAAAAAACAAGAAATATAAAAAATTGGATTTAGAGACCAACTCTGATACCAGATGATGTGATCCGTTATGGGAATCACGAAGAACACGCTGAATTAAGACTCGAAACGCCGGAAAGCCCCAAATCCAATTGGTAGATGATAACAATGCAACCCCGACCTCACGACACAAGAACCAGGGGTATATTAAACCCGAGATCCGTTACAATGTGAAGATAAGAACCACAGAGGGGGAACGCCACAAAGGGTGCCTAATCCTTTGATAAGTTCAGTTTGTTCAACATGAGCTAGAAGAAACAAGGGAATAAGTCACATAGGGAATAGCTGGGGCTTTCTGAGGAGGAAATAGCCCAGGTTTAAGGTTGGGTAGACCTGGTGAATAAAGTATCAGGGTATCATGTATACCCTGATTCGAACCCAGAGTCGTGGGAAAGCAACGAGATCGCCACTGAAATTTGAGGGGTTGATTTGGCTGGAGCCTCGGCGAAATTCAGGATGCCAGAAGGGGTTCGATTAGTGCACCCTACACCTGCCTGCCGACCTTGCAGCCCTCCCCCAGGTCAAGTGGCCATATGCTATGATGCTCTATCCTGCGGGATGAGGCTACCCCTGCACCCCTTCTTCAGGGCACTGCTCAGGAGCTACAACCTATGCCCCTACCAGCTGGCTCCCAACTTTTGGACGCAGGCCGTAGGTACTTGGTTAGTGTGGCAAGAGGTCAACCCTGACTATCCCATCTCACTACACATCATCCATACCTTGTATACTTTGAAGAAATCAGTTAGAAGGGAAAAAGACGTGAGGTCGGACGTCGAAGACTGGTATTACTTGTCTCCTAGGGGCTCATACCCTCCCGTTATTACTGGTCGTCCTACTTCGATAAAGAACTGGAGGAACCAATGGTTCTGGGTTGCGGGGTAGTGGCAGAGCTCTCCCGTGGACCCTAGTCCGGAAATTACAGTTCCCCGAACTCTTTCCCCACCTAGTGAGTCTTGTATTTGCTTTAGTGTCCTTGAGTGTCATGTATCTTTCGTTTTTTATTTTCTATTCACCTTTCTTTATTGGTTCCTAACATGCTGTTGGTTTATGGCAGGGGACACTTGTGCCTGCTTCCTCTCTGACGCAGACTTAGCGAAAGAGCTCATTCAACAAAATAAATTATTTTGCTAAGCACGGCCTTATGCGAGCCATGAGTAAGTTTGTTTCCTTATTGCCTTCATAACTTATACCTCGTCCGTTCATAACTTCATTCCCCTTCTTTTCTCACTAGGTTCTAAGGATTTTCCGAAGATTCCTTTGAAGGGTCTCATGGTGAAAAAGATCCCTCATGCTCTTCACCACGACAGCGAAATTGAGAAGAGGCAAAAAGTAGTACTTGCTAACCTGCAAGTAGGGGTGGCAAAAAGAGGTATCTGGGGCGTTCACAGCTCAACTTCAGGGTCCTCTTCCCGCACTGCTGCCTCCACCCAGTTTGCTGCCGGTGGGTCCCTAATAGCCTAGCTCAGAAAAATGGGCTGAACCTAAGAGGGTTGCTACATTGGGGAAAGGAAAAAGGTCGGGCAGGGGCGGCTCCAAGAGGGATAGGGAGTCTAAGAGCGTTTCTATGCAATCTCCCTTGTCCGAGGATATTTCTGAACACGTATCCGAGGAGGAGCCTGCCCCATTAAAGAGGCTTAAAAGGGGCAAGGAAAAGGAAAAAACCTCCGCACCTCCGCCACCAGAGATTCAGGATTTAGAGGACGAGCCATCTGTGTCTATCTCATATTTGGCTTACGAAGTGACACCTAAGGGGGCAGAAGAGCTCAAGCACATTAGAGCCAGTGTTCTCCCTAGAGATGTTACCTTCAGTCCTTCTTTGTTCGACTTCCCTAGTTCTCCTCCTGCCAGGGCTGCTTTAGTCACTGAGCAATTTTGGACAGAGGGCTGGTCTACGTTCTCCTCTAGTGCCACTCCATCCCGGAAGCTGGTTGATGCCAAGGCTATGAATGCTAGAGCTCTGGCCCTTATTGACGAGGTGGAGTCTTCTGTGGAGGAGGCGCAGGGGGACAAGAAGGACGCTGAGACTGCCCTTCGCCATGCGGACAATATGCTTAGAGAGATTAAGGACCTCAAGGAGCATCTTTCCATTTCTCGCAAGGCCTCCTCGGAAGATAGGGTGACAGCCAAATGCCTTCAGGAGGACAATGAAAAGTTAAGGCACGACCTTCAGGCTTCCGAGGTAGACGTGGCGTCCCTTTGTAAAAAATTGGACGATTCCAACCGGGCTCAATCCATAACATCTGAGGCCCTGACAGCAGCTAATGCGGCCAAGGTCAAGCTAGAGGCTGAGGTGGCAGCAGCCTCTGAGAAATTGGAGAGAGAGGTAGAGGCTAAGAGGAAGGCAGAGGAGGACCTTGCCTCTCTAGAACATCATATGCAATCTAGGATCATAGAAGTTCTGGAGTAGACCGTTGCATCACGAGTGGAGAAAGCTCTAAGTACCAAGGTGTCTGAGGCAATCCAGAATTTCAAAGACACTTTTGAAGAGACACCAGAATATGAGGCCATGCAGAGGGTCTTTGGGAACATTAGGGCCAGGATGGCTTTGGGGGGCGTGAAGGAAGCCTTCACATCCCTAGACATATCCTCCATTAAAGCCCTGTACCCCGAGCCTCAAGATGATTCCCTCGGTGACCCTACAGATCCTTTGGATGCACCTGGCAAGGGCTCTTCAGAGGATGTCCCTCCGCAATGATCCTCTTTTGTATTTGTCTTGTTTTTTTTTTTTTTGTAAGTGCAATGGCGCCTTATATTGTAAATGTAACAACATTCAAATTGTAAATACTTTGATTTTATGAATGCAATGATTTATTTATATTTAGTTCAATGTCTTAGTTTGTACGACCTTATCTGTTTGAGCATGAACACTTCCAAACACAAACGTCTTGTAAACACATCGTATAAAGATATGTGTATAGTCCCTCAGATCTAAGTAGCTCAAGGCATTCATGTTTGCTGGTTAGATCTGATTTTGACCAAATTTTGAACATTTTATTCTTTTACTCTATAACACCTATGTTTATAAATTTGTATGAACTCCTATTGATGGTGTTAACACTTTCAACCCATACGCAGTGGTCGCAGTGTAGGTTTATAAGAGTCCCTTGTTTTTAACAAATTTCATGCATGGCGTAGACGTAAGGTCTTTTAGCCAAAATAATCTAGGAATTTGTGTTTATCCATTATGTTTGTCTAATCAGTACTTGGTATAATCCTCAACGTAACTCACTTAGGATTTTATAAAATCATATGGTAATGCTGTGACCACTGAAGAGGAATTTGATTTATTGAAAATAACGACGAAGGTGATCCATGTTCCAAAGATTACATAAAGGTACCCCAGATAAGTCCTCGATCATGTACGTTCCGGGTACCACCTCGGCAGAGACTTTGTAAGGGCCTTCCCAGTTAGGACCTAAAGTCCCTACTCCTGGTTCTTGAGTTGAGGGAAGAACCTTTTTGAGGACTAAGTCCCCAACATTAAAGTGCCGACTCTTAACCCTTTTGTTGTAATAGCGGGCCATTTTCTCATGGTATCTGGTCATTACCACTTGAAAATCATTCCTTTTTTCCAGGAGGAAATCCAAATTAGCCCTTTGTGTTTCTTCGTTTCCCACTTCTTCATAATGGATTTGACGAAGAGAAGGGACCCCAATTTCGACTGGACATACCGCCTTGGATCCATATGCCAAGGAGAGAGTCGTTTCACCAGTGGCAGTGTGCGAGGTCGTTCGAAGTGTATGCCCTCATTGATTTCTTTCATTACATACCGTCCTTCCTCCGGCCCCATACATCTTAGCAAAGGGGAAGTATAGCTCCGTTTATAGAGCAGGTCTTCCAAAAGTACGAAATCTACGGTATATCTTTGCAAATTTCGAGCTGTTTTAGGCTCGTCTGGAACTGTCTGATGCTTCAAGTATGCTAGTATAGGATTCATCCAGGATCCTTCTTCTTCTATTGCCAAAATCTCCGTCCCTGGCTCAATAGAAGAGGTCAACAAGTGCTCAATTGGGATCAGATTATGGAGCTCTGAATATTACTGCTTGCTAGTTTGGATAAAGCATCGGCGTTGGAATTCTTAGTTCTGGGAATGTGTCGTAACTCCATTTTTCCGAAGTGCACAGCCAAATCTCTTACTTTTTTCAAGTAAGCGACCATAGTTGGTTCTTTGGCAGAAAATTGTCCATTAAACTGACTGACAACGAGCTGCGAATCACTATTCGCCACTACAGACTTAATCTTCAAAGCTTTTGCAAGTCTCAGCCCAGCTAATAGCGCCTCGTATTCAGCAACATTGTTTGAGGCTTTAAAGTCAAAACGGATCGCACTGTACAGTTTGAATCCTTCTGGGCTTATTAGCAATATTCCTGCACCGGATTGTCCCTCGGCCAGAACCCATCAACGAACAATTTCCACTCTCGGCTGTCATCCGTGTTATCAACCATCTCAACCTCCGGCGGATGTGTAAACACAACTAGGAAATCCGCTAATGCTTGACCTTTACAGCGGTCCGAGGCTCATAATGTAGGTCGAACTGGCTAATTTCAATCGCCCACTTCATTAACCTTCCAGATACATCTGGTTTCTGTAACACCTGTCTCATAGGAAAGTTCGTAAGCACATGTATGAAGTGCGACTGAAAGTAGGGACGGAGTTTGCGAGATGCTGTGATGAACGAGAGAGCAAGTTTTTCCATATCTGGGTAGCGTGTTTTAGCATCCAGCATGGCTTTGCTTACATAATACACCAGGAACTGATTCCCATCCTCCTCTCTGACCAATACCGAGCTAACAACCTCTTTTGATACGGCTAAATACAAGTAGAGAAGTTCGCCAGCCTTTGGTTTCGATAGTAATGGGGCCTGTCCCAAGAATGCTTTCAGGTCGGCAAAAGCCTGCTCACAATCCAGTGTCCATTGAAATCGCTTCCCTCCCTTCAAGACCTTAAAGAATGGCAAGCATCTGTCAGTGGACTTGGAAACGAATAGATTTAAGGCCGCAATTCTCCCCGTCAAGCTTTGCACTTCTTTTGGATTCCGGGGTGATCGTATGTTTAACAAAGCATTGATTTTATCGAGATTGGCTTCTATCCCTCTCCTATTCATCATGAATCCAAGAAATTTTCCTGACGCTACCCCAAAAGCGCACTTCGCGGGGTTGAGCTTCATTCGATATTTCCTCAAAACATCGAAGGCCTCTGACAAATGGCGAATATGCTCTGTGGCGACCATGCTTTTGACCAACATGTCATCAACATATACCTCCATGGTGTTTCCTAATTGTTCTGAAAACATGCGATTTACCAACCTTTGATAGGTAGCTCCAGCATTTTTTAAGTCAAATGGCATAACTTTGTAACAATAGAGTCCCCTATCTGTAATAAACGAAGTATGCTCCTCATCGGATTCATACATGGGGATTTGATTGTACCCGGAGTATGCATCCATAAAGCTCAGCATCTCATGTCCCGCTGTGGAGTCAACTAACTGATCAATCCGAGGCAATGGAAAACTGTCTTTGGGACATGCCTGGTTCAAATTTGAAAAATCAATACATACTCTCAGCTTCCCATTATGTTTTGGTACCAAAACAGGGTTTAATACCCACTTTGGATATCGGGATTCTCTGATAAAGCCATTTTTCAACAGCTTCGTAACCTCTTCTTTCAAGGCCTCATACTTATCAGAACTCATAGGTCTTCTCTTTTGCCTGTGCCCAGGGCTTCTTGAATCAAGCTGGAGTCTGTGACAGGCCACTTTAGGATCGATCCCAACCATGTCATCATGTTTCCATGCGAATATATCGAGGTTTTCAAGTAAGAAGCTTTTTAGCTGATCTTTGTATTCAATCGGTGAATCCAATCCAATCTGCAACTCCTTGATTGGGTCAAGTGGATCTACACCGAAGCATTCCAACCTTTCAGCTGGGGTAGAGCAATTACCTCCTGCCATTCTTGGGTCCAGATCTGCCAGATCTTCTTCCAGTGTCATTGTAACATCATCATTTCCTGAGGGTCCTCCACCCAGTCTTTCAGGGTCTGGAGCAGCCTCGGCCATTGCTACATCGCTAATAATGTTCAAGCTCCGGTCTTGAAATTTCTGGATTGCGTTTGTGTAACAGGCCCGCGATTCAGTTTGGCTCCCCCTTACAGTTGCAACACCATGCTCCGTGGGGAATTTCATGCAAATGAAATCTGTATGAGTTGCAGCTCCCAAGTCAATGAGGCCTGGCCTCCCAATTGAGCCATGATAGGAGAAGATTTTGTCTACAACCAAGAATTCCATGGGGATTCTGGAAAGAGTTGGTGCTTGCCCTACCTCAGTCATAAGGGTTATGGATCCTCTGGGAGTTATGATGTCCCCAGTGAATCCATATATTGGATCCAGGACTGGAATGAGTGGAGTGCTGATCCCCATCTTATCAAAAGTTACCCCGTAAATCACATTTACCGAGGCACCATCATCCACCATCATTCGTGACAACCCATTCCGAGCCACTACCACCCTGATAACCAATGCATCATTGTGTGGAAAGTGTACTCCAATAGCATCGTCTTGGGTAAATGTGATAGATTCTGTCCGAGGCATCCCAACAGGATGTGAATGGATATGGTAATTCACGTTGGCGGGCTGCTTGGCTTCTCTGATATATCTCTTTTGGGAGTTGTTTGTGCTCCCACCTGGGTGGGGGCCTCCCAATATTGTGTCGATTTCATGAATAGCCTCCCAATATTGTGTCAATTTCATGAATAGGAGGGTCGGCCACAGGCGTAGGTGGTTCTCTTGTATCTTTAGCATGTGCCGAGGAGGTATCCTGGCCCTTATTCCTATCTCTTTGACGATTGTCAATCCTCTCTTTGGTCGAGTTCTTCCACGGAGCTCTCCTGTATCTCGGTTGAGATTTTGGCCACCTGGTTTTTGAGTTCTCCCCTTGTCAGGGGAGAAATCACTTCCCCTTCTTCCATGCCCCTTTTGGTCCGCTAACATGTGGATTTCCCTGCAATCTTCTGTCGCGTGACCGTAATACCTGTGGTAGGCGCAGTAAGCCCCAATCATGGGCTATTTCCACTTCGGCTACTTTCCATTCTTCCTTGAGCCATGGGAGGATTCTGAGAAGGAGCGTTGGAGTGCAAGTCGGGGATAGCTTCCGTGATCTCTACTGCATAGCTGGACCCTGTCCCCGAAAATGGACGCGGCGCTCCACTTCGATTACCTTCGAACCTATCCTTGTTACCTCCTTTCTTGAGGTTTGCTTCATTAGAATACCCAAGATTGTATCTCCATTGAGGATGGTTTTCTCTGACTCTAGCCATTTCTTTTGATACGATCTCCTCCTTCATCAGGTCTACTAGGGTGTTGTAATCCCTCGATTTTCTGCTTCGGACATCTCTCAAAAACATGCTCGTCATATCTAGCCCTCCTTTCAATGCGGAAAACATCTCCGCATCGGTGATGCTCTTCAGTAAACCGAGTTAGATAACTTTTCAGAGATTCATCCCTTCCTTGCCTTAGATCCTGAAGGCATTGGAGTGGGAGCTGGCCAGGCCTAGAGGAAACAAAGTCATTTTTAAAGGCTGTTTTCAGATCTCTCCAACTGTGGATGCTACCAGGAGGGAGCTTTTTGTACCATCGTATCGCACTTCCCTCAAGGGGTCAAAGCAAAAGCTTTGCACTTCAGTGCCGGAGTAGCTCTGGCTATTTCCATGCTAGCGCGGTAGTTTAGCAGGTGATCGTCAGGGTCACCTCAGCCAGAATACTTTGTTATTTCTGGAATTTCGAAGTCATGAGGCACTAGGCACCTATGGATGCCCTTTGTGAAGCGACTTATTTCCTCTTCGTCATCCAGCTCGTATGAGGGTAGTTCACTGTTCTCGTCATGACCGGAATACTTTGGGTCATGGTATTGGTCGTAGGGCGGTGGAGCGTACTCCTGCCTTTGTGGTGGCAAAACTCGACCGTAGTTTGGCCTTTCATGGGTTGGAAAATCATTACGAGATTTGGTCCGAGCTGCTTCGGCTCTCCTTTCTTGCCTATTCCTAGGCTCATGCGTGGGGGCCAACTTATCTGCTCCCGTACCATGCTGACCCCTATGCATTTGACTCCGCGACAAGGCTTCTTTAGCGCGTCGCTCCCACCTATTTCTAGGCTCAGCTGCATTGTGCCGACCTTGATCAGTTCGACCCCCTCGCTTGCCTCTGAATAGCCCTCTTATCCGGCTAAAGACACTACCAGATTTTGCAGGCGAAGCCTCCCTGTGTCTAGTTGGGAGTTGGTCTTGTTCTTCAGGTGCTTCATGCTCCGGGCCTTCTTTGTAGAGGGGCGCGGATTCCACCTCGGCATATGCCTGTGGATCTTGATAATAATAGGAGGCAGTAGCTGCATCGGATGGTGAGTAATGTGGCTGTGAATATTACTGGGGTATAACGGACTCATTCATAACATACCCTCCAGCCATGTAAGCATTCATCGCAGCAGTTTGTTCTACCTGCTGTTTCTGCATTTCCAGCATTTGGGCTGCCATGCGAGTCATGTCTCGTAGCATGCGGCGATTTCAGTGCCGGTGCGAAGGGTTAGGTTGGGCCACCCCCTCATTTGTGTTCTCACGAGGCCTCTGAGGAGCTTCCTCCTCGCTGAGTTGGTCATTTCTACTCCTACGAGGGTTAATATCTTCGTCACTTTCATTCATGTTCAGAGCAATTTTTTGGTTTTATCTTCTCTTTCAAAGATAGGTGAACTTTTACCTTAAAGTTCTAAGCCTTTTTCAAGGTTATTAAACTTGTATTTCAAAGTTCCACGCATTTTTCAGGGTTAATAAACTTATATTTCAAAGTTCCACGCCTTTTTCAAGGTTAATAAACTTATATTTCAAAGTTCTTGCATTTTTCAAGGTTAATAAACTTATGTTTCAAAGTTTCACGCCTTTTTCAAGGTTAATAAACTTATGTTTCAAAGTTCTTATGGTTCTTTGCTCTTTTGCAAGAGGTCGCTCGCCCCTTTTTTCAAGGTTTCCTTTTGCGCGTATAGCTTTTCACCATGAGTTTTCGTGGTTAGCAGTATGGCTTCCCATAGGCGACGCCAAAATGTTGACCACAAAATCCGGCTAGACCTTGGACCAACACGTCTCAGCTCCTCCTTCTTGAACACGTTGATCTCCTGCGCACTGTGACAAACGATCAGTTTGCAAAGGGGGTCGAGGTGGCTCTCATTCGCACTTCGATGCCAAAGTCAGTGCTCATTTCAAGCAGATATAAATTGGGTGCAGGAAATATAAATGTGTAAAAAAGAGAAAAGAGAGTGAGATTAAAATATTTAGTTAAGAGTATGAAATTGCTAAGCCCTTACAAAGTGGGAGGAGTGCTCTATTTATGGAGGAACTCGTTGCTTCGGATCGTGACACGTGACGTACTTTACACTTGTATTTACCCTAACTTCTAAAAAAGGAGATCTTGCCTTTTGATATTAATCATTACTATACTTTGTATGGGATGGGGGTATGTCACTTCATGGTAAATGTGGTGTCACATCTCTGACTCAATCCCTTATCCCATCCCTCTTCTGTGCGTCACTGTAAAGCACCTCGGCTAAGCATAAAGCATATCAGCCAGATACAAATCAGTTCGGTCAAAGGGGTTCGCGTGATATTCCACCTCGGCAGTTGACCCAAGAGGATATTCTAAGCTTTAATCATGGGCTAGAGTCCATTGGGCCCTCATTGGGCCTTCGCTGGTGGTCCAATGTGCCGCATTTTGGGTACAATCTCAACACTACCTATAAACTATTTTTTTTAATTAATTATTATTCTTTTTATAATTATTATATTCTTTTGAAGTCGAAAAAATATGTAATATGAGTGTTAAATAGAAGATCTCAACTATAAAGTTTAACAGAAGATAACAAGTAAGAGCAAATTGAAAATATTTTGTCCGTAAAATCGTCTCAAAGTTTCCTGATCTGTCTTACCCTCTTGAAAATTAATTACAATTTTTTTAAATATATAAAAAAAACGTTGTCAATATCACATAAATATATATATATATATATATATATATATATATATATATATATATATATATATATTTTATAAAAAAAAGTAGTTATTAAACAGAATAAAATATGAGCATTCATCGATCTATTTTTTCTTTCCTTTTCATTTAAAAAAAATTCTAAGCGTATATCACAGATATATCTATTTTTTCACTTATTACAAATTTTATGTAAATGTGATTTTGTTTTTCACTTTAAGCTTTAAGTCAATTTAAATTATAATGTTTATAGAAATTTTTCGGAACAGTAAACATACAAACTATAAAAATAAATAAATTTAGATATGTGCAATTGTATTTTTTTAAAAATTATTTTTCTTCCTTAGTTTCTCATTCTTAATTAAATGTTTATTTCATATATGTTAACATATGAAGATCAATTATAATTATTTTTTTTAAATTCGTAAAAAAAATTGTTGTTAGTATCACAAAAATATTTTGTCTTTAAAAATAGAAAATGAAAGAGAATAAAATATGAGCATTAATCGATCTATTTTTCTTTTCCTTTTCATTTCAATAAAGTTCTCAGCGTAAATTTTCTGGAACGGAAAATATACGAATCGTAAAAAACATTAAGCTATGTGTAATTGTACCTTTTTTTGGTAATTAATTGTGTTTCTTTGTTTCTCATTTTTAATTAAATATTCAATTCATATGTTAACATTTAAATTCGATATGCGTGAGTAACGAATGACCGTGTATCGCACGAGTATAATACTAGTCTTACTTAATATTAGAGGAGAAGTTTTTCCCGGCATTTTGCTACTACCCTTTTGTGGAAAAAAATAGATATGTTTTTATTATATAATAATAAAATAATACATAATATACATACTGAATTTATTATATTATTACAGTTCACGAATTGGTTGACTGAAATTTCCAATTACTATTTCGATTTATGTGAAGCATTCATAGGCACGGTCAAACGTTAAAATGATTGGACTTCTTGCTGGTACATGAAAAATTGTCTTGAACTTTGGGACTTCAATGATTTGAATTAATATTAATTTTTTTGTATTTGTTTTCTATAGTTTGAATCTTTTTTTTAATTTTTTTCATATTTTAATTTTATTTGTTTGTGTAACTTTTTTTGTACATGAATTTGAACTGTGAAATTGGTATAACAGAAATCTAACGTCAAATTGAACAAGTAAAGATTTTAATATGTTGTAGTTACACTTCTTTCGATTTATTTATTTTTAATCTGTTTTGAGAAGGATTAGATGTAATATAAAAAATTGTATCAATATTTGTTTGTATTGTTATTTACTTATTTTGGTGCTAAAAAGTTTTGATTTTTAATTCCAGATTTTAATTCAAATTGTTTTGGTATTTTTATATTTGTATTTAATTATTTTCATTTGTTGGATGTGATATCTCAAATTGTTTTAATATTTACCTGAATTTTTTATATAGTTTGAATCTTTTTTTTTTCCTTCCAGATTTTGATTTTATTTGTGTGGGTAGTTTTTTTGTACATGGATTTTAAAAGTGAAATTTGCACATCAGAAAAGTAATGTCAAATTGTACATGTAAAGATTTTAATATGTTGTAGGCACACTTCTTTATATTTAATTTGCTTTTAGATTGACTTTTTTTTTCCCCTTTAGATTTTATTTTTATTAATATTTGTTTGCATTATTCTTATTAAAAGTACTATTCTTTTTACAAAAATTGTTTCCGGGAAGGATGATGATGGATGGTGTTATTTATCCTATAATAATAAAAAAATAAGTGTTCCAAAAAATTGAACCCCGTTGGTAGTAGGTTTTATTGTGGACAGTGTGACCGCTATCTAGGTGGTGAAAATTACTGGTTGGGATTTGATAGAATCTTCACTGTTATTATCAATTTATATTTGGATATGCTTCTCGAGAAGTGTTGGCTAAAAAGTATTATTTATATTCAAATATATTATAGGTACAAACTACAATTGAGGATAATTGACAGGACCAACAATACGTCTTTTTTTGTTGTTTGACCAAGAGGCTATCCAGTTGATTGGAAAGACTACAACTGAATTGAAGTACGATAATAAAGGGGTAATAAAGTAATAACCATTTTGAATATAACAATTTTTTCAATATTATCTTAAATATCAATTGTGCTTTAACCTAATATCAACTATTCACAGAAAAAGATAGTTGACACCCTTCCACCCGAACTTGATTCCTTGGCTAATCGAAAAGTTTTATTTAAGGTTCAAGTTAAAAAGAAGAACATAACCAGTCATAGCCAAGTATTCATTTTGAAGCAATTGACTACCGATGAGAGTTTGGTTTCAATTTATGCAAACATCTTCAACTATGGTCGGCAAGAGTCAGATATTTATTCGAGTATGAAAGGACGGTTGTAGAAGATGATAAGGTTATCAAATTATTAAAAATTAAAAAAAAAAATTATCACTTTTTAAGTACTTTATAATTTAATTGACATTTTCCTATATTTATTATTGATTCATTTAAATTTACAATTTGAAGGTCTCTTCTTCCAACAATGATGTTTCTATGCCTATAAAGAGTGGTGCAAACCACGCCAATTATTTTGATGTGTATAGGGAAAGGTCTGCTAAAAGATCCCTACTAGGGGATTTGTCTACCATCGTAACTCTAAAGAAGACTCCTGCTCTGATTAAGAAGGAGAATGATTAGATTATTGCCCTAAATTATGAATTTATCAAATTAATATCTACCATAAGTCCTAAACAAGTTTGATATCTACCACAACTCTAATCTTTTGCCTACTATCTACCACAAGTCTTTATAAACTTTTGACATCTTTTACGTATCTTATGATTGATTTAGTCATTTATATTTGCGTTGCTTTTTATATGTTAAGCTGTTATTGGTATTTTTTTGGGTGTGTGGGGGGGGGGGGGTTATTAAGCAATCAAGCTTCACAAGTGTTCCAGTTATTATGTTTTGTGCTATTTCTAAGCATTCTTAGAACATATAACTTTGTTCATTCATTTTAATTTTCAGTGGCATTATATAGGTTTATTATCAACCTCATTCTCCTTTCAAAAATTAAAAAAAGAAAGAAAGAAAAGGCTTATAAGAAATTTCCAAGCATTAAAAAAGTCGGTATCATTTTTTGTTTACATTCATAATCTCAATTTAACTAGAAATAATCATTTACACAATAGTTGATGCAGCTTAGACATGATCATCACTTACCACTTAGAATTCATGAACATCCTAAATATAATATCCATCCCATCAATTCTGCAATGAGTGCATGTTCTATTTTTTTTATTAGTGATTCCACTAATTCAATTGTTGTGTTGATGTCTTCTTAATATTTTTTCTTCTCATTAAATATTATTTTACCGTGCATCACACGAGTGATGCACTAGTTCATTATTAATCTATGAGAAGAAATTGTCTCTTCAATAGCAATATATTGTTGAGAACTCAGGTTGCTATACTTACAAAAATTGATTTCTTGTGACTAGATCATCTCTTTATAAGATTTTATGTTCTATGTATTTAACTTGAAAAAAATAATTTGCACAAACAATAGTTTTGAGAAGATTACCCTTTAGGGTGCTTGACAATAATCTTCATCGACTGCTTCTTGATTCTACCAAAGTTTCAAACCCTCAAGCTTTTATCAGTGTTCTTCAATGACAGTCATGCAGGTGTGTGGTTATCTTTCTCTAGATCTACGTTATACCAGGATTAGAGTTTTCTTTGTAAAGAGGAAACAAACACTACACACTTTACTGTGTGTCTCGCCATTTTGCAAACTAAGTTAAGAAAAATAGTCTTATGAGACATTTGTAACCTCTTCACACTTCAAAACCATACCAAGCCTAGTACCATAACCCATGTCCATTTCTGCACAGCCCAATGCAGGTAATAAGTCTGTATAAGCCCATTATAGTGAATCCATCGAGGGAACTTGATCGGACCCAATTAAACTAAGCTCCAATAAATTAATTATGATATGGTCAACTCTTGATCAATCAAAATAATTTATTAATCACATTTTATTCCATTAAAAGAATGAGATTGCACTCTTAGTAAAATTAAAATTACTGAAAAAATAATCAATAATTATATCATCTGTCTTATCGTTCTGATATGTTACCCCCTCGATTAGCTTGAATATTCAGAGCAAGTTAAAATGACCAAAATGTCATTCCCTAAATATTCACAAAATCTCAACTCTCATTTTTTATTTGACAGTTTGATGTGATCACATCACATCATAGAATTCAATAGTCACTGTCAAATTACTGAGCTCAGACTGAACTGTCCACTAGAAGAACCAGTGAGATTATGATTATGTCTTAAAGGTGACGAATTCCATAATACGAATATATGTTCCTCATTAATTCACTTAATTCACAAAGTACTGAGATATTGATCAGTAATTTGATCTCACCCATTGATACCTCAAAGAACTTCAAGCTAGTAATCAAATTTCATTATCCGACCAGGATTAGGATGCCAAGTACAATAGTCAAGGAAATTAAATTTGTAAGGTCAATATCACAAATTAATTTCACGTGGCCTTATTCAATACGTTTCAAACATACCATCAATTTTATTACCAAAGTCAAAGATAGACTTTAATAAAATCGAGACGATCTAATAAAAATAAATTATCTGTATTTATATTGATCATGAACATTAATCTTAGATCGAATTGCAAATTGAATCTTTATGTATTTAACAACTTAACAGTCAATCTATAATATCAAATCAACCCATGGACATGCAACTTCATATTAATAAAATCAATTAATATTTTATTTCAAATGTCGTGAATTATACTCTATGGGCATATATAATTCTAACAAACAAAACTTCTACAAACTCGAGCAGTCAATCCTGTTGAGACCATGCCCACAAGAAAGTAGAGTGAACCACCAGCGAGGGCCCAATGGACCTTGGCCCATGACTAAAGCTTAGGATATCTCCTTGGGCCAACTGCCGAGGTGGAACAGCACATGAACTTCTTTAGCCGAACTGGTTTATGTCTAGCCGATGTGTTTTATGTTTAGCCGAGGTGCTCTATGGTGACGCTTCAGATGAGTGATGGGACAATGGATGTAGTCAGAGATGTGACGCTGCCTTTATCAAAAAGTGACAGGCGCCCATCTCCTACCAAACATAGCAATGATTACTGCCAAAAAGTAAGATCCTCCTCTCCAGCAGCTAGGGTAAATACAATTGTAAAGCCCACCACGTGTCGCCATCCAAAACTATAACTTCCCCTATAAATAGAACAATCCTTCCACCTAATAAAGAGTTAGTAATCTCAGACTCTTAACAATATATTTCTACTCTCACTCCCTTTTCTCTCTTTTACACACTTATATTTCCCGCACTCAATTTATATTCACTTGAAATGAGCACTGACTTTGGCATCGGAGTGCAAACGGGAGCCACCTCGGCCCCCTTTGTAAACTGATTGTTTGTCATAGTGTGCAGGAGATCTACGTGTTCAAGAGGGAGGAGCTGAAACGTGTTGGTCCAAGGTCCAACCAGATTTTGTGGTCAACATTTTGGTGTCGTCTGTGTGAAATCATACTGCTAACCACGAAAACGCATGGTAAAAAGCAGCACAAAAAAGGAAACCCTGAAAAAGGGCGAGTAACCTCTTGCAAAAGAGCGCAGAACTACAAGAACTTTGAAACATAAGTTTATTAACCTTGAAAAAGACGTGAAACTTCGAAACATAAGTTTATTAACCATGAAAAAGGCGTGAAAATTTGGAATATAAGTTTAATAACCTTGAAAAAGGCTTAGAGCTTTGAGATAAAAGTTCGCCTATCTTTGAAAGAAAAGATAAAACCAAGAAACTGCTCTGAACATGAATGAAAGTGACGATGATGTTAACCCTCGTAGGAGTAGAAATGATCAACGCAGCTAGGAAGAGGCTCCCCAGAGGCCTCGTGAGAACACAAATGAGGGGGTGGCCCAACCTAACCCTCCACGCCGGCACCGAAATCGCTGCATGCTGCGAGATATGACTCGCATGGCAGCCCAGATGTTGGAAATGCAGAAACAGCAGAAAGAACAAACTTCTGCGATGAATGCCTATACGGCTAGAGGGTATGTTATAAATGAACCCGTGATGCCCCCACAATACTAGCAGCCACATTACTCACCATCTGATGCGGCTACTGCCTCTTACTACTATCAAGATCCGCAGGCATATGACGAGGTGGAGTCTGTTCCTCTCTACGAAGAAGGTCTAGTGCATGAAGTACCAAGAGAACAAAGCCAACCCCCAATTAACCACAGGGAGGCTTCGCCCTCAAAATCAGGCAGTGTTTTTAGCCGAATAGGAGGGCTATTCAGGGGCAATCGAGGGGCCCGAGCTGACCAAGGTCGGCACAATGCAGCTGAGCCTAGAAATAGGCAGGACTGAAAGGTTGAAGATGCCCTGTCATGGAGCCAAATGTATAGAGACCGGTATGATATAGGGGCGAAAAAATTGAGCCCCACACATGAGCCCAGGAATAGGCGGGGAAGAAGGGCAGAAGCAGCTCGGACCAAATCTCATGATGGCCTTCCGACCTTTGAAAGGCCAAACTACGGCCGAGTCTTGCCACCACGAGGGCAGGACTACGCTCAATCGCCCTACGACCAATACCATGACCTAATGCACTCCGACCATAATGAGAACAGTGAATTACCATCATACGACCTGGATGATGAAGAGGAAATAAGCCCCTTTACGGATGGGCATCCAAACGTGCCCGGTGCCTCATGACTTTGAAATGCCAGAAATAACAAAGTATTATGGCCGAGATGACCCTGATGATCACCTGTTAAACTATCGCGCTAGCATGGAAATAGCCGAAGCCACTCCGGAACTGAAGTGCAAAGCCTTCACTTTAACCCTTGAGGGAAGTACAATACGATGGTATAAAAAACTCCCTCCTGGTAGCATCCACAGTTGGAGAGATTTGAAGGGAGCCTTAAAAAATGGCTTTGTTTCCTCCAAGCCCGGCCAGCTCCCACTCCAGCGCCTTCAGGACTTAAGGCAAGGAAGGAAGGAATCTTTGAAAAGCAACCTAGCTCGGTTTACTGAAGAGATACACATTTCTGAGAACATCACCGAGGTGGAGATGTTTTTGCATTGAAAGGGGGCCTAGACATGACGAGCACATTTTGGAGGGATGTCCAAAGCAGAAAGCCTATGGATTACAATGCCCTAGTAGATCTGATGAAGGAAGAGATCATCTCAGAAGAGATGGCTAGGGCCAGAGACAACCATCCTCAAGGGAGATACAATCTTGGATACCCCAATGAAGCGAACCATAGGAAAGGAGGTAATAAGGATAGGTTCGGCAATAACCGAAGCGGAGCACCACGTCCATTTCCTGGGATCGGATCCAGTTATGCGGCGGAGATCACGGAGGCTATCCCCAACTTGCACTCCAATGCTCCAGCCTCGAATCATCCCACAACTCATGGAAGAATGAAAGGTAGCCGAAGTGGAAAGCAACCTATGATTGGGGCTTACTGGGCGTACCACATGTATTATGGCCACGTAACGAAAGATTGTAGGGAAATCCACGTGTTAGCGGACCAAAGACACACGGAAGAAGGGGAGGCGATTTCTCTCCTGACAAAGGAAAAACGCAAAGGCCAGGTGGTAACCAAAAGTTTAACCGAGCTGACGGGCGAGCCCCATGGAAGAACCCAACAAAACAAAGGATTGACTGTCGTCAAAGAGACATGGGCAAGGATCAGGATAACTCCCCGACACATGCTAAAGATACGAGAGAACCACCTATGCCGACAAATGATCCTCCGATTCGAGAAATTGACACGATATTGGGAGGCCCCCATCCAGGTGGAAGCACAAATAACTCCCAAAAGAGATATATCAGAGAGGCCAAGCAGCCCGCCAACGTGAATTATCACATCCATTCACATCCTGTTGGGATGCCTCGAACGAAATCTATCACATTTACCCAGGATGACGCTATTGGGGTGTATTTCTAGCATAATGACGCGTTGGTTATCCGGGTAGTAGTAGCTCGGAATGGATTGTCACGAATGATGGTGGATGATGGTGCCTCAGTAAAGTGATTTATGGAGTAACTTTTGATAAAATGGGGAATAGCACCCCACCTATCCTAGTCCCAGATCCGATATATGGATTTATTGGGGACAGCATAACTCCTAGAGGATCCATAACCCTTATGAATGAGGTAGGGCAAGCACCAAATTTCTCCAGAATCCCAATGGAATTCTTAATTGTAGACAAAATCTCCTCTTATCATAGCTCAATCGGGAGGCCGGGTCTCATTGACTTGGGGGCTGCAACCCATACAAAGTACATTTGCATGAAATTCCCCATGGAGCATGGTGTAGCAACTGTTAGGGGGAGCCAAACTGAGTCATGGGCCTGTTACACAAACGCTATTCGGAAATTTCAAGACCGAAGCTTGAACATGATTAGTGATGTGGTAATGGCCAAGGCTGCTCCAGACCCTGAAAGACTGGGTGAAGGGCCCTCAGAAAGTGAAGACGTTACAATGACACCGGAAGAGGATCTAGCAGATCTAGACCCAAGAATGGCAGGAGACAATTGTTCTATCCCAACTGAAAGCCTGGAATACTTTGGTGTTGATCCACTTGATCCAATCAAGGAGTTGCAGATTGGATTGGATTCATCGATTGAGTACAAAGATCAGCTAAAAAGCTTTTTACTTGAGAACCTCGACGTATTCGCATGGAAACATGATGACATGATTGGAATTGATCCTAAACTGGCCTGTCACAGACTCCAGCTTGATCCAAGAAGTCCTGGGCACAAGCAAAAAAGAAGACCGATGAGTTCTGATAAATATGAGGCCTTGAAAGAAGATGTGACGAAGCTATTGAAAAATGGCTTTATCAGAGAGTCCCGGTATCCAAAGGGGGTATCAAACCCTGTTTTAGTCCCAAAGCAGAATGGGAAATTGAGAGTATGTATTGATTTCTCGAATTTAAACCAGGCATGCCCTAAGGACAGTTTCCCCCTACCTCGGATTGATCAATTAGTCGACTCTACAGTAGGACATGAGATGCTGAACTTTATGGATACATACTCCGGATACAATCAAATCCTCATGCATGAATCGGATGAGGAGCACACCTCATTTATCACGGATAGGGGATTCTATTGCTACAAAGTCATGTCGTTTGGTTTAAAAAATTCCGAAGGCACCTACCAAAGGTTGGTAAATCGTATGTTTTCAGAACAGTTAGGAAATACCATGGAAGTATATGTCGATGACATGCTGGTCAAAAGTATGCTCGCCATAGAGCATGTCCGCCATCTGTCAGAGGCCTTTGACATTCTGAGAAGATATCGGATGAAGCTCAATCCAGCGAAATGCGCTTTTGGGGTAGCTTCCGGAAAATTTCTTGGATTCATGGTGAACCAAAGAGGAATTGAAGCCAATCCGGATAAGATCAAAGCTCTACTAGACATGCGCTCTCCACGGAGCCCAAAAGAAGTACAAAGCTTAACGGGAAGAATTGCGGCCTTAAATCGGTTCGTTTCTAAGTCCACAGATAAATGCTTTCCATTTTTTAAAGTCTTGAAGGGAGGGAACCGATTTCAATGGACCCCAGACTGTGAGCAAGCCTTTGCTGACCTGAAATCATTCTTGGGTAGGCCCCACTATTATCAAAACCAAAGGCTGGCGAACCACTTTCTCTGTATTTAGCTGTATCAAAAGAGGTTGTTAGCTCAGTATTAGTCAGAGAGGAGGATGAGAATCAGTTCCCAGTGTATTATGTAAGCAAAGCCATGCTGGATGCAGAAACACGTTACCCTGATATGGAAAAACTTGCCCTGGCGTTGATTACGGCAGCTCGCAAATTCCGCCCCTACTTTTAGTCGCACTCCATACATGTTCTCACAAACTTTTCTATGAGACAAGTATTGCAGAAATCAGACGTATCTGGGAGGTTAATGAAGTGGGTGACAGAAATCAGCCAGTATGACCTGCATTATGAGCCTCGGACGGCTATAAAGGGTCATGCATTAGCAGATTTCATAGTTGAGTTCACGCATCCGCCCGAGGTGGAGATGATTGATAACTCGGAGGATAGCCGTGAGTGGAAATTGTTTTCGTTGACGGGTCCTCGGCTGAAGGAAGATCCGGGGCAGGGATACTACTAATGAGTCCAGAAGGATACAAATTGCACAGTGCGATCTTCTTTGGCTTTAAAGCCTCAAACAACGTTGCAGAATACGAGTCGCTCTTAGCTGGACTAAGACTTGCAAAAGCTCTAAATATTAAGTCTGTAGTCGCAAATAGTGTCTCGCAGCTTATTGTAAGCCAGTTTAATGGATAGTTTTATGCCAAAGAGCCTGCCATGGTTGCTTACTTGAAGAAAGTGAAAGATTTAGCCGTGCACTTCGGGAAAATGGAGTTACATCATATTCCCAGAACTGAGAATTCCAATGCAGATGCTTTATCTAAACTAGCAATCAGTAATGATTTTGAGCTCCACAATATGGTTCCAATTGAGCATTTGCCGACCTCTTCCATTGAGCCAGGAACGGAAATTTTTGCAATAGAAGAAGAAGGATCTTGGATGAGTCCTATACTGGCATACTTGAAGCATCAAACAATACCAGACGAGCCGGAAGCAACTCGGAGATTGCAAAGATATGCCGCAAATTTTGTACTCTTGGATGATCTGCTTTATAAACGGAGCTACACCTCTCTTTGTTGCGATGTGTTGGGCCGGAGGAAGGACAATATATAATGAAAGAAATCTATGAGGGCATATGTGGCAACCACGCTGGGGCGTTATCACTGGCTCGGAAAGCCCTCAAACAAGGATATTTTTTGCCAACTATACGAAAGGATTCCCATAACTTTGTCCTCAAATGCGATAAATGTCAGATGCATGCAACCATACCGCATCAGCCGCATCACAAGTTGACTGTAGTAACCAGCCCCTGGCCTTTGGTAAAGTGGGGGGTCGATATTATTGGTCCTATGCCCAGAGGTGCTGGTAACAACTGTTTTGCAATAGTGGCGATTGATTACTTCACCAAGTGGGTCGAGGCGGAACCCCTGATGCGGATTACTGAGGCCAACACCACCAAGTTCATCTAGAAGAATATTATATGCAGATTTGGGATACCGCACTCATTGGTTAGTGATAATGTGAAACAGTTCAAAAACAGAAGCATTGATGAATTGTGCGACGATTTGGGAATTAACAAATTATTTTCATCTCCGCATCATCCACAAGAAAATGGGCAGGTAGAAGTCGTGAACAAGACCATAAAAAACACCCTAAAGAGGAAGTTGGAATCCAAAAAAGGGGAATGGGTAGATGAACTCTCACAAGTATTATGGGCACTTCGGACCACCTCGCACACCGCCACAGGGGAAACGCCTTTCTCCATGGTGTATGGATTCGAGGTGGTATGTCCAGTTGAAATTGGGGTGTCTTCCCTTCGTCAAATCCATTACAATGAGGCGGGGAACGAAGAAGCACAAAGGGCAAACTTGGATTTCCTCCTCAAAAGACGTAATGACTCCCAAATGGTGATGGCCAGGGACCAGGGAAAAATGGTCCGCTACTACAACAAAAGGGTAAAAGGTCGACACTTTCACATTGGGGATTTAGTCCTTAAAAAGGTCCTTCCTTCTACTCAAGAACCGGGAGTAGGGACTTTGGGTCCCAATTGGGAGGGCCCTTACAAAGTCACCCCCGAGGTGGTACCCGATACATACATGATCGAAGACCTATCTGGGGTACCTTTGTGTAATCCCTGGAACACGGATCACCTTCATCGCTATTTTCACTAAAATCAAAATCCCCCTTTGATGATTACAACGTCTCCACATAATTTAATGAAAATTTGAAGCTAGTTACAATAAAGATTGCGTCAAGTGCTCTTCGGTAAACATGGCGGATGTTAAAAATGCCAAAAATTATTTTTGTTCATACAACCCTACCTATAGTATTCAAGCAACAGTAAAATGATGACAATACCATACTTGAAAATTTGAAGCTAGTTACAATAAAGATTGCGTCAAGTGCTCTTCGGTAAACATGGCGGATGTTAAAAATGCCAAAAATTATTTTTGTTCATACAACCCTACCTATAGTATTCAAGCAACAGTAAAATGATGACAATACCATACTTGAACTTTATTAAACAAGGGACTCTTATAAGTCCGCACCATGCTCATTGCTTTTTGGCTTAACGTATTAAAACCATCAATAGCGGCTTGTTAAAACTAATAATCGTAGGGAGGTAGAGTCGCAGGTGTTACAAAGTATAACTCGAATATGGTCAAGTGTTTGTCAAAATTAGATATAACCAGTAAACATGAATGTCTTGAGCTACTTAGATCTGAGGGACTATCAAGCACACAATGCGTTTAGAAGCTTTTAGAGAACTCACACCCTAAAAAATGACATTATACAAACCAAAACTTGTGTACACAATTGTTGAACCTCACAATTTGATCAAAACATTGAGTTAATTGAATCTTTACATTTACAATTTAAAGCATCATTACATCAACACTTCGAAAAAATTTGAGAAATATGCAATATACAAAATGGCAAAAATAAGTACAAAGAAAGATCACTGAGGAGGGACATCTTCTGCAGAGTTCCCACTAGGTACATCTAGAGAGGGATCAACAGGGTCATCAAGAGGATCGCCTTTATCCGCATCCTGTGGTTCGGGGTACAGGGCTTCGATAGGGGAAAGGTCCAAAGTTGGGAAAGCTTCCTTTACGTCCTCTAAAGCCATCTTGGCCCCTATATTCCTAAAGACCCTCTGCATGGCCTTATACTCAGGCGTCTCTTCAAAAGTGTCTTTGAAGTTCTGGATCACCTCGGACACATTGGCATTCAGAGCTTCTTCCACTCATGCTGCGATAGTCTGCTCCAAAACCTCTATGATCCTGGATTGCATGTGCCTCTCCAAAGAGGTAAGATCCTCCTCCGCCTTTTGCCGAGCCTCCTCCTCTCTCCCCAACTTCTCAGTGATTGTCACCACCCCAGCTTCCAGCTTGGCTTTAGCCGCTGTCAGGCCTCGGCAGTTATGGATTGTGCCCGGTTGGAGTCGTCCAATTTGTTGCAAAGGGATGCCACATCTGCCTCAGAGGCATGGAGATCATGTTTGAGCTTCTCATTATCCTCCTGGAAGCGTTTGGCCATTTGCCTGTCTTCCAAAGAGGCCTTGTGGGCGATGGACAGATGCTCCTTGAGGTCATTGATTTCCTTCAGCATCTTGTCCGCGTGGCGAAGGGCAGTTTCGGCCTCTTTCTTGTCCCGTTGTACCTCAAGAATGGAAAACTCCACCTCATTAATTAGCGCCAGGGCCCTAACATTCATGGCCTCGGCCGCAAGCAGTTTTTGGGCCGATGGAACACTTGAGGAAAAAGCAGACCAGCCCTCCGTCCAGAATTGACTTGTAGCTAGCACATCTTTGGCGGGTGGAGAGTCAGGGGAGTCAAGGAGATTGGAATCAAAGTCCACATCTCTGGGAAGGACACTGGCTTTAATTCGAGCAAGCTCATCGGCCACTGCTTGGGTCACCTCATATTGAAGGTCCGAAACTATAACACCCCAAGTTTCAGTATCTAAAACCTAGACGTGTTAACTTCCATTCACATTATATGCGGAATTAAATCGTTTACGCATTTAAAATTTTCATTTATCTATTATAAAATTTTGCAGAAATTTTGGCAGAGTCTCCTCTATAAATTGAACTTAACCAACCTGTAGAGAGACAACATAACCAACCTCAAAATTTAAAAATATCAATCACATCTCAACCACATTCATTATTGCTAAAACCAATTCAGTCAATCCCCAAACTTCTCAAGCATAGATTTTCCAAAAATATCAAAAGACATTGACAAATGAAATAAGAGGTAATTTAACCTCAAATACGTCACCCATACTTAATCAAAACTAACTTCAACCAAAGAATTATCAATGATAAATAAATTAAGGAATAATTTAAATGATATCTTAAATAAATTTAAACTTTATTAAATAATGACGACAGCGGGTACTGTCTGAGTCAGCCGCCAAGTGCTCTCCTTTAATCATCTAACTTTCATCACCTGAAATATGGGGAGGGATTGGGGTGAGCTAAAGTCCAGTAAGTAAACTTTATGCATGTGTGCATGCTTATGACATGAATGCTTTAAAAATTTCATATATGTATCCCCTCTTTACTTTACTTTCCAGAACTTTCAAACTTTTCAAACTTTCATTTCATTTCAAAACTTTCACTTCATTTCCATCGTGAGCTCACTTGATGTAACTTCTCGTCAATCAGATAACAGTGGGCAATTTCTTATTTGGAACCAAATTAACATTCACATTTCCACCGCAAAGCGGTTTAACATTCACTTTCCCACCGCAAAGCGGTTTAACAGTCCACCGTAAACGGTTGAACATTCCGTCGCAAAGAGACTTAATTCGGGTACGCCGGTCCCCCGCGCCCCATTTCCCACTCGCAACTTTTATGAACTAGAAGTATACCCATTATTTCTTGAAAAACTTGGGATACATAACTTTTGACCAAAAATTTCACTTTGACACATTCCTTTCATTAAAACATTTGACTTCCCCATTTCGATGCCAATGAATGCTTAATGATGCAATAACATAATAACGTGCATGCTTGAACATTTCCTTAAATACACATAATTGCATATGGTAGACCAAAAGCATTAAAATTCCGTAATTAACACGAATGTCAATTAAGCACATTAATTCCACATTAGCATTCAACTTTGATAAAAAGTAGAGGGAAGTTTACTTACTTGACGTCCTTAGCATTTACCGTTATCTGGATTTGCAAGTGGAGGAACATCGGCTGCCCGTGTCGTCAATGTACCAAAATCTTAGTTGCATCTATTCATTTAGTAAAAATATACTTTCAGTTCAATTTGATCTATTCATCATTCCATTAACATCAAACAAGTTAAAACAATAAATCTTCTTTTCCTTTTCTTTCTTGTGATTATTTATTCCAAACAATGTATTAAGATATATTAAATACTCGAAAGCAAAAGATTTAAACCATTCGACACTACATTTTAAGCTTAACTATTAAGGTACTTAAATCAAAACCAAAGTCTGAAAAATGTACACGACTTTACAATTTTCTCAAAATCTAGTAATTATAATTATTACTCACATTTACACAAAAATCATATTCGAAAATAAGGGATAAATTTCAATCCACGTTAGAAACTCTCATTTTTTAAAAAAAAAATTCAAACTCAAATTTACATAATTTAACCTAACGTTATAAAATCCACTCCCATAAAGTCCCAACAATTTCACAAATCTTAAAAACCAACATATATCCAAACTTCACCCAAACAGTTAACTAAACCACAATTTTCATAAATCTCAAAAATCAGAAATTTATATATATATACATACTTTAAAGCAAATCAGAAATTTATTCACGTTTATACCACTTTCCCAAATTCTAAAATTCTCAAATCAATAACTTAACTAACAAAATTTCAATTAAACTATTTTCATATATACAATCCAAACTTTTTAGCCAAAATTCAAACATAATCAAATTTTTACTTGAAATCAGAATTTTAACCATTATAATTCAATTTTAGCTACAAAAAGTTAGTTAAGATGATTAATATGGATTTTATAAAATCTGAAAGTTTACACCCTCATATTCTAATCTGAAAAATAATCATTATAATTCAAACTTTTAACAATTTAGTAGTTAATTAAGCTACCAATTTCATAAATGAGATATATAACACAATATATGCATACATTTATATACATTACTCAAATCTGAAATTTACAATTAATTTTTTAATCTAAACCAAAAATCTGAAATCTGTAAGTAAATAGCATACACACACACATAATCCCAAAACCGAATTTAATCACTAAAAATCTGAAATCACAAATAAATTTAAATTCTGAAATTTACACACAAGTAGCTTATGCATACATGTACATACATAGAATCAACATATACATGTTTGTGTGTTTGGGTGTTTTCGTGAGTGAGTATGCCGGAGTGTGTGAAATGTGTGCGTGCGAGGGTGTGGTTGTGTGCGTTCAGACCAGTGTGCGTGTGCGTGTGTGTGTTGGGTCGGGGAAAAAGGTGCTACCGTGGGTGACGGTGGCAGCCGGTGGTGTGCCAGCGAGAAATCGAGAGAGAGGTGAAGTCGAGAGAGGGATGGAGGCGAGAGGGAGATACCGAGAGCGTGAGTTTTCGAAGGAGAGGGGAAGTGTCGGGTGAGAGAAGGCGAGATGAGGGATAGGTTAGGTTAGGTTTTTGATATAACTTCTGGTAATTTGCAAAATCAATCCCCAACTCTCATGAACACGTAAATTTAAGTCCACAGCTCATAAATAAATTTCATAGTGCCACCAAACCTTTACCAACTTCAATTTATGCGATTTAGGTCGCTTACCACTTAATAACAATAGAAATCAACATGTTTAACAAATAAAACAAACAATTAGACATAGGATTGTACAAAGAAATAATTTATAAACATTTTATTTGGCACATTGATCGTGACGGCGTCCAAGTCCTTCCACTGCAAAATAAGTCAAATATGAACAATAATAATAATAATCAAATACATAATTTATAATGGTACCAATATAAATTACGTTAAATTTAAGAATGCGCGAAAAATGAAAAAGTGGTATTACAGGAACGGATATCTCAGGCTCCTCAATTGGGTCAGATAATTCCGGCGGAGGAGGAGGGAGTTTAGAAAAAGCCTTTGTACCCCTATTTAACCTTTTCAGGGGGAGGACTTCCTCCTCTAAAGCGGACTCTGTAACGTCCTTGGAAGAAGTGTCTTTAAGTGTGCCTTTCTTGGTCACCTTCTCTCCCCTGTGACCTCCTCTTTCTGACATTTTTCCTTTCCCTTTAGGAAGGCCCCTTTGGGGATCGCCTCCTTCAATCATGCCTGGAGGATGGGGGCCAATAGATAGTGAGGCGGGGGGCGGCATCAGGGCGGGGAAGGAACCCCTTGGCTCTGTAGTAGGCACCTCGGACACTTGTTTAGCCGCCTCCCCATGAAGTGTGGCCAACATTGATTTCTGTTTCTTTTTCACCTCGCTACCATGACGGAGGAGGGGAGGGGCCTTCTTAGCCACAAGCCCTTTCAAAGAGATTTTGGGGAAGTCCTTGGAACCTGCTAAGGCTAGGACTGATTAGTCTTAACAGGTCAAAATCTGGGATATATAAAATATATGTGTGTGTGTGTGTGTGCGCGCGCGCGCAATACGACTTACCCATCGCTCACATAAGATCGTGCTTGACAAACAGCTTGTTTTGCTGGATAACTTGCTGGAAGGTGCCTTTGTAGGCGAATAGACGCCTCACCAGTGGTAACTCCACGTCAGAGAGCAGGGAAGCGAAAGTTGGCCCTGAGGTAATAAACAGAGCAAGGAAATGCATCATATTATGAGCAGGAGAAGAGAAACATGAATAGCACACCTATATAAAAATAATAATAGCAAATAATCATAACACAAGATGATGGCGGTGTTGGTGGTAAACTGAATGAAACAAAGTAAAACTCACGCGGAGAGGAAAGAGTTCGAGGAATGGTGATCTCAGGAGTAGGGTCAACGGGCGAGCTTTGCCACTCTCCTGTGACCCAAAACCACTGGCTCCTCCTGTTCTTTATGGAAGTGGGGTGCCCAGTAATGATGAGAGGGTAGGAGCCTCGGGGAGATAAGTAGTACCGGTCTTTTACGTCAGCCCTCACATCCTTATCCCTCTTGACGGACTTCTTTAAAGTGTACAGGGTGTAGATGATGTTTATGGAGACGGGAGAATCTGGATTAACTTCTTGCCACACCAGCCAGGTACCAACTGCTTGTGTCCAGAAGTTTGGGGCCACTTGATATGGGCACATGTTGTAACTCCTAAGAAATGCCCTGAAGAAGGGGTGGAGTGGAAGTCTCATCCCGCATGACAGAGCGTCATAACAAATTGCCACATAACCTGGAGGAGGACTGCAGGGTCGGGAGGAAGGCGTCGGACATACCAACTTGACCTCCTCAGGCAATCTAAACTTTGAGGGGGTGCCCGCCAAATCGATGCTCCGGATTTCAGATGCTATCTCGCTACTCTCCCAAGAATCTGGGTTTGGTTCAGGGTGCACGTGGTACCCCAACACCTTATTCACATAATCCACCCACTCCTCAACTTGCGCGATCTCCTCTCTATATAATCCCATTTCCTCTCTATGCGCCCTAAAAGGGGCCCTTGCGCCTAAGTTAAGACCCTGTGGGTCGGAAGAAGAGCCAGTTGTTCTTTCTCTCCCTATATCTCTATCATGTTTCCTTCAGAGTTCTCTCAACGAGGACTCCTCTTTAGCGGATAAGTGGGCCATGTAAGTTTGGTTATTCTCTTCTTCGCTGTCAGAATCATCCAAATAAATTATACCACTGCATTTCCTATTCCTCCTCTTAATATGCTCCTTAAAGAAGTGAGAACTCAAAATCGATAAAGACAATGGGCAGAAACCTCTTACAGGAATCGCCATTGTCAACAGTTCCTTGAACCCGTTCCCCCAACTCTTTCCATTTTTTCTTAAAAATAGGCCAGACTCACCAAGAGGAAAAGAAAATGCAAAACAAAAAATTTCAAACCCACACTTGAAGATTAGAAATGAAAGAGTTTTGCACATGCAAAGGAAAATAAATTTACCTTCAAAAAACGAACGTTTGAGGTTGTGCACTTGAAGTGAAAAACACGCCAATTGAAGGTGTTGAACAGTAGAGACGGTTTGCTGGGTGGAAAATGTCACGACCCGTCCCAGATCACCCTACTGGACCTGAAACGTGACGTGTGCTGATGGCAGGTGACAACTAGATGTTGGACCCACCACAAAGGAAAACTGGACTTTTCTTATCTTTCAGAGTCACCTTTTAAAATAAATTTGATCCCATAAGTATTAATAAAAATTTTGACAGAGTCTCCCCTATATTATTGACATAACCAACCTGTAATTCAACGTCAAATCCTCAACAATCATGCATAATAATCATAAAGACTTCCCAAACCTTCCAAGCATAACATTAATGTAATAAGACAATTGAAATTCTTAGTCAATTCTTTTAATATATACACATACAACCCCGTATTACATAATCACCGGGTCTATTACTGACAAGGCCACAAAAGAATATCACTGCCTATAACATAAGCCCAAAAGATAACTTCTAAATACTATATCAGAATAGACCATAGAAATGCCTACGTTTAGCTCATCTGGCGGCGATGTCTCTATCCAAGCTGCTCAATATCTGTAGCTTTTTCCTATAAGGAAGAGATAGGGAGAAACGTGAGCTTGTAACTCAGTGAGTGGAGTTTATGAAGTAATTCCCTTTATAAATCAATTTTGAAAACATAATTTATTTCATAAGCTTTTGCCACTTTAAATCAAATTATACATGCTAAACATAATCATAAGGATCGTGGAATAATCATCTGTGGCATAACTGATAAACTGTAATATATATAAGAAAATCACACCAAAGGTACCCAACTAAATCATCTGAAATCCGTATCTAGTCATACGCGCGTATACTACTGAGCACCTCCGTACCCGGCCCAAAGCCCCTCTGGGTACAAAAGTGGGTCCCAAAGACCTCATATATATACACCCTTATACACGGGCCATAGGCTCCCTCCGTGCATAAGAGTGGATCTTAAGATCATCTGAACACGGGCCATAGGCCCCCTCCGTGACAGAGCCTTAAGATCACAAATAATATCCGCTAGTACACGGGCCTAAGGCCCCCTCCGTGCACTAACACAAGAACAGATAATCACAAGGGTACTTTTGATGATTTGGAAACCATACATGCCAACTTAACTAATCAGGCTCGTAAAACATGGTAAAAAGAGTCATCTCGATAAACAATCTTAATTTTAAAACATTTGTTTTGACAATCATGCTAAAATCAAGTAATTTAAAAATTATTTGTAACTTGTAGAAAATCATTGTGAATAACGTAGAAAATTCTTTAAGTTTATTCTCCACTCACTAAATAATTGACAATCCACTAGCTTGGTCGATATATAGCGCCGACTTCCTCGTCACCTCCTGAGATAAAATAAAATCTTCACATCAACATTTAAAATCACCTTAATAGATAATATAGCAAAAGAGCCTCATTCTTGAATTAACTCATTCAACTTGTTTCCTCATATTACACCATACCTACCCTTTTACTTAGAAACATAAAATCACCTCTAAAGACTAATTAAGTTCTAATATCACTTAAGATTTCAAAATTAAAGCCACATTGATCTAAATCCCAATTTTCCATTTTTACAAGCTTACTAGTTTATTTACCCATCTTCATAACTAAACCAACATTCATCATCAACACCAACAATTCCATTTCTAGCACAAAACAAACCAAAATACAAGTTTATCTCAACTTAATCACTAATTTAACCCAATGGCATAAAACCCTAATCTTTAATACCAAGCATTTATTTCAATAAACTTAACTATATGACTAGAATCACCAAAATCATCATTCCCACATTCATATATAACTCACATTTAAACTATAAATCAAAAGCCCTAATTTTACACATTATTGAACAATAAATATTTTACCACTTACCTCTTAATGTTAGGAAAATATGGTAGAATAACACCAACACACTCTTTGAGTTGGATGGCTCTTCCTTCTTCTTCCTTTCCTTTCTTTTTCTTTTCTTCTTTTTCTCTCTCTTTTTTTTTTTCCTCCTTTCTCCCGATTTTTTTTTCCTCCTCTCGAAGCCTCTGCTGGTCCTTCTCTTTTTGTTTGGCAATTGTTTGTTATATTTATTGTTATAACATGTAAAGTATTTGTTTATTGCCGAAAGGTCCCCACTCTTATTTCTTGATTTAATTAAAGTCCTCAACTTATATAAGTTTTAGAAAAATAACCCCAACAAATAAAATAGTATAATTTGGTCCTAATTTAACTTTGACTTGACCATTCCATATATGACTTTGACTAGTAAAAGTTTGACTAAAAAAAATATAATAATTGGGTTGTTACAGAAAACCATTGAAGAGATGCTGAAAGACTTGCAAGAAAGGAAAAGGCGCTACAACTTCTTGCGAAACAGTTACTACGAAAATTCTAAGAAACCGGTAAAGGAGAAATGATGGGAAGAAGGGAACTTTATAGGGAACCCAATAATCCAAAACCCTTGGTCTTTGAGCCTCATGATTGATGCGGGTAACCAACGTCTCTTGGGGGGAGGGCTAATCAAAGTTCCAGCTGTCGGAGGAAGGGAAGAAACCATTCAGTTACCAAAGTGTGTGCCACGCACGGCAAGATGTCACCCCCCGTCCCCTTCATATTTCTTGGGAACCAATATCAGCAGCCCCCTTATATTAAATGGGCCACCTAAGAGATATGCTAGTATAATCCCAACTTTGGTCTGGGAGGGAAAGCAGGAGTAGGAGGTCAACTTTACCTTGAATCCGAGCCTCCCCTAAAGAATGGCATCCCGAGCCTTAAGTTCGCAGCGCTATATAATGATTCCCAGCTGATGGATGGCAGAACAATTATAAAATGCTAGATCTAACAGATAATGAAATTAGGGTAAAACTGCAATCCTATGGTTGTCTAATTACAGAACGTTATCAGAACAAGATTGGTGCTTCGAACCTATGACAAATTCGATCCGCCCATAAATGACTACATCTGATTTGAGAGACTAGTGTTAAGACCGTGCCCAAAAAGGAGTACAGTGAACCACCAGTGAGGGCCCAATAGAGGCCCAATGGACCTTGGCCCATGACTAAAGCTTAGGATATCTCCTTGGACCAACTGCCGAGGTGGAACAACACATGAACTTCTTTAGCCGAACTGGTTTATGTATAGTCGATGTGTTTTATGTTTAGTAGAGGTGCTCTATGGTGACGCCTCAGATGAGTGATGGGATAATGGATGGAGTCAGAGATGTGACGCTGCTTTTATCAAAAAGTGACAGGCGCCCTCCCCTACCAAACGTATCAATGATTATTGCCAAAAAGTAAGATCCTCCTCTCCAGCAACTAGGGTAAATACACATGTAAAGTCCACCACGTGTCGCCATCCAAAACTATAACTTCCCCTATAAATAGAACAATCCTTCCACTTAATAAAGGGTTAGTAATCTCAGACTCTTAACAATATATTTCAACTCTCACTCCCTTTTCTCTCTTTGACACACTTATATTTCCCGCACTCAATTTATATTCGCTTGAAATGAGCACTGACTTTGGCATCAGAGTGCAAGCGGGAGCCACCTCGGCCCCCTTTATAAACTGATTGTTTGTCATAATACGCAGGAGATCTACGTGTTCAAGAGGGAGGAGCTGAGACATGTTGGTCCAAGGTCCAGCCGAATTTTGTGGTCAACAAATCCGAAATAACGGAAAAAAGATGCGGACTCAGCTTGCCAAATGTAGCTCTATTATATGTGATATCATATGTCTATTATACAGGAATTAATCTACTTTACTCACTCCATTCTACCACACCAAGTGCCCCTTTCACATGTGAAGGAGTGGAACCCAGTGTGGTAGAATGAAGTGGGTAGAATGTCAGGATTCGTTATACAGTTAAGGCAATCTTTCAAATGGATTCACAACAATTAATATATTTTCCATGTAACTCTGGAAAATGCACGATTATTAACGACACCAATAAATTTTTCAGATTTTTATTGATGAAGGTTGTAATCAAGGAAAGAGTCCACATATTAATGTTATACTAAGAACAACTCCAATCATGGTGTAATTTACACCCCAAAAAATCACTTTTACATCCCAATATATATCTCTGGTGGATCTATATTAAAATTTTGCTCCCATGGTGAGATGCAAATTAAAAATTAAAAATTTCATTGTTTCATTTTTTTTTTTAATTTGCACTTACTCGTAAATTTCTTAATTTAACTTATTTTATAATTTTCTATTTTATATTTATATGCATAAATCGATCTAAAAATTTTGAAATTTGGTTGTGAAACTAAAAATATAATTTTAATATTTTGAAATATGCGGATATATCCGTATAAATCCTTATGAATTCAAGCGTGAAGGTGTCCAGAAGTGCACATAGAGGTGGGCCACACGAGGTACAAAAGTAGATGTAAATGTGCATCTTAATATACATTTTCTACCGGAAACTTAATTTACATCCAATATACGATCTGCCATTAGAGATGATTCCGGGAAAATTGAACTGCTAAATTACTAATTAGATCTAAAATACATCGCGAATGCAGATGATTTAAGAAACTTACATAAATCTCATAAAGTCTATCCTAAATATGTAACTATGAAATAAATAGTTTTTTTTTTATCTGAATGTAAAAAAATAATATAGATCTAAATGATTTAAGAAATCTTTGAGCGTACCCAGGAAGATACAGTAGCATACCTATCAAGAAAATCCTACCAAACTATACAATACTTGGATGCAACCAATCAGATGACAATACTTCAATCGTGGGCATACCCTGAAAATACAAAAGAGGCCCTCAAAATACAAGTACACCGGGCATACTCGGGCAAACAATACTCCTAATACAAGTACACTGGGCATACCCCGGCAAATGATGAAACAAAGTAAAAATCAAAAGCAAAATCAATCTTCTGCCGCAAGTGATTCATAGAGATTCGAAACATGAGTATACAGATCGAAGATTGATTTGTATACATGTGTTTTGATTCTTTGAACAACGCTATCTTCATTCAGCTTAAGATAATCAAAACGTAACCAGTTGCGAGCAATCCAAATGTGGTACATAGTAGTGGCTAGTGCAATATGTTTTTTATTAGTCTAAATGAATTTATACTCTTTCAATTTTGTGAGAAACTACAACATTTATTAGGGGTATATTACGAAAAGGGATTGTGAAACTTATTTTTTCAACAACATTAATTAGCATTTCTTAATTTGTGTGAAAATGAGTAGGGGCTATCTTTATGGGATTGAGGCAGTATATATTAAAGCAAACAGTCGTCATTTTATATTTTCCCGCCTAAAATACTTTTCGAAAATGGCTGAATGCATTTATGTCATATATTTATAATTTCTAAACTTAACTAAATTGGAATGCATTTATATTTATCATTAATTGTTTTATCAAAAATAAAAGAAATTAATATATTTGGAAAACTGTGCATTAACTTTGAAAAATAAAGACTTCACTTTTTTCGTGCATTAATTAGATTAATATTTTATTAAACTTTAATACTCCCTCCGTCGTACAAGATAAGCTCACTTATATATTCACATGAATTAAGAAAACATAATGAGTAATTATATTTACACAACACTTTTTTATATCTACACCATAATTTAATTGTAAGAAAGATCTTCAATGTTTGTTTACTTTTGCTCTTATGTCCTCAACTTTTTTTCATTACATTATTATTCATAACATTCAATTAATTAAAACATTTTGTTTCTAATCACGAATTCAATTTAGATATTCTGCTAATTTGCATTGAAAAGATGTGCAAATATTTTTTTTAAAGCTTTTGTAGTGGTTATTTACTTTGATTATTTAAAAATATGAGAGATAAATTAGTATTTTCGCCCTCATAACAAATATTTTAGACTAAAATTGTCTCTAAAGACAAAATGTAAAAATTAATAAAAAGTTGTCAATAAAAAAAAACTTGGCAGCGTAAATGTAAAAATAAGGAAAATTGAGGAATTTTCATTGCAATTAAAATGTGGTGTGGTTAAAAAAATGTGTGTTGTCAATATATTTACCCAAACATAATTAGTATATGTTGAAACTATAAATTTAACTATATTCTACCTAATATACTCCTATATTAAATAATGAATTGTTTATATTTGTTGATAATAATGTACATTAAATAGGGGTGTATTAGAAAAATGAAGACATTAATATACTCTCAAGTCTTAATAAAGAAAGCGACCTATAATTTGAGACAAACAAAAAGGGAAAACGAACCTATCTTTGTAGGATGAATGGAGTAATTGTTATATTTTGTTTAGTTAAAATATTAGTGAAAACTAAGTTTGGTTATACTTCTTAATAGATTTTTTTTGGGAGAAAATGATCATCTATTTTTATTATTTATTTTTAGAAAAATTCGCTATTCATTTTTTTGATTATTTAAATTAAAACTTGCTTGCATCAACGTAAAAGGTACTGATGATAATTAATAATTTATTGAAACTAAAATCAATTATTATATCATCATGTATAGATATAAATTCCAAGAGTGTTAAAGAAACTTTTTTGCATAGTGAAAGATTATTAAGTAATTAATTTGAAAATAATTAATTACATTACTGTTATGGATGCCGCATTGACTGCACTTGATGACACGTTTAGTGGAATGAGAAATGAAATTGAAATTATTAAGGATGATTAATTTTAATATTTAACAATTATCTGTTTGACTAAATTTCGAGTTGTGACAAAAAAAAAGTGAATAATGATTAATAATTGAAAGTTAAGTCAATAATGTAGGTTAGTCTGAGGCGCTTCCTTATCAAATAGAGCACCTTAATTCGAGTCTATAGGTGGGTTGAGATTTGGATTTTTTTGTATATATGTTCAATATATATATATATATATATATATAATTGAGAGTAATAATAATTGGGTAATTTTCAATAATACCATACAGGATATGTTTTGCCTCCAAAATCTTGTCTTGTCTTATCTTATATCTTATCTTATCTTATACAATATTAAAGGAGGATGGTAGCAAATTTTTTCCCTCCAAGATTCCCTTCCTCTCCCCCCCCCCCCAAAAAAAAAAGAATTGTGTTGCCATTTTTCTCACAACACAAAGCTGCAAAATACTGATTTTGAAATAAATAAATTGTGTTGCCATTTTGAAAGCTGCAAAATATAGTGATTTCAAGCCGAATTGACCAGCAAATTATAAAAAAAAAAAAGACTCCCACCCCTAATTTTTGTTCCACGTCAAGTCAAATTTCAAATTCACTGGCTGAAATGAACAATTATTAATGTCAATTCAGAAAGGAAATGTACGCAACTCTCTCACCAAAAACATTGTCTCTCTCCCTCCTCTATCAATAGTAGTAGAATTCCTTGACCCATAATTTCTCACAAAGAACAACAAGCTAGGTTATGGCTGTTGGGATTCAAGCCATAGAGTATCTTCTTGCTACTGGGTTCGTCTTCAAGGCTGGGAAATGCATCAAAAAATGGTATCAAAGCCATGGTTATGGCTGAAAACGTGAGCCTGTGAAGAAGGCAGAAACTGTTGTTGAAGCAGTTGAAGAAGACTAAAAACTAAAGCCAGAAAGCACTGATTGTGAGTGAAGCAAGTGAGAGCACTGTCCACAAAAGCTGTAAGCTATGGATGTAGAACCGACAGAACGAAAGGGATAGAGAGCAGCTCCGACTGAGAAGAAGGAAGGAGGCTGACCTTTTATCAACATATCCTGTCTGACCATCTATCTGGCAAACCACTGCAACCAGGAGCACCGCAACGTCCATGAGAACACTCTCTATACATCCAACTTTTCTTTTTGATTTTCCCTTGAATTAGTTTCAAAAACCCTCTACTGTAATTCTTTCGAATGCCATTGTTTGTATAACATTGTTGATCAGGAGTCTCAAATAATTTCAGTTGAATGTTTGCAAGAATCTTTATTTTCAAAATTGATTAATGGTAATGATATTCTAGTTTGTGCTTGAGTTGGGAGAGGAGATTTAATGTTATTCTTGCTGAAATATCTCCAACTTACAAGTTATAGTGAGACAATCAGTGGATAAAGCTGAATTTGATGATTCCAGCGTTGAGAAGATCACTAATTTGCTCTTTAACCACTGTGAAGGTGAGGAAGAGGGAGTTCGCAATGTGGTTGCCGAATGTCTAGGAAACATTGAAGGTACCATCTCAGAAATACATGTTCTTCTATCTATGTGTGCAATGCCTTATACTCTGCTAGGCTTAATTAGTTTCCTGCATATAATTGAGGGAGAGAACAACCAGTGCAACTGCATTCACCTGAGCAGCAGTTGTAATTAAGGTTAAATATTCTATAGTTGAGTGGCAGGAAAATATAGATGAAATTTTGTATCCTGAAATCTTATCTTTCTTGATGCTTATCAAGGATCATGACCAGTTAATTTTTCTAATTTCATATTAATGGCATCAGATTAGAATCCGCTTTTGAATATTATATACCGTTTTTCTTTTTCTATATTTTTTTTCTGTATTGTTTATTAGGTTATGTATATAAATTTTTGTAGAGTAGTGTTCTGTGCGGGATTTGGATAGTATCCATTGGGGGTTTGCGGCTCCATTGTTGTTCATGGATGAAGCTTTTCCCATGTTAGGAAATTTGAACTTGGGACTAATTTGTTCAAATATTATTATAAACTGCGTTGTTTACTCTCTAATTTCAACTCTGTAAGGTTATTGTTGATAAAAAAATGTCTAATCCTATAAAAGTATATAGATTAAAATTTGTCAGAATTTTTATTTTCTTGGCCTCGGTCGAGCCAATGAATGTAATCTCATTTTATAGTATTCTACCCGCCTCCTCCTATTTTTCTTATCTTGAGTTGCATAATGTAAAAATTCAAATGAATATAGAATCTGATACCATTAATTATTTATGTGGCATTTTTAATGTTTTCAAGCTTGGCATGTCAAATCAGAATACCAAATATTTGGACATGGGATATAGTTGAACCCAGTGATGTAAATTTCTTGGAGATATCAAAGAGAGACACATGAAGTTATTTGGTTGGTGTAAGAATTTCTAACTTTTTTATTATCTCTTAGCCAGATTTTTGAATATCCAAAACTGAATATCAGTGTTTGTCGTCTGATTTCAGATCTCCAAGACATCGGTTGCTGGACTTCTTCAAAATCTACCACCAAGTTCCTGCCCTGCTGTCCGATTCAATACATTCCAACGATGAACACTGGTGAGTGCAACCTTAAAACGGAACATGTAGTTTTTTGTTTTGATTTGTTGCCTCTGTATCTTTCTGGGAATTCTTCAACCAAACATGTGGGAGTAAAACTGGAATTGAGGTGGGATTGGGATACTCTCTGACGAATGATTGCAAAAAATGGAGTTAGAATTCCCTTCTTATAGCACCCATGTCCACTGCATTGACCAGCCAGATTCTTGCTTAATGGCTTGACATACTCTACACATGTATCTTCATTTCTCCAATTCCAGGGACCTCATCTGCTTGCTCCAACAAGGATTGACTACCAAGTAGATATTGTTTTCTTTGATATCACTATGACCTCAACTTCATGACAATTCATGGAAAAAGTAGATTCCCAGGTCTAAATATTTGGCTAAGAAATGGGCAAAAAATGGAAGTGAAGGTTCCCGTGGGATGTCTTCTCTTTCAAACAGGAAAGCATGTAGGATTCTCCCCGTTCTGGCTATTATTAAGATCAGATGATCTTAATTTCTAATGATTTACTTGTGGCGTTAAGCTGGTTGTTTTGTAGTTTATTCCGTTATTGACATATTTAATTGGCCATATGTCGAAGATAATTTGGTTATTAACATATTATGGGTTCAGTTTTTCGTTTTATTGTTCATTCCCTTATTGGTCATATATAATTAGCCATTTATGAGAAGATATTTTGGTTAATTTATTTTAGCCACAATTGTATAGTCAATAATACCACAGACCATAATTTGGTTAAATTATATTAGCTTCCAACCACACCCTCTGTAATACAACATAATACTTGGTGTACTGGATGTGAGTGAAATATGTAATTTTTTTTGGATTGCCTATGTTCAATGAAGTGTTTTGTTTCCTTATGATTAGATTAATACACAAATAGAATAATGTTTGATCTAATCTCACCTTTTTCCTCTTTGGTTTCTAATCCAAATTTTGAGCAAGAACTTATGAATTTTAGCTTTTTTTTCCATCTTTTTTGCACTGATGAAGTCTTCATCAGTGGAGATAATCAATGCTCTTTTGAGCCCTAACTTTGTATGAATATATATGTAGATATAGTAGTTGATTGTAGGAGACTATATAGCTGGTATGCACGAGGTTGTTGTGACTAACCGGACAACTGATGCAATCAATCTAGCCTTGGAGCAAAACTGCAGCCTATGGAGAGTGTCCTCAATGGTGAGTTGAGCCATGAAGTTGCAATCATTTGGATTCTTTTAAAAGTTTGTATTGTGACTTTAATTGCTATTATTTGACATTTCTTTTGATCTTTTGTATCTTTTTGCACGCATAGCATCAAATGTTGTGTTAAAACCTCTAGGCCACTTTGCAGAATCACCTCTTGCTAGCAAGTATCCTCCCATGCAAGTTGGAGAGTTTTTCAAACAAGAGCTTGCTGTAATTAATCTCAAAGGCAGTAAAGTCGACCATTGTTAACTTATAAGAGCTTGAATGTGGTTCTTTTAATACCAATAGCAATTGGAGATTCAAATATTTTGGTGGGTAGATAGCAGGAATGCTAGATTCAATCAAGTCATTCAATTTCTTAGTTTCCCTAAATTGTTTATAAGATGTGCTGTATGAATCTATTTACATTATTAACTGATGTTATTGGAGACAATACTTCGGCAAAAATTCGATGTTCATATCCGTGGTTGCCTTTGAATTTGATATAGTTGCGATTTCTATCTATGCTTAGAAGCTATTGAATAAGTATTGTCATCTAATACATTTTGTATATCTAGATTGGAGAATCAAGTGAAATAGTCAATTAATATGTTCAATTAGTCAACAACCTGGGAAAATGATGTCATCCGTGCATTGCATGTGTTTATATTATTCTTTCTATATATCATAGCAAAATACACGCCAAGTATTTACACGCAAATAGATTCCCGCCAAAAATTACTTTTTAAATTTGGAAATCTATGCCAAAAAATAAAATAATGTAATAAACTATTTTTTTGTATTGAAATGTCATTTTACTATTTGATACGACTTTATAATTAACATATTTTCATAAATTTTGATCGAAATCACTATCACAAACATATTCCCGTGCATCGCACAGGTGAAAAACTAGTTTCTATTAAAAAAAGTACTTACATTTATTGTTCTTATTTAAGAATTTAATATCAATTATTTTTTAAAAAGATACTACTCCAAATCGTGTGCAAATATCTGTTATTTTCGATAAAAACAATATCAATTTTTTATGAATAACAACTTTATTTTTTTTGTGAAAAAAGGTGGAGAAAATAATAACCATTTATTATTTAAATATATAAATTGGTTTTTATTATTCAAAGAAACATTTATAATTTGAAGTAGTTTTATTGTGTTTAAAGTCTTAATAATCATTTTAATATAATATTATTTTTTTATACATATTGTATACGAGAAAATTATGTACAAGCATTAAAATTTTACAAATACTTATTGAAATCGATATTGTTGAATAGCAACTTCCGTACATCACACGGGAGAAATACTAGTATGCGTTATAATGAAGGAGCCGAACTAGGGACGTCAATGAGTCGGGTTTGAAAAATGCATACCCTACCCACTAGAGAGTACAACCTCCTTACCCTACCTATATACTCATTTAAAAATGGTCGGTCGGGGGTGGGTTGGCGACGGTTACGTGTTTTGTAGAAAATTCTACACCTTACCCATACTTTTGTCGAGTTTTTAAATCCAACTCTACCCAAAAAAATAACTCAAGGAAAACATTTTTAATCGACATTTTTAAGTGATATTATAATGTAGCACATATATATTGGATGCTGTAAATAATCATCCATCACTTACTTTTTTATCACGTGTTTTCGTCACAATGTCACTTAAAAATATCAATTAATAATATTTTCTTAGAATTATTCCTACCGAAAAAT
The DNA here is from genome assembly GCA_963555705.1 of Ligustrum vulgare. Classification (NCBI taxonomy): domain Eukaryota; kingdom Viridiplantae; phylum Streptophyta; class Magnoliopsida; order Lamiales; family Oleaceae; genus Ligustrum; species Ligustrum vulgare. The sequence goes on along the minus strand of OY743179.1, from coordinate 32,795,489 downwards.
CCATTTAATTGGGTAATCTCCGTTCATTTGTGTCGAGTATCCAACGAACTTCAGCTCCGTAGATAATATTGTTATCCCTAAGTCGAACAGATAATAAAGCATACTTTAGACCACACCTGCTCATTTATGAACCCTTAATAAATTTGACCCGAAAGCCTAGTTCCACCAAAATTTTATCCGACCCATCCCTTAACGTTGACTCGCATGTGCTGATATGCGGTCAACTCCTTGTTCTGTTGTTCAACCAAAATCGTACAGACTGCCGTGTTCTCACTGCCAAACACACCCGAATCCCGTCACACTCCATTCCGTTGCCCTTGCCCTTGCCCTTGCCCTTGCCCTACTATCATCGTCATCGTCATTCCCCTTCAAAGCACGTGCATCCCTTTCTTCAGTCACGTGCTCCTCTTCTCCAGCTTCGAATTCGACTCTCTGCTTTTATCTCCCCACACCAATGTTCTATACAATATATATACATTTCCCCCCAAATTCAATTCACACACAAATGGAAAAAGAATCTTTGTAATTCAAATTCATTGTACAATCAAGATTCACAATAGGATGTGAAGAAAGAGAGATGCACGCCTATAATCGGCTCCCGAATAGCGGACACAACAGCCCATCTTCGCCGCCGTCGTCGCCTGTTTCCCGTTCGCCCCGACTGCGACACCGATCCTCCGCTGCCGGAAGACCGGGTCGACCAGCACCGAAAACTCTAGCCCAGCGACTCGCCTGGATCCTTCTTTCTGTCCTGTTAAAACGTCAAGGCATTTTCTTATTTGCACCCCTTTTGTACATTTCGTTTATTCTGTTTTACATGGGAACGGTGTCGTTTGATGTGGTTCCGGTTATTAAGCATCGGCCGGCGCCCGGATCAGTTTACCGGAGCCCCCAGCTCTACACAAAGCTCCGCCCCGAAATGGACTCGGACAATTTCTCTGTTGATACGGTTAGTATCTTGTGAAAACAGAAATTCGAATTCTTCGGACTTCTGTGCTGTTTATGAGTTTTGAGTATCGTGAATAAATTGAAAATGATTGACTTTTTGCTTTTTGGTGACTTCCACTCTTTCCTATCATAGTATAGCGCATTAATTATAATGCCTAGTAATTTTCAGTAAGTTGGATATTATAACAAGTGGAAACTTTTTGTTTGATGCCAAAAATTAGTAGTATATCAAAATAAATATGAATGTGAACGTTGTTGTTTCTTAAAAAAATTGTGCAACCTTGGATCTAGAATGCCTGTCAATTATAATTTTAAAAAAAGCTTGCTTCTGGGTTTAGATCGATGGGGTTGATTTAAATGACAGCTACTGTACTTCATCTACTTGGATTTGATTGTACAAATAGAAAATTATGATCTTATATGCCCGAGTTTTGAGAATACCAGTACTTACCTTACCCTCATATTTTAGTTATAAATTTTGAGCATGGAGTAGATTGAGAAAGGTTGGTTTTTATAGCTATATTTCTTGGGAATTGGAAAAGATTATGATGTAGTTGTTGTTCAGGCTTTGTGTTTATTCCCCTCTCCCTTTCCTTAAATAGTGTAGCTAATGAGGTCGGTGGACATATCTGTTGCCCAAGACTCAACTTGTTGATATTAGAGTCCAAGAAGCACTGGTGAAATTGATTTATTTATTCTCTTGTTCTGGTTCTCTAACATCTCTTATCGCCATGAACAGTTAACAGGTTGAGTTGTTAATTAATTAAATTTGTGCTTGGAAATTAACATTTTTAAGGATATTTTTATGCAATTTTGCTTCTACGAGGGTTGTGAAGGAACCATGGATGCACGGACATGGACATAGACATGTATATGTCAACATGTGATTTTTCAAAAAATTAGTACACGACACATTGAGAACTTGCAAATTATTATTATTATTATCATTATTATTATTATTATTATTATTATTATTATTATTAGCCTAATATACAAACAACGAATTGTATATTTGTTGTACCAAAATAAGCATATCAAATAAAACAAAATTAGTAAGTCATACTTATCATTTTTTTAATTGCGCCCGCGTTTCTCCTCTTCTCTTTTCATTTTGATGCATAAGATGTAGTTTCGACATGTGTTGGAGAGTGACAGCCTAGTGTCTATGTTCGTTACATGTTGGACACCGACATGCTAACTCCGACAGTGTCTGTGCAATCTAGGAAAGTACATCCCCCAGCAACCATCTGTTATGAAATTTTCTTAAACAACCACGGTTTGTTGTTTGCCTTACGACATCTTGATGCAGATATTAGACTAGGAATTAGTTGAAGGTAATTAATATTGGACCTGAAAAATTGAATTTAAAACCCTATTAAATCCTACAGTGGTTTATAGTGGATCATTTCAAGCACGTGCAATTTCATTAATGACTGGAATGATCAAAGTTCTTTGTGCACACTTCATTGCTTGCTGAATGTGGAGGCATGTTTTCGTAGTCTTGTGAAGAATGTGGATAATGTATTCTATCATAAAAAATGGCACAAATTCAGGAAAACTTATCTTTCTGTCGACTGCAGATTGATGACCATATCCACAATTTCTCAATTTACTCGTGACTGTTTGATTTAGAGCATAATGCTCAAAACAAACATTCCATCTTACAGAATAAGTATTATGCTTGCGTAGTCTTGTGAAGAATGTGGATAATGTATTCTATCATAAAAAATGGCACAAATTCAGGAAAACTTATCTTTCTGTCGACTGCAGATTGATGACCATATCCACAATTTCTCAATTTACTTGTGACTGTTTGATTTAGAGCATAATGCTCAAAACAAACATTCCATCTTACAGAATAAGTATTATGCTTGCGCAGTCTTGTGAAGAATGTGGATAATGTATTCTATCATAAAAAATGTCATGATTTCAGGAAAGCTTATCTTTCTGTCGACTGTAGATAGATGACCATATCCACAATTGCTCAAATAACTCGTGACTGTGATTGATTTAGAGCATAATACTCAAAACAAACATTCCATCTTACCAGAACAAGTATTACAATAATTCTAGGGAGACATTCTTTGGGGACATTTTTAAGTGACATTGTGACATGACGCACATTCATTGGGTGGTGAAAATTGCTACTCTCCCACTTACGTTTTTCACAACTCAATTTATATGCGTTATGTCACAATGTCACTTAAAATGTCTTCAAAAAATGTCTCCCTAGAATTATTTTAAGTATTATGGCTACATAATGAATCAGGTATAAGCTGCAAATGGAAAAGTTGTAGGCTTGTCTCATTGAAGTGAAATAAGTGGTCATCATCTGCTGAAGTCAATATCTTTTCTAACCTTAATGTGGTTTTTTATTAACTGGTGGCTTGTCCTTGAACATTTATATCTTTTAAGTTTTAAATCTGTTCCCTGATTTGGTTCAAATTGTTTGGCCAGCTGTTCTATCTCTTTATACTCATGCCTAGAAGGTCAAATAAACATGTAGAATGTATATGTTATAGATGATCAAAAACGAAAACTACTGTGTTAAGATATAACTGTTTGGTGGTAATGAGATCTAGTTCTATCTTTTATTATTAATGATAGTTCACTGGATTGTGATACCATATGATGGTTTATAATGTCTACAATCTTTCAGTATTCTCCCTTAATCAGATTCCTACGAGGGAGAGCCTGAATTTATTTTCTGTTTAATATTTTGATCAGCACTCATATGGCATTCACTGTTTTTCGAAAAGATAATAAATAATAATGAACTGCAATAATGGTTTGCTAAGTATATGTTGTCTAGTAATTTTATATTGCTGAAAGATTTGTTGATTAATGGTTTCTCATGTGCTTTCTGCTTCTGATTTTGAATTTCATTCTTAGATATCGACAATATGGAAACACTCTTATAAAGGTGGCGAATGGAGACCGTGCACAAACAAGTCTTCTGGAGGTAGGAAAATCGCTCAATGCTTGCCAACTCATTTTTACTTTTTCTTATTTAAATTTTGGATTTATGCCTATTAATTTGTTGTACTGAACGGCCTAACCTAGTTTATATCTATGTTGCTCGGACTCGGGTACGGGTATGTATCTAAGTCTAGGATTCTTTTATTTTGAAAACCTAGGATATGGGGACACTGCTAAAAAGATGCAGAACTTTGACAGAAATGCATGAATACGTCTTATAAATTTTAAATTACTTTGAAAATTTATGTATTAGTAATAATAGATGTATTTCTTGGATATATGAATGATTATCTTTTGATTTAAATGACATAAAGTGTCATCTTTTGATTAAAAGGATTCGAGAAGGATCTCATACCCATGTCCCATACCGGAGTGTCTGACACGGGTACTTCTTAAAAAATAAAGAGTCTGAGTAACATAGGTTTATATACACAGTGATTGCAAGCTTGATATTTTTTGACCACTGTTGGCCCATTTGTTTGCACATACTTATGATATGATATTTTCTTGATGTTTCATTAGTTTGTGTGGAATTAAAATCCCTCTATTTATTTCTCAGATTTTCTAATTTTTTCCCCCCCATTTCAAATCAAAATCAGAGAAAAAGAGTTACTGGTCATGTGATGGAAAATTCTGTTCATGTGAACTGGTTTGATTTTTCCTCTTTTCCATGGTGTATCCTCTGATCCCATAATTACAGTTAATTCAAAATTTGTAGCAGCCATCACCCAGAAAATTCTTGAGTTACTGGTCATGTGAACCGATTTTTCCCCCCTCTCTTCCATGGTGTATCCTCTGATCCCATAATTACAGTTAATTCATTTGGTAGCAGCTGATGCGTGTCGTAATGCACCAAAATAATAATTAAATTCCTTGTTCACTATTACTAAGAATATAGCAGTGGAAGCAAGGGTCGATCCCACGAGGAACGGGAACTAATTTAATGCCATGTCAATTAGAATTATAAGGGGGGGTTTTTGAGTTGAAAATTGCAATTAATCTAAATGATCAAGTAAAGATGTAAAATAGCTGGAATAAAAATCAATTAATAAGAAATCCTAGTTCTCAGGTTCGGTTGTGCCCTATCATAATATTGTCATTCCCCAAGCAACGCATGTACTATTTCCTTTGTTTTATTTATCACCCGGACTAATCAAAAAGCTCTAATTAATCCAATTCTTCCTTAATAATAATCAATTAGAATTAGTTCTCCAATCAATTTAGAGTGAATGAACAACCTAGAATAAGCTCCCTAGATTTAATTCATTAACTATGTGAAAACAAGAAGAATTAGGTGAACTAAATTATCAATTTCATATGCTCGAATTTGATTAATCTAGATTGGATTTTCATATGGAAATATAAAATCACCAATTACTACTATGATTTGGATAACAAGACAAATACGAATCCAATTACCCAAATTAGCAAACATCAACACAATAATTAAAAGACAAGGCCTTAATCAATTAATAAATTGTCTTGACGAAATTAATGTTCATGAAAAATCCAATAAATAAAACATTAGAAACAAGAACTACGTTACAAGTTTAAGGAATGAATAATAAAATAATATGAACACAACGTCCCCCTTGAACTAGGTTGAGAAGACTAGCCACGCATTGCCATGAAGAATTCCCCAAAAATATTGTCTTGATTCACCTTGATTTTGCCTCGGATTTCTTCTTTTCAAACCTTGATATTGGTGGCTCTTAAAAATAATAATCTCCTTTTTCTTGTCATGAACTTCCCTATTTATAACCTCAATTTTCGTGCCCTAGCTTTGGCCTCAAGAAATCCCAAATTATGGAAAGAATTGAAATAAGGAAATTCTTGACTTGAAGATTTACGGCCGTAATTTTCCATTTACGGCCGTAATTGAGTTTCTGCGTATTTTCCAAAGTTGACATTACGGCCGTGACATATCCATTTACGGCCGTGACATATCAATTTACGGCCGTGACATATCAATTTACGGCCGTAACTAAATCTCTGTTGATTTCTTTCTTTTAGATGGTTACGGCCGTAACTTTACCTTTACGGCCGTAACTAAGTCTCTGCTTAATTTCACTTTGCTTCACGACACTTTCACGGCCGTAACCTTATTTTCTTACGGCCGTAACTTTATTTGCATGAAAGTCCCCAACTTCAGTTTTTGAGTGCATTTTGATCCTTTTTTCTTCTTTTCTCTTCTTTTATGATCCTATGCAATATAAAACATAAAATGCATTAATAATACTTAAATAGAATCACATTATTGCTTATTTAAGGATATAAGTGCATCAAATAAACGTTAATATAACACTTATCAAATCCCCCCACACTTGAACCATTGTTCGTCCTCGAAAAATGATTGAAAAGAACTAAAGCACGACTCGAATGAACATGTTAGACTTTTAAATCTGGAAAGTCAAGGTCACAACCCACTTCTTTTTAGCACGAAAATCAAATTGCATAATCGGAGTGTGTTAGTGTGTGTAAGAGATGCATCACCCAATATTCTCCGAACAAAAATGAAAATTTATACCCCAATGTGGATTATATCCTTTCACCTCTCGTGAGTTCTCTCTGAATTTATCAATTCCCCATAAAAATGTAAGTTTTGACTAATTCAAGTAAATGCCAACAGATTAGTGCGGTTTATCTCATGGTAAAAATTTAGTCAATACACAGTTTCAGATCAAAAGGGCACAAAATATAGACCAAGCAATTCAAACCACTCATAAGTACATGTAATGGGAGCCAACACTCTCACCGGATATCTCTCTTCGCACAAAGTGTATATAAAGGTGAGAATTTTACGCTCAACTCACTGCATGAAAAACTTGTTACCACAGATTGCTCAAATGTCAAAACCGGAGCCGACAATAACACAAGTGCAAAGCAAAGGTCTTTGTTAGGTTGTAGCGGGGCTTCGGGTCAGGTGGGATAAAAGGGAAACATTTAGGCTGAATCGAGAAGGAGTTTCACAAGCCAAATCGGTTCAATTATAACTTCCCTTCTTTCTTCTTCAACATGAATTAATAATCTCCCTGCTATCCAACTGATTTAACACTAGACTTCCATTTGTGCAGCTTGAGTGTTTATTTTCAATACTAGCAAATGTTCATGACCTCGTAATTTGAGAACTGGCCTGAACTTCTCTTTTTCTCTTTTTTTTTTTTTTTTTTTTTTTTTTTTTTTTTCTTTTGGTCAAATCACCCCACAATCCCCAATGACACAAGATTGAATTTCTACTTTGAAACTTAACCCATCTCATACTTCTCAACCAACACAAGCTTGTGAATCCGTTCTCTATAGGTTCAAGAAAAAGGATAACATGAAAGAATGGGTGTTCGTGGCTTGTAGTGTGGTATTAATATTCCAAAGAAAAGCTAAGGCTCAAAGGGTCTTCTATTGGTAAATGTACAATGGTAGGCTTATTTAGAAGGCCAAATTTGGTTCATCCTAGTGCCTTTACTATATTTTGCACTCGAGCCAAGAAGCTACTACGGCATGTACACAAAAGCATATCCAAGAACAAATCAACCATGCAGGACACACATTAAAAAAATAAGAGCTTTATATAAAGAGTAAAAGTAGCTCATAGGCTCAAAAGCTCACAAATTATGGTTCATATGTGTGTCTCCCATCCAATTATGAGTTTTGGTCATTGCTCGGTCTTAGGGTCGAAAAAAAAATCTAGTGGCCAAAGGGGTGAATCTCTTTACTCGGGGTAATTATTAGTTATATCAAATTTGGGTTTGAATCTACTAGGTTGCAGAGATATGGCAATTTGTCCCCATTTTCAAACTTATTCGGAAAGTATTGGAAAATTCATCTCTACGTGCTCAATTCATGTCCAATTATGCAATTTAGGAGTTGGTGGTTCAAAAATTATGATAAGTGGTTTGCTTCCTATTCAACCAGTGTAAATAAAGGAGGACCAAAATAGCATAGATAGGTAGCAAAGGCAGATGACAAGGTCAAAATGAAATTAACAGATTCGATTACAGAGAGAAAATAAATTAGATAAGCTTACAATCAAGTCAATCCCCCCCCCCCCCCACTTAGACAATTCAATGTCCTCATTGAAAAGGACAACAATAAAAGGGAAAACAATAAAAGGGGAAAAAAAAAGAAGGAACTCCCTTGGTCTATTGTGGAGGTTGATCGTCTCGAGCTCTCTGCAAATGCCGAATCTGTTCCCGAATGGCCCTCTGCTCCTCCAGTAGAAGCTGCTGATCTTCTTGCATAGCATTCAGCTGGGTTTGGAAAGCTTGCATCATGCCTAGCATCTGAAGCTCAAAAGGGGTAGGAGCATTTGGCTGTTGTGGCGCTTCCCGTGCTGCGGGCTCCCCGGCGCCCTGATCATCATCGGAGTCCCCTGATTCATCATCTCCGTGACCTCGCTTCGCGATGATCTGCCTGCGAGCATTCTCCAAACTCGCCTTCGTGAGGCGATTCCCATGCCCCAAGGTGTCGTCACTAACTGCAGCGGGAACTCTTTGAGCCCGGCATAAGGCGGTGATTAAACATGGGAATGGCATACCTCGCTTCTGTGGTATCAAGCTGGCGTAAGTGGAAATCGTATCAAAGATGTGCTGCCCCAAGTCAAACTTGATTCCCATGGTGATGGCGTAGTAGACCCGGAGGTAGCGAACAGATACTGTAGTGAGGCTAGTGGACGGGAAGAGACTCCCCGACCCCCACTGGTGCAGGTACCAGGCGTCCCGCTGTAGATCCCGATTCTTGTAATGTGGAAGGATGACATTCAGGGAGTCATGGAGTTCAGGCTTCAAAGCCCATCGGAGCACCTCTTGGTCCGGAAAGAAAATACCCGCAGTAGACGACATGGGGACCGACCCAGTGCTATTTATTCCCAAGTGGTGTTCCACCACATCCTTATCAAATTTGATTCTCTTTCCCGCAACTCTAGTGTGGTGAAAGTCAAGGGAACCCTCGTCACCAATTTCCTTGTTGAACTGGGTGTAGAATTTATACACCAGCGGGGGGTTCCCAAACGGTAGATCACTCACGAATTTGACCCACCCGAATTCAACGAAGCGGGCCCAAAATCGTCGCGGGGCAATGACGGTGTCAGCGCTCCTCCATTCCTGAAAGTCTTCTGGGAGGAAAAGCCGCTCCTTTATGCAAAGCTTAGACTGGGCCTTTTCCTGGCGGGGCACAGCCGAGGATTCCCCCGCCACTTGCTTACCTTTCTTTGTCGGTGGAGCCATAGTAAATCCTGAAAAGGGAACGAGGAGATTAGTCGAGCATGGAAAGGTAAAAGTGCGCAAGTCAATAGAGCGTGATGGTAAAGGCAAAAATTGAAAACAAGGCTGATCCCGTAAGATATATATATAGCAAAGAGGAATAAGCTATTGACACTAAGCAAGCAATAAGGTTTCACATCAAGTCAATCCCTGCAATTGAACTCCCACCATTACAATTATACGCTTAAACAAACACAATAGGCATATTGGATTCGAAATCGCATGGCAACACACACTTCCAACTATCCTAGACATTTCATCGAACACCTAGAGTGGGAACGAAAAAAAGAAGCCATTGTTACCAAACAAGTAAAATGCAAGGTTCCCAAATCGCAAGCACCACCTCAATGCAGCAAAACCAAACAACGAAAAGGGAAGTGACGAGATACCTATGGAAGTAGAGATATTACCCAAGACATAGAGGAGAAAAGAAAAGGCGTGCATACCTTAAAATCTTGTGAAGAGGAAGGTTCGTGATGTGCGTGGTGGAAGAATGCAATGAGAATCCCTTATAATATGACAATATGGGTTCGAATGGGAGGGATTAGCGTGAGAGGGAGGTGGGTGAATGGTGGAGAAAATGGGAGACTGAGATTGGGATGGGAAAGAAGGGGATTATCGTTTAAAATAAATTTGTAAACAGGCGGGCTTACGGCCGTAAAGGTATGACTTACGGCCGTAAGTCGTATTCTGAAAAAAAAAAAAAAAAAAAAAAAAAAAAAAAAAAAAAAAAAAAAAATTAAAAGGGCCAATTACGGCCGTAAAAGTTTAGTGACGGCCGTGATAAGGCTTCTGCATAAAAATAAAACGCTTGAGTTACGGCCGTAAAAGGTTGTATTACGGCCGTAACCAGGCTACTGGAAATTTCATGTTTTTTTTTTTTTTTTTTTTTTTTTGACTGAAAAAAATAAATAAATAAATAAAAAAAAATAAAAAGTCGAGGAGATAAAGAAACTCCCTTCTCGGGTTGCCTCCCGAGCAGCGCCTTTGTTTACTGTCGTTGGCTCGACTGAGTCCGTGTGAGACTATTGCCCGATGTTGGCGTTTTCCAGTGCAACCACCTCCAAGTTCTCGGTTTGGAACCCCTCGTAGTAGGGCTTGAGGCGGTGTCCATTGACCTTGAACGTTTTATCAGTTTTCAAGCTTTTGATCTCGACTGCACCATGGGGAGAAACATTAATAACGACAAAAGGTCCAACCCAACGAGAACGAAGCTTACCTGGATGAAGCTTGAGCCGAGAGTGAAACAAAAGAACTTTCTGGCCCTCACTAAAACTTTTTCGAGAAATGCGTTGATCATGGAAGGCTTTGGTCCGATCTTTATAAATCATGGCATTCTCGTAGGCTTCATTTCGGATCTCGTCGAGTTCTTGCAATTGAAGCTTCCTATGATCTCCCGCTACTCCCCAGTCCATGTTGCATTGCTTAATGGCCCAGTAAGCTTTGTGCTCGAGTTCCACAGGTAGGTGGCACGGTTTCCCAAACACCAATCGGAATGGGGACATACCAATCGGCGTCTTGTAAGAGGTTCTATAAGCCCATAATGCATCTTCCAGTCTGATACTCCAATCCTTGCGGTCTGGCCGAACTGTTTTCTCGAGTATAGACTTAACCTCCCTATTTGAAATTTCTGCCTGCCCACTGGTTTGGGGGTGATATGCGGTGGATACTCGGTGCAACACACCATATTTCTTTAGTAGTGCCTCAATGGTGCGGTTGCAAAAGTGTGTTCCTCTGTCACTGATCATTGCCCGAGGTATACCGAACCTGCTAAAAATGTTAGCCTTTACAAAATCTGCAACAACCTTAGAGTCATTAGTACGGGTGGCTTTGGCTTCCACCCATTTGGAAACATAATCAACAGCTAACAAAATGTAATTGCAACCAAAAGACGGGGGAAAGGGACCCATGAAGTCAATGCCCCAAACATCAAAAATCTCACATACAATTATGGGATTTTGGGGCATTTGATCTCGTTGGGATAGATTACCTGATCTTTGGCAATTGTCGCAAGACTTACAGAATATGTAAGCGTCTTTGAATATGGTAGGCCAAAAGAAACCACTATCCAATACCTTTTGTGCGGTCCTCCTTGGTCCAAAGTGGCCCCCACATGCGTAGGAATGGCAGAAGGTAAGGATTGATTTGTGTTCTGATCCGGGCACGCACCTCCGAATGATTTGATCGGGGCATCTCTTCCACAAGTATGGATCATCCCAAATGTAGTATTTGGCGTCACTCCTCATTTTATGCTTCTTTGCCTGCGAAAAATGGGTTGGCATTAGTTTAGAAGTTATATAATTTACTAGGTCAGCATACCATGGGAGGTTCGCTTCAGTCGCGAATAAGCTTTCGTCCGGAAAAGCTTCACGCAGGGGTAGGTCGTCCTCGGCTCTCACTACCCTGCTAAGATGGTCGGCCACTACATTTTCCGATCCTGCTTTATCCTTTATTTCCAAGTCAAACTCTTGTAGTAAGAGTATCCATCGGATGATTCTCGGTTTTGCATCCTTTTTCACAAATAAGTGCCTCAAAGCTGCATGATCTGTAAAAATAATAACTTTAGAACCCAATAAATATGATCGAAATTTTTCTAAAGCAAAAACCACAGATAAAAGTTCCTTTTCAGTAGTGGTATAGTTTGATTGGGCCTGATTCAATGTTCGAGAAGCATAGTAGACCACATGGGCTGCTCTCCCGACCCGTTGTCCTAAAACCGCCCCCACGGCATAGTCACTGGCATCGCACATTATTTCGAATGGAAGATCCCAGTTAGGTGGTTGGATAATGGGTGGTGTAGTCAACCGCTCCTTTAATTGGTTATAGGCCTTTTTGCACAGATCATTGAACTCGAATGGCACGTCGTTTTGCAACAAATTGCACAGTGGGGATGCAATTTTTGAGAAGTCTTTTATGAACCTGCGATAAAAACCTGCGTGGCCAAGAAAAGATCGTATATCCCGCACATTTGCGGGGTAAGGTAATGCAGATATGAGGTCTACCTTAGCCTTATCGACCTCTATTCCTTTTATGGACACTATATGACCCAACACTATCCCTTGATCTACCATAAAATGACATTTTTCCCAGTTTAAGACCAGGTTAGTGTCAATGCATCGTTTTAAAATCAAAGTTAGATTATCTAGACATGCATCGAATGAATCACCCCACACACTAAAGTCGTCCATGAACACTTCAATAATTTGTCCTATGTATTCAGAAAAAATGCTCATCATACAACGTTGAAACGTCGCAGGAGCATTACACAAACCAAAAGGCATGCGCCTATATGCATAAGTGCCAAATGGACAAGTAAATGTGGTTTTTTCTTGATCCTCGGGTGTTATGGAAATTTGAAAATAACCAGAAAAACCATCTAAGAAACAATAATGGGAATGACCTGCTAATTTTTCTAACATTTGATCGATAAAGGGAAGGGGAAAATGATCTTTTCGAGTGTCGGCATTTACCTTCCTATAGTCGATGCATACTCGATACCCGGATTGCACCCTAGTTGGTACAAGCTCGCCATCTTTGTTTTCCACCACTGTCACTCCAGATTTCTTGGGCACCACTTGCACTGGACTGATCCATTTGCTGTCTGAAATTGGGTAAATCATTCCTGCTCCCAACAGCTTTAAGATCTCCTTTTTCACCACGTCCATCATTGCCGGATTGAGTCTTCGTTGAGCTTGTCTGGATGGTTGAGCTCCTTCCTCAAGCAATATCCGGTGCATACAGATCGATGGACTGATTCCTTTGATATCTGCAATTGTCCATCCAATTGCTTCTTTATGCTCCCGAAGAACCCGAACCAGCTTATCTTCTTCCAATTTGGTGAGGTTGGAGGAAATGATTACCGGGAGTGTTTCTCCATCACCAAGAAATGCATACTTCAAATGGGCTGGTAGGGTTTTCATTTCCACTACGGGTGCCTGCAAGACAGAGGGTAGCAATTTGTTAGGATAGTCTTTCAATTGGATTGTTTTAATAGTGTACCTGTGCGGCACGGGTTCCAACGAGTTAAGTGCAATGATTTCATTTTGCAGTTTCCTGCTCATCCCCACATCATCGTCATCAATTTGACTCAATGATTCAGAAATAGCTGTTTCTAGTTCGTCCCTGCAATTTAGTTCAAACACTTTCTGCACAGTAGGGGTAATATGTCAATAGAATATGCAGCATAAATATCATTCGGGTGTTTTATTGCATCATAAATGTTAAATTGTACCACCTCCCCATCAAATTCCATAGTTAATACCCCCTTCCTAACATCGATAGTAGTTTGAGAAGTCCATAAAAAGGGTCTTCCTAGCAAAATAGGGGTGGAATTAGGAGAATGGTCGTCGTTCATGTCCAGGACATAAAAGTCTGCAGGAAATACTAGGTTCCCTACTTGCACTAAAACATCTTCAACTACCCCATCTGGATAAGCATTTGAACGGTCGGCTAGTTGAACAATCACATTTGTTTCAGTCATATTAGCAAGTTTTAATGCATTGTAGGTAGACCTAGGCATTACATTTATAGATGCACCTAAATCTATTAATGCACGATCCAGCTTAGTGTTACCTATTTGGCATGGTATAGTGAACATACCTGGGTCCTTGCATTTTGGGGGCAGTTTCCTTTGGAAGAGTGCTGACACATTTTCCCCCATTCTTACCATTTCATTTCCCATCAACTTCCGTTTGTTGGTGCACAGCTCTTTTAAGAACTTCGCGTAACGGGGCACTTGCTTGATTGCATCCAACAGTGGAATGTTGATTTCCACTTTCCTGAACATTTCCAGAATTTCCTTCTCCTTACTTTCCTTAGTCGCCTTCGCTAACCTGCTTGGAAAAGGCGGTGGAGTTAGTTTCGCATTGTTTTTACCTGAGAGTTTCGTGGAATGCTGTTTTTCTTTTCGACTTCTTTTTCTTCAACCTCCTCCTCTTCACTCGCGGTTGGCTTTGATTGTGGCGCCTCAATTTCTTTTCCACTTCGAAGAGTAATTGCACTTACATTCTTCGGATTCACCTCGGGTTGAGATGGCAATTTTCCTCCTGTTTGTGCTTCCAATCTATTGATAGCTGTGGCCATTTGACTCATTTGATTTTCCAGGTTTTGAATGCTGGATTTGGCATCCTGTTGAAATTGTAGAGTGTTAGTGGCCAAAGTTTTCATCATTTCTTCGAGAGACATACCTGATGATTGTGGCTTTTGCTGATATTGTCCCTGTGGATGGAAATTTCCTTGTTGTTGAAAATTCCCTTGAGGCTTGTTGGAGACGAAACCCGGAGGTTTGTTATTTCCATAGCTCAAGTTCGGGTGGTCCCTCCAGCCAGGATTGTAAGCGTTCGAGTACGGATTGTATTGTTGTTTTTGAAATGGGAAGCCTCCAGCAGCGTTCACTTGTTCACTGTTTTCCTCTTGGAGCACTGGGCACGCGTCCGTTGCATGTCCGAAATTAGCACATATCCCGCATGCTTTGACTTGTTGTGCACTTCCTACAGTAAGTTTTTTAACGAGATTTGTTAGTTCAAACAGTTGGCTTTCTATATTGGAACTACTTACCTCGTTCACGCGGCGAACTTGCATGTCTCGGGTTGGGTTAAATTGCTGAGTGTTTTCAGCCATGTTGGAAATCAAAGCCTGAGCCTGTTCTGGTGTTTTGTCCATTAAGGCACCTCCACTTGCGGCATCTATCATACTTCTATCCATTGGTAGCAGTCCTTCGTAGAAATATTGCACTAGTAGTTGTTCGCTGATTTGATGATGGGGGCAGCTCGAGATGAGCTTCTTGAAGCGCTCCCAATATTCATACAGCGATTCACCATTGTTTTGACGAACCCCGCAAATTTCCTTCCGGATTGTTCCAGCCCGAGAAGCAGGAAAATATTTTTCCAAAAATAGCCTCTTCATGTCATTCCAGGTGGTGACTGATCCGGATGGTAAACAGTATAGCCAATCAGTAGCGGCATCCTTTAACGAGAATGGAAAGGCCCTCATTTTAATTTGTTCCTCGGTAATACCAGTGGGTCTCATACTGTCACAAACCACGTGGAATTCCTTGAGATGCCTGTAAGGGTCTTCACCAGCATATCCTCGAAAAGTTGGCAACAAGTGAATGAGTCCAGATTTGAGTTCAAAAGTTTTTCCCTCCTCCACTGTCGGAAAAGTGATACAGAGTGGCTGTTGAGCGACATCTGGGGTGGCCAATTGTTTAAGTGTCCTGTTGTTGAGGTTATTTGCTGCCATTTGTTCTAGTGCTTCCCTTCTTCGCTGTTGACAGAAATGCATGAATACGTCTTATAAATTTTAAATTACTTTGAAAATTTATGTATTAGTAATAATAGATGTATTTCTTGGATATATGAATGATTATCTTTTGATTTAAATGACATAAAGTGTCATCTTTTGATTAAAAGGATTCGAGAAGGATCTCATACCCATGTCCCATACCGGAGTGTCTGACACGGGTACTTCTTAAAAAATAAAGAGTCTGAGTAACATAGGTTTATATACACAGTGATTGCAAGCTTGATATTTTTTGACCACTGTTGGCCCATTTGTTTGCACATACTTATGATATGATATTTTCTTGATGTTTCATTAGTTTGTGTGGAATTAAAATCCCTCTATTTATTTCTCAGATTTTCTAATTTTTTCCCCCCCATTTCAAATCAAAATCAGAGAAAAAGAGTTACTGGTCATGTGATGGAAAATTCTGTTCATGTGAACTGGTTTGATTTTTCCTCTTTTCCATGGTGTATCCTCTGATCCCATAATTACAGTTAATTCAAAATTTGTAGCAGCCATCACCCAGAAAATTCTTGAGTTACTGGTCATGTGAACCGATTTTTCCCCCCTCTCTTCCATGGTGTATCCTCTGATCCCATAATTACAGTTAATTCATTTGGTAGCAGCTGATGCGTGTCGTAATGCACCAAAATAATAATTAAATTCCTTGTTCACTATTACTAAGAATATAGCAGTGGAAGCAAGGGTCGATCCCACGAGGAACGGGAACTAATTTAATGCCATGTCAATTAGAATTATAAGGGGGGGTTTTTGAGTTGAAAATTGCAATTAATCTAAATGATCAAGTAAAGATGTAAAATAGCTGGAATAAAAATCAATTAATAAGAAATCCTAGTTCTAAGGTTCGGTTGTGCCCTATCATAATATTGTCATTCCCCAAGCAACGCATGTACTATTTCCTTTGTTTTATTTATCACCCGGACTAATCAAAAAGCTCTAATTAATCCAATTCTTCCTTAATAATAATCAATTAGAATTAGTTCTCCAATCAATTTAGAGTGAATGAACAACCTAGAATAAGCTCCCTAGATTTAATTCATTAACTATGTGAAAACAAGAAGAATTAGGTGAACTAAATTATCAATTTCATATGCTCGAATTTGATTAATCTAGATTGGATTTTCATATGGAAATATAAAATCACCAATTACTACTATGATTTGGATAACAAGACAAATACGAATCCAATTACCCAAATTAGCAAACATCAACACAATAATTAAAAGACAAGGCCTTAATCAATTAATAAATTGTCTTGACGAAATTAATGTTCATGAAAAATCCAATAAATAAAACATTAGAAACAAGAACTACGTTACAAGTTTAAGGAATGAATAATAAAATAATATGAACACAACGTCCCCCTTGAACTAGGTTGAGAAGACTAGCCACGCATTGCCATGAAGAATTCCCCAAAAATATTGTCTTGATTCACCTTGATTTTGCCTCGGATTTCTTCTTTTCAAACCTTGATATTGGTGGCTCTTAAAAATAACAATCTCCTTTTTCTTGTCATGAACTTCCCTATTTATAACCTCAATTTTCGTGCCCTAGCTTTGGCCTCAAGAAATCCCAAATTATGGAAAGAATTGAAATAAGGAAATTCTTGACTTGAAGATTTACGGCCGTAATTTTCCATTTACGGCCGTAATTGAGTTTCTGCGTATTTTCCAAAGTTGACATTACGGCCGTGACATATCCATTTACGGCCGTGACATATCAATTTACGGCCGTGACATATCAATTTACGGCCGTAACTAAATCTCTGCTGATTTCTTTCTTTTAGATGGTTACGGCCGTAACTTTACCTTTACGGCCGTAACTAAGTCTCTGCTTAATTTCACTTTGCTTCACGACACTTTCACGGCCGTAACCTTATTTTCTTACGGCCGTAACTTATTTGCATGAAAGTCCCCAACTTCAGTTTTTGAGTGCATTTTGATCCTTTTTTCTTCTTTTCTCTTCTTTTATGATCCTATGCAATATAAAACATAAAATGCATTAATAATACTTAAATAGAATCACATTATTGCTTATTTAAGGATATAAGTGCATCAAATAAACGTTAATATAACACTTATCAGCAGCCATCGCCCAGAAAATTCTTGCCGATGGTTTTTGCCCTTTTGATTTCATTAGATTCAAGCCCTTCACTGAATGTTGAATGTTGGATAGTTTAATTTACTTTGTTCTTAGATTTTGTTTAATTTCTGGAAATTATCTTTCATTAAACATTAATTAGTCTTGTAATGTTTATATAGTTTTCTTATATTTATTATTATTGTACCAATATAGTTGTCTTCTAATAGTTGGGGACTAGAATGAATTATATTGTAAGATAGTTTGTATATATATGTTGACAAGTGAATAAAGATTCAGGACCTTTTCTCATTAATCGACTATTAGGGCATTGTTTTTCCAAAAAAATATTCTCATATCATATGACACTCAATTATATTATGATATTTTTAATCTTTAGCTTTATTACGTGTAGCTTAAGATCTTTTTTTGTTTTAGGTTTACCTGAGTCAAATGGATACATTTATGTTGAGGCGAATGGTGGTTTGAACCAGCAGAGAACATCAGTATGGCCAATATTATTTGTTTTCCTCTTACAAAGCTTCTATTTACATATATTTGCAGCCTAAGCAATACCCCTGCTCTCTATTTGTTGTTTTTGCTTTAGATATGCAATGCTGTTGCTGTGGCAGGATATCTTAATGCTACGCTTGTAATTCCCCATTTCCATTTTCACAGCATTTGGAGAGATCCAAGGTGTGTAGTAATATTATCACTTACACGTGCAATGTGGATTTGTGTGGGCAAGGCATTTTTTTTTTTAAATTTTTTCTTCTCTCTAAAAAAGTGCATACATAACGGAGATGAAAATATGTAGCATCTTTTGCTGTTGCTGTGTGTAAACGGGAAATGATGGCCATGGATAGTCAGCTTATGCCAAGTAGGCATCGTTGTAAAATGAGATCCACCAGACAAGTAATGTGCTTTTGATTCGGCCAATGCCAAATAAACCTGTTTTGATTCAATTTATTTCAATATGGCCAAATGCAATTGACGTTTAACTTCTAAATTATTTTGGGGTGGAATATAATTCAATCAATTATTTACTCATTATTTTGGTTGAAGATGACATGGCACTGTTTATGCATGTTACCTACGAACTTTGTGGCATATCACTAATCTCTAAATTGAGTCTGCTTATTGTCACAGTGCAAGACCCACTCTTTTTAGATCTTTTTGACTTTTGGAATAGAAGTTTAAAGCAATATTCATTTGATGAGGTGACAATCTTGTCTTCTCCAAGATAGAATATTTGATGCTAGTCTTATATGTGCAGCAAATTTGGTGATATTTATGATGAAGAGTTTTTTGTGAAAGCACTAGAAACTGATGTTCGGATAGTGGACACAGTTCCAGGATACATTATGGAGCGATTTGACTATAATATGAGCAATGTGTACAACTTCAGGATAAAAGCATGGTCATCCATTAACTACTATAGGGATTCTGTTCTTCCAAAGCTACTTGAAGAAAAGTGAGTAACTCTGGTTTTTGCATCTCCTTTTCTTCTCTTTTTCTTGATTCCTGAATAAGATGCTAAGTGCAATGTATTTGTCAACATATATGTGCCCCTTGTATCTAAGACTTGCTTTTGATTGTGATGTTCTATTTGTATGACAAGTAGCTGGTTGTCATAGGAATATTTTAATAAGGCCATGCGTAGAAACTGAATATGTAGATTCTTTTCTAGATAGGCATAATGGTGGAATATTTCTACTGTTCATGTTCTGAAAGTAAAACTTCTTTCTGAATCCTATCCCTTGTGACACTGCTATTCTTTCAGAATGAGTATAGTAGACTTCTAATGCTTACAATTCAATTACTACCTCATATTCTTTAGGCATCACAACTTTTCCTTTATTATCAAACAAAAAATCAAAAAATATTACAACTTTTCCTTCGTTATATATAAAAAAAAAAATATTACTTTTCCTTTTATATTATTCCTTTTTCACAAGTATCAATTGGGATGAATATGAATGGTAGGAATTAAATAGTAACTACAATTGTATAATTCGTGGGTGTCAAAAATGTTGGATGACTTCAAAATCTAGCAAGGACCTTGACCTTTAGTGATAGTAGCATCTCCAATACACTCTATGGATTGGGGTTGATGTGGCAACGAAATAGATGGACTTCTAGAGAACGTGGATAAATAGACGGAGAAATTTAAAATTTATTCTCCAATGGTTCTTTCTACATTTAAACAATTTTGATTATGTGGCATTTTTCTAAATTTAAAATTAATAACTCATTCGCAAAATAATTAAAATAATCTTAAATTCTCATTATTATAAAATATAAATGTTGTTTTCTTGGACTAATATTTTTATACAACTTTATTTAGCGATTTTTTTTTTGATAAATTAAATTTATTGAAAATTCATATATATATATATATATATATATATATATATATATTTAAATTATTAATCTTAAAAACAATGTTTATCAATATATTCAAACTTTTTAGGTTAAAAAAAAGTTTATTTCATTTTTTTGGACGTCCCTATTTTGTTTTGAAATCCATTTATTTATTATTATTATTTTATGAACTTGCAGATTTAAAGTTATTTTATTATAATTAAAATAATTATAAAATAAAAAAAACTCCCAATTTTGAACTCCAAGATTTAACATCTTTTATTATAGTTAAAATAATTATAAAATTAAATAAGATGCTGAGTCCTTAAGTCTCACGGAGTGTCTACATCTAGACGGAGCAGTTCACATTGTCTATTTTTTTTCAAACCACATAAGCTTAATATTGTAATCCATGGAGTGCAATGGAGAAACATTTTTAACGAATTTCTTCTATTTGCTGACGTGTCAAGCCATTTCTCCCAATTTATGGAATGCATTGGAGATGCTCTAAGGCCTGGACTGTGCATGGTATTAATGTCTATTTGTACCATATTTTTTTGCTGCACTATACATTTTTGAAATTATTTGCTTGATCAACTTGGAACATTTAATTTTACAACTGGTCAACACAGGATTATAAGGATTTCTCCTTTTGCAAATCGTCTTTCATTTGATGCACCTCCATCAGTTCAACGTCTAAGATGCTTGGCGAATTATCAAGCTCTACGGTTTTCAAGTTCTATTTCTGCTTTGGGCAATATCTTGGTTTCAAGAATGAAAGAACGCAGTGCAAATAATAGTGGCAAGTATATTTCTGTGCATCTTCGCTTTGAGGAGGTTAGTTTATATGCGACACGCACTTTATTTTTGTATGATCAGCTATAGTATTGGCAAGCATTGATCATCCTCTTGTATAGGACATGGTTGCTTTCTCCTGTTGTATATATGATGGTGGAGATGGAGAAAAAAGAGACATGGATGCTGCAAGGGAGAGAGGTTGGAAGGGAAAATTTACAAAACCTGGTAGGGTTATACGACCTGGAGCAATTAGGTTGAATGGGAAGTGTCCCTTAACGCCCTTAGAGGTACCTTTTTTAACTTTCATCACTCTCAATTTTCTTCCTTTTTGGCTCTGTTTGGCGGTTGAAATAAATAGAATTTGAATTATAATGTGTATTATTTCGGTTTTTTGGGTAAGATGTGTGATTAAAAATTGGAGAGAAAAATGTGTGTGGTTAAAAAGTGGTATGGGAAATTGTGCTAATTATAATTTGAATTATAAACCACTTCCGAACACAACCTTTATTTTCTGACATGTGCATTGTGTACAAAAGCACATGCCTTTTTATGTTTTCTATCATTTTAAACCTATTGGAAGACAAAAAAAAAAAAAAAAAAAAAAAAAAGCTGGAATAATGAAAATTTTCATCAAATGTCAACAGAAATCTGGAGGTATTCTACTTTTCTTTAACTAAGCATAGTCATTCAACGTGGAATGTTTTCTATGTACCTGAATTTTTTTCACAGAAGTCTTTTAAGCAACTGTAGAATTGCTCATTTGCCTTGTATGAAAATAAGGAAGACAGAGACTTTTTTTTTTTCCTTCCCTAACTGTTCCCTCTTTGGAGTTTTCCTGTCTTTCTCTTTCACACATACACAAATTGACTCAATAAAATATGATCACTTGTGGAAGGAACTTCCTCTGTTAAGCATATTAGGCAGTTCACTCTTATTAGGCTTCTTATTGATGTGTTGGAAGCTTGTATCTGATGGCATATATATGACTGAACTGGTTTGGATGGATAAATGCTATCCAGACTGTACAAGTGTGGATTAATTATGATTACAATTGCATATTATCGGATTAAACATACGACTATTATAATATGTGCGCAGTGCACTGGAAATACAGAACATACAATCATAAACAACTAAGGGACCGTTCGGTTGGAAATTAAATGCCAAATTAATACACTAAAAGACAAAAAAGACAACAAATTAAATTTACACAATTTCCCAAATCACTTTTTAACCATCCATATTTTTTCTCTCCAATTACACAATTTCCCAAACCAATTTTTAACCCCACATCTTACCTAGAAAACACAAATAAATCAACAAAATAATTTAAATTCCATACCAAAGCCGCGAACGGACCCTAAACTTTAATCCAATTTTGGGCTTGGAAGATCAGAATATCTGATGCTTAATGTAATCTTAATGTTGGTGCAAAAGTACAATTCTGATTAATTGTGCATTAGGATAGGAATTATAGAATTCAGTTATGTTGATCTATAAGATGCTAAAAGATTTTGTACATTCACAGAATGAAATCATATGTTGAAGTCAGTATCAATGAAAATGGATTGGATCAGTAGTTTAAAATCCATTTTATTATGAGGATGAATGAGATGACAATTACTGACTATAAACCCGAGGGAGCAAAAATCAGATGAGCCGCCGACTTTTACTATTGGAATAGACATGAAACTTAGGGTCCGTTTGATAGCAAGGGTGAAATTAGGGTGGAAAGGAAATGAATTCCAGGTAATTGAATTCCTGGAAATTCATTTTTCTAGGAATTGGAAGTTTTATGCGTTTGATTGGTTTAATTTTCTATGTGCAAAAAGTGCGGAATTTTTCAAGTTTTGTTGTGTGATTGACATTTTTCATGGCAAGTAAAACAAAATTTAGCTATTTTAATAAAAAAGAATATTTTTTATTTTTCATACGTTTGTATTTGATAATAATAATGTTAATTTCTGTGGAAAAAATAAGTCTATTAACAATAACAAAAAGGATCGAACGTGACGAAAAAGATTTACCACTCAAGGTGGCAAATCAATTCTCACCAAAGTGTAGAGAATTGGTTTGCCTTAAAAACCAAGAATTGCACAATTTCCAACCAAAGGAGGCAAATGAATTCCTAGACAAAAGTATGCAATAAAATAATAAAAAAAGATGGAATATAGCAAATGAATTCCAACTTCCTAGGCAAATCATGCCAATCAAACACTACCTTAGGGATTTTCAAGAGATATTGTTCCCCATCCCATAAACCCAGTGTTGCTTTCATAGATGTCGCCCTGAAGGGATAGATCTAATGGATGCCAACTCCGTTCTCCTGAGGAAGCTCCTGCTCAAAAGTTCAAATATACAGAAGATAGTCCTACTGGAAAAAGTCCATACCATGGGACTTTTTTGGTGTGATTTGTTCTGTTAAGCACTCTTCTAATACATGGGATAAGACTTTTGAATCTGTTGCAATTTAGTACGCTAAAATTGACTGATTCCTCAGATGGATGATGGATCTGTACCATATATGTATGAAATTTTCAAGGTTACTAGTTCTTCAGAATCTACCTACTGCTGAAACAGACTAACCTTTATAATCTCAACTGCATCGAGTTTTGATAGAGCTGCACGTCAAATGTCTTTCTTTTGTAGCTTTTTAATGAGTAGACTGCTAATTCAGTTTTTGCTAGTTCCCTAGTTTCTTATCCAACATCACATCACTCACTTCTCAAATTGCTTGGGCATGCATAACTTCTAGAGTCTTCTTTTTTCCTCTCTCACATATATTCTTTATGTCAAGCATATTCCTGCAGTTTTAGTTTAATTCTGAACGCACTCTTGATAATTCCAAAATTACTTTGTTCGATTCAGTGATCTAAGATCTGCCAGAATTTGATCTATACATTTGATACACCTGGAAGTCACTTGAAATTGTTTGTTCTAATTCATTGTTTGGAAAACATTATTAGTAACTTAAAATATACTTTTCAAAGTCAAACATTAAATTTAACCACACATTTAATTGGAGCCAACTCTACTACCCAATTATCCATCACTCATTTTTATCACATTATAATTTAGCAACTTATAATGTTATCCATACACTCTAAACATCTCTCACATTAGGTCTTTCCACTTAATTTAGCCAAGTTATGTAAATGATTTCATTTCCTACTCTATATATATTTTTGTATGTTTTATTTATCACCTTTCAACGTATCTTCACTTGATCAGGTTGGTTTGATGCTACGAGGGATGGGTTTTGACAAAAGTACATCTATTTTTTTAGCTTCGGGAAGGATATATGACTCTGAGAGGCATATGGCTCCATTGCTAGAAATGTTTCCTCTCTTACAAACGAAAGAGATGCTGGCATCTGCTGAGGAACTAGCTCCATTTCAGGTCTGAATGAGAGCTTGTCTTCCATTCTCATGTCTCTTTTCTTCCTTTTTTTCTCAATTATTCTTTCCATGATCTTTATCGAGACTATTTTATGACTCAATTTACTGTCTTTAGAATTATTCCTCAAGAATGGCGGCCATAGACTATACTGTTTGTCTTCACAGTGAAGTATTTGTAACAACTCAAGGTGGAAACTTTCCTCATTTTCTTTTGGGTCACAGAAGATATCTCTATGGTGGACACTCAAGGACGATTAGGCCTGACAAGCGGAAGTTGGCAGTATTGTTTGACAATCCAAATATTGGGTATGCTTTTCTTCTCATCATGCTGGTTTTACTTAGTTAACTACCATTAGAAAATTGCACTACCATTTGACAATCTAAATATTGGCATGCTTCTCTTATTTTTTAACTCATCATTCTGGTTTCAGTGAATCAACATCTGTTGCATGCAGTGAAGTGGTGAGGAATATTTTAATCCCATGATCAATACGATCCTCTGTTTGATGTACATTAAAAATAATTCATTTTTCTACAGTTTCAATTTTAACTACACATTTTCACAATAAAATATTTTCTACACATAAACCCAAAACTTTTCTTTCATTTTTAACCACACGCTATCACATCAATTACTATTCAAAACAATATATATATATTTTAATGTACATCAAACATAGGCTGAATATGGATTATTCACATTATTATCTGACATTCCAAATAGTGGGCATGTTTATTTTTTTCTTAATGCTACATCCGCACCAGCTATATATTGATTCGTTTATCCCACTCATGTAGAATCTTGCAGGGATATTCTTGATGATTTGTGTAGGTTTCAGTTTTATTTTCTCATTGTATACTAATTGTATAGGTTTGTCTTCATGAACAAAAAAATTGTTTATGGAGGGCAAAAAGATGAATCATTAACCATAAATAGTCAAATTAACTATATTTTTGAGTTTGAGAAATGAAATAACTCAGACACCTTGCTAACTTAACAGTATTACAATCCCTATCATTATTTCAATAGTATATCATACTACAATTTCTGACATGTTAAAAAATTTAAAAGTTCAAAATATGATCATTAAAAGAATATGCTTTAAACAGCAAATTGTTAATTAACCAAGGTACTAAAATATTAAATTACAATACTAATGAGCTAGGTAAAGTTATTCGATTATAAGGGTTTTAAAATAGTAATTTGCAATAAACTGTCAAGTTTTTCAAATAATAAAACTTTAAGTTAATAAAGTTGGCGAATATTTAATCAAATTAGGTATTTTAGTAGTTTAAATATACTTTGCATTAAAATAAATTTAGCCATAAGTTGAATATAAAAAGCATTCTTTTAAAATAGTAATTTGCAATAAACTGTCAAGTTTTTCAAATAATAAAACTTTAAATTAATAAAATTGGCGAATATTTAATCAAATTAGGTATTTTTGTAGTTTAAATATACTTTGCATTAAAATAAATTTAGCCATAAGTTGAATATAAAAAACATTCAGAATGTTTGTCAAATTAATTAATTGTTAAATTAGGTCTAATAGACTAGTTAAAATTTCCCCTTGTTTGAGAACCATTATTTCAAAATAATATGGTTTGTAGTAATAAATTTTGAAGAATATGTGGTTAAAAAGTAGAGAATCTTTTTGAGTTTATGTATAAATTATTTTATTGGTAGAATGTGGTTGAAAATGAGTTTTGGAAAAAATGAGATCTGAAAAAATGGGTACTAAACAGGGGCTTTATTCTCAATTCTATAATCTTAATTTAGCATCTTCGTTCTTAGTATGATAAACTTATTAACAATTTTGTACTCCTATATTTTGAAACCATAAAGCATAGTAGGTCTGACAGATTGACACTACTGTGCAGAATTGATCTTACAACCTTGTAAGGATCCTCCCTATCACTTAGGATTGCGATACAACTATTCCATTTCATCCAAGGGCAGGGAAAGGGGATAAGGGTTGCAATAGGTCGAGAGCTAGTGTGAACTTTTGTCAAAATCTTATGACACTACAAAATATACAAACCCAAATATATGTACTCAAAAAGGTGCTATTACTCGTAAGTAAAAAAAAATAAAATAAAATTTGATAGAATGTTTAAAGCTCTATAAAATTAGAGTCGATACACCATCTAGGTGCATTAAAGTGGATGAAAGAGTATATTATATTTTAGATTTTTTGTTCAAGACAATATAATTTGCACTTAATTTCTTAAGCTAACTGGGTAGCATAATACGAGTGAGGAGGTTGGATTATGTGGGATAAGAAAGATAGTGCAAATAGCATTTTTCGAATGTAACCACTAAATACTATCCACTTATTACTATCCTATATATTACTCTCTCTTCTAATTTTATGCATAACTTCTTGTACGGTCTAATGCGGCGTGCCAAACAAAAGCTTTGTGGAGCAGCCTGAAAAATTTTCAAGGACTGTGATAAGTATGTTTATAACAAGAAAATTAGAGGAAAACATTGTAAATTCTAGTCCATTTCTTCTAAATCACGTTTAACAAGAATGCACATATAAACACTCATATAACATTACACACAATTTTTGGAATAATAATTCTGGGCAAGATGAATAATGTATAAATCATAAAACATGACTCTTAACAATTTTGTATTTAAAATATTAAAAATATTTGCCTATTTGAAGTTCACTCCATTATATCAGAAAACTAGGTTTCATGAAAACTAAAGATGGGTAGTTGATTGTTTTGACTGTTTTCCCATCACAATCAACTGTTAAATCAAAGTACCCATGTTTCTTTTCTATAACGAGTATATGCATTTGCAGTAATTTGTTATGTCTGACAGTCTGACATATAGCCCCTGTTTGGCCCTCAGTTTTTGAAAACGAAGTTTTTAAAATACTCAATCTCAAAACTCACAATATTTGCCTTTTCAAATTTTTAACCATACACTATCCCAAAAATACTATTCCAAACTACAATTTCTTCTAAGAACTGGGGGCCAAACAGGGGCATAATCAGGTCATTAAACATATCTCTCCACATCTGTGTATGTTTAGTGCACTTCTTGATTTTTTCTCAGTAATAGGCCGTGAAGCATGAACACTCTTACACTCCTAGGACACATGTTTGAACATCCTATGTGGTGAGTCCTACTGTTATACATTTTATTAAATTTCCAACCCTTGAGAGGCATTCTCTGGACCTTGAGAACACAACCCGGGCATGTGTTTGATATGCGATGTGGTGTGTTTGCTATAGTTCATATTCTTGGTTTTGACAAGAACATGTCTTGGATATCATTGAATGGAAAGCCCTGTTTTGTGAATTTTTGTATATATAATTGTGGAAACTTTTAATTACTTGAATTTGTTTTACGTCCACTATATACATTTTCTTTCTCTAGTACTAGTAATATATACTTTAACCTGAAGTTATCTTAATATACCAAATAGCTACTGTTTCAAAAGATTCATCTACAAAAAGCAAATCTTTAAAAAGTACACGGACAAAGATATGATTATAGAAATATATTAAAGAATATAAATCTCTTCCTTGATGTTTCAGTGCCCTACTTGAAATTTTGATTTCCGCGTGTCCATGTTGTGTGGTGATCATGCTTCTTAGGTTGAAGGACAAAAATAACATTCCACTATATGTGTTCAGAGGGAAATCAACAAAATCAGAAAAGCCTTTAAAATCTTGTAGATGTGTACTCTTTTCTTTCAGATGTCTAATGGGCTGCATCAAGGGGTGCTTGGACTAAAATTTTTAGATTGTTTGCATATTTTGCAACTGACAGAAACTTTTTCAGAACTGGACCATTTCCTGAAGTAGTTACACATCACTCTTGAGTAGAATAAGATTTACAGGAAGCTTTTTACACTTTGGGCAAGTCAAACCACGTTTCATTATTAATGTGACCTTGATATTACTGCAACCTCTACAATGTCATGCTGCTACTATTATTATTTTGCTGAGACAAATGGTCAACAGGAAGTATCTTTGTGCCTCGTAGTTGACCATATCTTGTAAAAGCCTAAGCTGGTATTGAGGGATCGCAAATGTTCATTTTGATTGTGTTTTCAACACACCCTTCCACGTGTAAGCTGGGTTTATTTTTCCCATCAATGGCCTAACTTGCACAGTTCTTATTTTTCACTTCATTCTGTTCAAATTGCTTTTGGATTCTGTCTCACTACGAGCCTGTTTGTTTTTTATTAAAAACCACAACTTTTTAATCACTCATCTCATCAACTTTTATCAATATCCTCTAAAAAACTGATTTTAATCTCTATCAAACAGGGCTACATTTTATTCTTGTTTTCAATCCATTTTGGCGTTTCTATTTTCAGGTGGAAAAGCTTCAAGCGGCAAATGCTAAATATGCGTGCACATAGTGATTCAAAAGGAATTGAATTGAAAAGACCAAATGACTCCATATATTCATTCCCATGCCCAGATTGCATGTGCCGAATTAACAAGACAGAAGATTCGAGATCATCATCAGTAACGTGATCTATACGAGAAACTGAACAAAGGAGGTGTTTTTGTTCCTGTAATTTGCATGCATATTTTGATGCTAACCCTCATTTCTTAATTTTGATTCATTCAATTTTTCCCCCCTGGCCTGGTCGGAGGTGGGACACTGGATTCTTGGATTGGATAGAGAGATCAGATACGTCAGTGGGACGATTAATCTAACTATTTCTCAAGTGTCAGGGTTAATTGTATTGGATGATGCAAGAAGAGAACCCCAAGATATTTCGTCAGGGAAGTAACCCTTCATTAGTTTTGCATCAATTCGAGGTTTCAGCTACTGCATCTAACAAGCTGTGAATTGACAAAACAGCCGTTTGCGTGAAATGGTGTGTTCATGTTTGTACTCTTGTAAATCAGTGGTTTCATCTGTATTTAAAGACCACAGAAACAGGATAATTACATTAATCTAACTGTAGCATTTGAACTAGGGAAACCCATTTTCTTTCTTTTATTTTTTGTTTCCCAATTCAAATTTAAATGCAAGATTAGGGGAGACGAAAATGTATATCATGGAGTTGATTTATTGATTGATTGGTGGATCATCTTTCTGGGTGTTGGATATATCTTTCCTTCTTTATTTACTGGTTTGGTTTTGTTAATTCAATATTTGCCGATGGGAATTTGGTCCAAATCACAGTAAAGTGAGTCATCTACAAATTGCAATGGAAAACAGATCCAAGGACTGAATGTTTCTAGTAATTTTGCTCCAAACGCATTTATTTCAATTGATATTTTAGAATTGTTAGAGATTTGGGATTTCATTTTTGTCATTATAATCCAGAGAGAATTTAACTTTTAACCGATATTTATAGTGCGCTTTGTACACTTTCAATTTCAGCACTTCTTACGTCTTCATAGCTAACGGGATGGTTACTCTAAATAAATGTGCACACCAAAACAAATGGCGAAAAAATAAAATAAAAATCTGAATATAGTAAACTTAGATTGAGCGCCTGTCTTGGAGCTCTAGTATCAATTCAGCATTTTTATTAAAATTTTAGAGCTTGTTTGGTAAAGGGAAAAAATTTCGCCTCAATTTTTCAAATTCAATCTCAACCATTCATTTTTAGTCAAGTGTCCAGTTTTTGATTTTTTAAACGTTTTTAAACCGCACATTCATAAAAAAAATTTTCAAATTTTCAAATTATCAAACTGGCTCAAAGTTTAAACATGCATTATAATATGAATGTATTAGTTACACAAAATATCACTCAAGTTTTAGCGAAATTTCAAATATGTCACTAAAATTCAATTGTTACACAATCTATCACTCATGTTTCAATTAGTTACTCAAAATGTCATTTTGTTTACTTTCTTATCCAAGAATTGGCAAAATCAGTCCATAATATTAGAAAAATTCACTAAAATTATTCTTAATGTTTAATTTTGATGTAATAGCCCTTAATTTTTGTCTAAATTAATAAAGTGATCATTTATTATTTAAATGATCAATATATTCTTATTTTTATACAAATTTTACAATTGAGTAATAACATTTGCAAGAGTACAATTAATAAGTCTGATATTAATTTTATTTTTTTATTTAATTATTAAAATTAGTAGACTAATTTTCTTCATTAGGATTTGATCAAATGGATAATATTAATTTAAATTTGTTTGTATAATCTAAAAATTATCATGAAATAAATTAAATTAATATTTTTTGGAATAGATTTTTTTTTAAAAAAAAATGATTTTTGAAAAGACAAAAAAAATCATTTTCTTTCTTGAATAAATCTCTTCAAAAATCAAGTGAAAAATAGTTTGTTTGTTTTTTTTTTTTTTTTTTAATGTGTGTTTGAAAATTGGGAAAACATTATGTGTCCTTTAAAATTTGTGTTCAGTAATGAATTTAGAGAAAATAATGTCATGCTCTCTATTCCAATCAAATATTAATTTAATTTAGTTCATAATAACTTGTAGATTTTACAATGGATAATAGAGGTTATTTATTTTATTCTTTATATTTAATTAACTAAAATTAGTGAGTTATTTATTTTTAATTTAGATTTTATTGATTCAATGGATAATATACATATAATTTTTTTGTACAATCTATGAATTATTATGAACTAAATTAAATTAATATTTGTTTATAATAATTTATTTTTGAAAATCATTTCCCCAAATTCATTTTTCCTAATTCTCAAGTACATTTTTTTTTAAATATATATATATATATATATATATATATATATATATATATATATATATATATATATATATATTTTTTTTTTTCACTTCACTTTTTAAGAGATTTATTCAAGTACGAAAATAATATTTTCGTTTTCAAAAATCAATTTCTTTTAAAAATATATTCCAAACAAATATTAATTAAATTTATTTCATAATAATTTTTAAATTATACAACCAAATTTCTATGCATATTAACCATTTGATCAATAAAATCCTATGGAGAAACTAATCTACTTGTTTGAGTTAATTAAATATATAAAAAAAGTTATGAATTGCTCAATTGTACTTTTGCAAATGTTATGACTCAATTGTAAAGTTTTCTATTAGAAAATAAGAATATATTGTCATTTAAATAAAAAATAAGACTATTTTTGTTAGTTTAGACAAAAAAATTAAGGAATTTCACATCAAAATAAAACATCAAGGACCATTTTAGTATTTTTTCGAAACATTAGGGATTTTTTGCACCAATTTTTGGATAAGAAAGTCAACAAAATAATATTTTAATTAATTAATTGAAACTTGAATAATAGATTATGTAATGGTTGTACTTTAATGATATATATATAATATCATTGAAAATTAAAGTGATATTTTGTGAAATTAACGAGTTAAAATCCCCATATGCCACCATACTAAGTAAAATGCTTCTTGAATGCCATTGTACTTTAAATCGTTCCTAGAATACAATTAAACTTTCAATAATGCAACACAAATGTCACACTGTTAACTATCGTTAAAAAAGTTAACGGATGTCATACTATTTATACTCCCAAATGCCATTGTATTTAGCCAAATGTTTCTGGAATGCCACCGTACTTTGAATTGTTCCTAGAATGCCATTAAAATTTTAATAGCCCAAAATCATTTTTTTTTTCTTTTCTTCTTTCCTCTTTAATTTTTTTTAAATATTCATAAATGAAATATTTTTTTTGTTACTTTTATATTATATAATTTAATGAGATCTTCAAAATGAGTATCATATTAGTATATAAATTTTGCTATTTTAAAAATAAATATTACAACCCATAAACTCCAAAATAGAGTGATTTTAAACATTTGCTTTTTGGCATAGTTTCATACGTATGAAATTATATCAATTCGGAAAGATAGGAAATTTCATACGTATGAAACTATAACTGTTTTCCTATCTATCCAAATTGGTCTAATTTCATACGTATGAAATTATACTAATTCGGAAAGATAGGAAATTTCATACTATGATTGGTCTAATTTCATACGTATGAAATTAGACCAATTTGGATAGATACAGTTATACGTATGAAATTAGACCAATCATACGTATGAAATTTCCTATCTTTCCGAATTGGTATAATTTTATATGTATGAAACTATGTCAAAAAGCAAATATTTAAAATCACTCTATTTTGGAGTTTATCGGTTGTAATATTTATTTTTAAAATAGCAAAATTTATATATTAATATGATACTCATTTTGAAGATCTCATTAAATTATATAATATGAAAGTAACAAAAAATACTTCATTTATGAATATTAAAAAAATTAAAGAGGAAAGAAGAAAAGGAAAAAAAAAGATTTTAGGCTATTAAAATTTTAATGGCATTCTGGGAACAATTCAAAGTACGGTGACATTCAAAAAACATTTGGCTAAGTACAATAGCATTTGAGGGTATAAATAGTATGTCATCCGTTAACTCTTTTAACGATAGTTAATAGAGTGGCATTTGTAATGTATTATTGAAAGTTTAATTGTATTTTAAGAACGATTTAAAGTATAATAACATTTCAGAAGCATTTTATTAAGTACAATGACATGTCATTTAAGTCTGAAATTAACCATTTGACACAACGGAGTACGGACCGCATCATCCCTCTTTGACACAAAATGACAGTCTTTTCTTGTCTAACACACGTGTTTTAAATTGCAAAAGACAATTATGCCATTTCATTGATTGTACCGTTAATTCTTCCAACAATCAATCAACTTTACTTTCTTCCATGTCTCCAGCGGCAGCCACATCCCTAATTCCAAATCTGGTCGCCACTAGTCAATTGAGACTACACTACAGTAAATTTCCTATAGCGAATCTGATTCAGTTATCCTCAGTACTTTTTCAGCAGTGTTGAGTTCGAAGTTCGAACTAGTTAGGGCCTAGGGGGGAGGAAATGAAAAGAACACAAAAGAAAACACCCGGGAAAACAATTCTGATTGCTGAAAAATTTTGTTGTCTGGCTTTCTTCGACCAAAAAATGCAGTATTCAATTATTTAGAAACCATAATATGGGGAACATAGGATTTGAGAGAAAAACAATAAATTATGATCTTTCATGAGCGAGGTAAGAAATAAAAATATCAGTAGAACTTCATAGGCTGATCATATGAGATTTTTGGCTTGATTTTACATAATAAACTATACAGTGTTAAGTATATTTTTATATAAGTAGGCGTTCGATATTGACTATTCACACACATACTTAAAAATTGAGCATGACTTGATTATAACTATTTTTACTTTGTTGTTCAAAACTCTTTGCCAAAATGTGACTTGATTTGGACTGTTGAGACTTATGGTGAATATGTTAACACAAAAAAAAAAAAAAAAAAAAAAAAAAAAACATTTGTTTCTTTGCAATTTTTTTTTTTTTTGATTCATTAGTTTAATTTTAGATTTTCTTTTTGATTCATTAGTTTAATTTTAGATTGTTCGAGGACGAATAATAATTCTAGTTTATGAGTATTTGATAAGTGCATTTATACACTTATTTATATAACTAAATTAGAATAAATTATTGTCATTCTTGAATAATTATTACATAATTACTTTATATTTGTTTACATTATAAGAATTTTCCAAAATATGGAAGAATGAAGTAATAAAGTGGAATAATGCACATTTGAAAGTCAATTGGAGCTAAAAAGAAGAAAGGGATGATAGTCATGTCAGCTGAGATTTACTTGAGGTGTAAAATGTCAAAAATTAGAGTTGGATGACTCAATTGAAGATAAAGAGAAGTTGGAAGAATATTTTGAAGAGATTTGAAAGTATGAAGTTGATTTGTAACAATTGAAAGATGAAGGACTTGAAGGCAATCAAAGATCGGGGGCCTACTTAAACACACTGGAAAGATAAAATCCCAATGAAAAGTTAATATTGCGTGGCTATGACTTCTCAAGCTGGTGGCCGCACGATAGTTGCAAAATTTACAGAACCAGTTTTAGGTCAACTGCACGGCCACTAGACTTTGGACTGCGCCACCGCACAACTTTCCAGCTCAGGCCCGTGCGCGAATTTTAACATGATTTGTTTCCTTGTTTGCCTAGGTTTTCTCCTCTTCTATATATACTAGTAATTGCACGTGCATCGCTCGTGCAATATTCTTATTTTTGTATACATTAACATAAATTTAAATAAAACGAAAATTAAATAGCACTCTCAAAAAATATCACGAATCTTGGAACTAAATGCAAAAGATGATCCTTATTTTTATCATCATCAAGAGGTTTAGTGTGAGAATAAAAAAATCAGACCACTCAACACGGTCATATACAAAAATCTTATAGTAGTAAAGATTATAGAGAACAATTGCGAGATATATATATATAATAAATCTCTTATCTCCTTTTCAAAACTTTTACGATGCAAAAATTGTCGAAGAACTTGACAGTCCCAGGGATTGCTGCTACCTCTGTGAATTCCAAAACAAATGAAACCCTCTCATTAGGAAGCAAGAACAAAATTAGACTTATTTAAAAATATGCTCAGAATTACTCCAACAAAACTTCAAGTTCCAGATAATTAGAAGTAACAAAACCAATAAGTAAACTTTGACTCATAAAAGTATGAGATGATCTCATGTAGAATGTGGATAATTATTATATTTCACCTTCACAACAAATCAACATTGAAAATTGAAAATATGTTCATCCCTAAAAAATAAATCCTAATTAACAGATTCTTCACGAGGATATCAAGAAGACAACTCATATATCAGTAGTTCTCAAAGAAATAAGGAAATTTCTATTCATCACTAAAGGATATAAGGTGGTCCAATTTCTTTCAATGTTTCCCTTTTCTTTATCTTGGTGGTTGAGAATAATTACGCTTATAAAGCAGCGAAGATACTCGAAGATACTCTTATTAGAAACATTGTGTATCTCACTTTGGTGCAAGTCTATATTCGCTTATTGTGGTTAAAACATATGAGATAATTAACTTATCAACCATATCTATCTTACTAACTTTTGGCATACACACTTATCAAGTCACTTGGAAAAAATTTCATAATTATCATACTTAATCAAAGGATAAACCTGTCGAATAGTAGGGCAAGCATGAGGAGATAACAAAACCATCACAAGACTTTACAAAGAACATCAAAAGTAATATGAAGGTAAAAATTTTAACTTTTGTGCAGATCGAGAGAAGTAAACTCACAGAGCAATATTGAAGAATATAAGAAGCTCCTGTTTTGAAATAAAGTAGCATGGAGAATTTTCTTTCCTTTGTAGTCGTAAAATAAAGAAAAATAACCAACTGTTGTAGAGGCAGCAAGAAATACAATTGATAAAAACCCCAAGACAACAATGGGATCATAAGGACATTTGCAAATGACAATGCCCTTCCCATTTAATGTAGTTCAAGATTTAGGCTGCAAAATTGAAGTGACGATTGAACACAAATCAATTTACAAAGAAGAAGCTAAATATTCAAATGTAACCTATGTATCAAAAACAAACAGAGACAATAATCAAGGAATTGAACACCAATACAAATACCAATAATACATTAAATTGATTAAGCACAATATAAAAACCAATAAGTATGAAATTTTCATTTTAATAGAGATGAGAATACAAACCTTCTTATTTTCGACAATAACACCAAACATGAAGGATAGCAAACCAAATGTCTTTACTGTTAAAGACATTTGTTTCACAGTAACTGCCATTGCTTCTTCAAATTTCAAGTTACC
Organism: Ligustrum vulgare; assembly: GCA_963555705.1. Taxonomy (NCBI): domain Eukaryota; kingdom Viridiplantae; phylum Streptophyta; class Magnoliopsida; order Lamiales; family Oleaceae; genus Ligustrum; species Ligustrum vulgare. Next base: position 32,759,679 of record OY743179.1, on the reverse strand, counting down.
TGTATTTTGTTTCCAATGTGAAAAACCACGAAAAGTAAAGAATGAACCAGCAAAAAAGTAATAAAATTTTGTAATATATTAAAAATTGAAAACCCTCTTTTCCTTCTTTTGCAGTCGATGAAATGAAACTTAAAATTGGGGGAAAAGGGGCCTTTATCAAAATCAATTCACACCCTTAGAATTAAATCAATTAGCAGGACTAAGAATCACTCAAATGCCATTACGAAACTATAGTTGAACAAATTAAAAAATACAATACAAATGGACAAAATTTAGCCAAATTTAAGCATGATCAAACCCACAAAATACCCAAATTTAAAGGCAACCCCGAAACACTTCAGAATACTAAGCATTGATTGGGTGATGATAGAATACATTGGCTACTATGTATCCAATCCCTTTATAACAGTACATTATAACTTATAGGTCCATCTATTATGAAGAAGACAACGATCTTTGTGTACTCTCTAATGTAATCTCTAAAGGCATCACCACTTTGGCTGGAGTTGTTCCTCTGTTGAAATTAGTTAACACCACTTCGGTTGGAATGATATCATTGTCTGATTTAGTGAACTTCCTTAACATTCTATATGGAATGGTGTTAATGGTTGTCCCATTTTCAATGAGTACCTTAGATACTAGAATGTCATCAGTTAAGACCATTATATATAAAGCCTTAAGTGTTTGGTAAAATTTAAAGAAGGTTTCTTAAACATGACCTTCTCTGTTGAATTTGCCTCTATTTTTCGTTTCCCTTTTTCCACTTCACAATTTTTTAACACATCTACTTGCAACATATCTTTTGTTTTGATTTTTCTAACATTTGGAACTTTCTGGTGGTTCTTCCCAATCGGTAGCTGGATTGAATATCTTAGGGGGTGACCCATACTTTTCAGTACAAGGTATTTTTTTCCTCTTGGGTGTTCCATGTTGAACGAGATAATTGAATGATTGCCCGGATGGCAATATGCCCGCTGTTGGATTGCGTTATTGATATAATTGTTTGAGAAGTTTGTCCCGCGATACTTTCCTCATTCTACATTCTGCCTCCAAATCTAATACTTCTACTATATCACTCATTCCATCATCGTATAAGTCATGCGTCTCCTCAACTTTTGGGATAACTTCAACAAAAGTATCACCCTCACCATCCAAAGTGAACGCTGCATCTTCTTGTTCTTCTATAACATGTTCACCATCCTCTTCATTCTTGAACTCATTGGTCAGTATATAATTACTAGCGATATTAGGAGTAAGGTGCCAAACTGGACGTTTCCTGATCTTTCAACATCATCATCTTCGACTTTTTTCTTTCTGTTGGTGCTCGAATTTTGATTACTCAACATGTTTACTTGTTGATGCTTCGTCTGTTGGCTTCTTTGAACATCCATTTTTCTTAATTTCAAAGTATTCAGGTTTTTTACATAAATGAACTTTGTAAGCATACATTGTTACATACCTTGTTGCTACCTCATCATTTGCCCATAGTTTAACTGAAAACGCTTTTGTTATGTTCTTGTTATTTCATCAAATGGAATTACTTTCCTTGTCTACTAGTGCAATCAAGCAATATATAATATGGATCAGCAATGTTAGACAACTTGCAAATGATTCATGATTGTAAAATTGTATAATCAATTCAAAATTATGCTTCCAAATAATACTACAAAAAAAACTTAGCTTATTCGGTGTTTGATCAATGTGTATGTATAGCCACTTTCAAGTTTCAATCATCAATTTGGTTTGAAAACATTGTAGAGTGGAGAAATTTCAAATCTGTACTAACCCACCATTAGTGGTCAATTCTTTCATTTCTTGCTCATGACATTCACCCCCCCAAAAATTATTTCTTTTTTCCCGAGATGTAATTTAAGAGGTCATTCTCAAATCACTTGTTTTTTTTTTCCACTATAGTTTGGTTGGGCTTTACAAAAATCTCAACGGTCTAGATATGAGATGATTCTCTCAACAATAACTCGAGTAAAAAATGATACAAAGCCCCTATTTGGCCCCCATTATTTTGGGAATAACGTGGTTTTTAATAGTTTTTTTTAGAGAATGCGTGGCTAAAAAATGTTTGAATATTAAAACATGGTAGGTTTGACTAAGATGGATGGTTGAGATTGAGTATTGAATAAATTTGATTTTAAAAAGATTGGGGCCAAACAGGGGCAAAGTGAAGTGGACTTATTAAGCTAATGTAATTTTTATTTTTTACCATACTCATTAAGCTTTCTATTTGACACATGTAGCTATCTTTAGGCTGGTGACTCCCAAGTTTAAAATTTAAGACATCAAGTTTTTAGATACTTACACAGACTTAATCACTCCAGTAAAAAATGCTACTAGATAAGCTAATGAGCTAATCAAAATGGGCTTAGATCTCTAGTAAATGGCCATTACCTAACTTATACTTGATATCAAAGACACTCCATACAAATTATATCAATCATGCATGAAATCAATACAAATCTAGTTAATCTCCTTTACCAGCTTGACCACCCAAACTTATCTCATAATAGGATCAAGAGATTTAGAGCATTAGAAAAAAAATGGATAGGTTGGTAAAAGTTTACAAGCTCACAACCTAATTCTTCTACTTCATAAATATCTCCACCCTTCAACCATTTTCAAACTACACCAACAATTAATCATGGTTATTGTGCAAAATAAAACTAGTATCTTAATATTTTTCAAAATTACTTTTCAACCACATATTTTATCTCGAAAACATTAAATTTTTTATTTATTAAAAAAAAAAACTTTCAGCAAATAAACAAGGATACTGACCTCTTACCTCTTGCTTATGAAAATAACTCTTGTCAAATTAATTAACCATAGATGGCGAAACATCAATTTTTCCTTCATTAGATTCACTATTAGATTTTGATTAGATTCACTAGTAGATTGTGAATAGTATTATTAGAATTTCTCCAATGGTGTACAATTGAGTTATTTTGTGATTTCCATCCTTAAGTTGGTTGAAATCGTCTCCAATTGAGAGATGTAAATTATATTTTCGTTCAAAAATGTAAAAAAAATAAAAAAAATTGTAAATTTAAATTTTGTTTTACATCTTCATACAAAGCAAATTCCACCAAGAAATAGCTATCAATCCATAAAATTTTGATATGAGGTAGGGTGAACAAATAATTCAGTAAACTGAACAAAATCGAATCAAACCTAACAAATGGTTTGGTTTGGAAAATTTTTAAGCTGCTTTAAACATTTTGGTTTATTTTTCAATTGTCAAAATTAAGGTTTTAAATCGCCAACTTTCCGAGTTTTAAAAAAGTTATAAAAAATAAAAAATAATGGCTGACGTCAAATTAAAAAAAAAAAAAAAAATACAGCACACTTATTTATTCTCGCTTGTTTTCAATTTCAAGTCTACAAAATGTTATTATCCAATAAAACCAATTATAACCAACTCAAATTTTAATTATCCAAGGTCTCAAATCATCTATAAATTCCAAATCTTATTTCCGAGCAGTGAGAGCACCCGATTCAATCTCTTGCATTAGAGTTCACATCTTTAATTAATTTTCCGACAACACAAAAGGCATTCAATCACAAAACACTATCATTAAAAAAACAAAAAAAGTGCACATTTTAACTCGAAATTTTAGACAAAGATGTATCTTTTTGCTCGTTTAAAACTACTAATTTAAAAAAAATGGTTTGATTTGAAAACATCTCAAACTGTTTTAAATGATTTGGTTTGAAATCTTGCTACAAACCGTCCAAATCAAACTGTGTTCATCCCTTATATGAGGCATACAATTTAAATATATTATATTAATTTACATTACAATTTGAGTTTTTTTTTATATATTAAATTGCACATTTTCTTAGCCAAATCTTGCATTTTTTAGGTCGATTTATTTTGTAATATTAAATTTATGAGCTAAAAAATTATGCAAAAGTCAATTTTAAATATTATAATTTGCATATATCCATTAGAGCAAAAATTTGGATTATGATCCATCGGGATATAGATTCTACAAATATTTTTACACCACCATTGTACCTGATCTTAACTTGAAATTCTTAAATTGGTTACTATTTCTAAATTCTACTTCCATTGGCTGAAGGTCAGATTTTTCCTTCTATATAACAACTCAACGGAGGTAGAAAGAAAACACTTCTGGAGATGGAGATTGATTTATTTTACATCGAAAACGGACGTAGAAGACCTAGCTCAGAGTATTAGAGTACGTGGCTATGAACAACTGTGTCAGGAGTTTGAATCCCTTCTCGCCCACAACCGACCCAAAAAGGAAGTACCTTTCCCTCCCCTCCATCGGTGAAAACATCTTGGACGGGTAATTATTTAGCTTCATGCATCTTATTAAACTTGAAATTAAAGTGAACAAAAAGGAAGGAGTTCATGTAACTGCTGTGCCCAGCCCAACCCCTTCATCAATTGGGGCACAATAGGGTAGATATCTACTACTCCCTTGATTCGTCCCATTTGTATATGTTAATATGTAATGTGTTTTAATGTCAAAGAAATATATTTTACTTTTATCGAATCTAAGGGCTGTAAAATGGACAAGTGTAGGGCTGATTTTATGTATTGCAGTAGGTCAAAACTCACCTTTTTGTAATGCACAAGACAATTGTATTGTCATTGTAAGAAATCAGATTTTAAACCTCTCCTCCCTCACATTTTTTCTCTCCCTGCACCTATGTATTTCTCCTCTTGCATTGTTGTTTTTGTCCAGATATATTTACTTCTTGTTGATGTTGTCATTTTACACCAGATTATAGGTTCACATTGCCCATAAGAACTCCTCTGTTTCTGCCCCTGTTTTGCTGTCCAGATTTATTGAACACTGCTGCTGGTGCGTTCTGGTGCTTCTTCCACACACTGTCCACAAAGCTGTAACAAACAACAAACATTATTCGTATCAGAGCTCTCCTCCAGGTCTAGTTCGTTCTCTTTTGCTGCAACAAAATCTGTGTTAGGGTTCTAAATAAAAAAAGAGGGCTTTTGCTGAAAGTAAAATTGCAAGCACAAGTGGTTCAAGTGGGAGTTTGCAACAGTCCTTTGTTCCAATATTTAATGGCCAAAACTATGATTTTTGGTGTGTGAAGATGAAGACTTCATTCATTGCTGTGGATTTATGGGATATGGTTGAAAATGTTTTTGAAGAACCTGAAAATGAGGATGCCCTAACAACAGCCAAGAAGAAGGAGCTTAAAGAAGCATGGAAAAGGGATGCAAGTGCACTTTCAATGTTGCATAGGGCAGTGGTTGATTCTGTGTTTCCAAGAATCATGATGGCAAGCAAAGCAAATGAAGCATGGATGATTCTAAAGAAGGAATACCAAGGAGACTTGAAGGTAAAAACCATTAAACTTCAATCTCTTAAAAGAGATTTGGAAAATATGAAAATGAAATACAATGAATGTGTTAAAGAATTTTTGGATAGATTTAATGAGCTTGTGAATCAAATGAAGTCATATGGTGAGGATGTGACAAACACAAAATGGTGGAAATTTTTTTGATTAGCTTGTCGGAAAAATATGATTCTCTTGTGGTGGTGATTGAAGAAACAAAAAATTTAGAGGAGTTGATGGGTTCATTGAAATCATTTGAACAAAGGTTGATTTGACGTTCCGAAAAATCAATGGAGAGTGAATTTCAATCTAAACTAAATGTTGGATCAAGTAGCAACTTAAGGCAGCCCCAAAATTATGAAAAGAGGATAGATATGTCAAGTAGAGGTGGAAGAAGTAGTAGGGGAAGAGGAAGAGGAAGAAGTCCAAGAGGTAGAGGAAGAAGTAATTTTGAAAGGAAGTTAAGTGGAGAAGATCAAAGGTGCGAAATTTGCAAGAGAAGTAGTCATGATGAAAATAATTGTTGGTTCAAAGGGAAGCCATAATGCTACAATTGCAAAGGATTTGGACATGTACAAAAGGATTGTAGAGCAAAGAATACTCAACAAGCCAATTGTGTACCCGAGAAGGAGGATGAATCAAGTTTGTTTTATGCTTCCTTGAATGCATCCAAATCAACAAATGAAGCATGTTTCTCAAGTTCAAATTTCTCAAATGAAACTCAATGGTACTTGGATAGTGGATGCACAAATCACATGACTTCAAATGAAGGAATCTTTGTTGATATGGAATATTCAAATTCAAGAGTGAGATTGGGAAATGGAGATGTAGTAAATGTGAAGGGAAAAGGAAGAATTGGAGTTCAAAAAAAGAAGGGCTCTAGACTTATTCGAGATGTCATGCATGTACCGGACTTAGACCAAAATTTGCTAAGCGTAGGACAGCTTTTAGAGAATAATTATTCTCTATTTTTCAATGATGGATATTGCATTATTCGTGATAAAAAGGCTGGAAATTCAATCATCACAAAGGTGAAAATGGAGAATATAAGCTTTCCTCTCAACTTTAAGCATTCAAATGTCAAAGCTTTTTGAATGGTGGCTAATGAATCTTGGTTGTGGCACAAATGGCTTGGACATTTGAACTTCCAAGGGCTGAAATTATTGGAGCAGAAAAACATGGTTCATGGGCTTCCAAAAATTGAAGAAAAAGCATGAAGTTTGCGAAGGATGTGCACTTGGAAAGCATCACCGTCAACCATTCCCAAAAGGAGTAGCTTGGAGAGCAAAGAGACCACTTGAATAGGTGCATACGGACGTTTGTGGACCGATGCATACACCATCCTATTCACAAAATAGGTACTTTATCCTGTTTATTGATGATTTTACAAGAATGACATGGATTTATTTTATGAGACAAAAATCTGAAGTTTTTACGATCTTTAAAAAATTTAAGATTTTTGTTGAGAAACATAGTGGCCATTTCATAAAAGTTTTGAGAAGTGACAATGGAAAAGAATATACTTCGAACGAATTTGACAAGTTTTGTGAAGTTGAATATGTTGACAGGAAATTGACAGTTGGCTATACACTACAAAAAAATGGTGTTTCCAAGAGGAAGAATCAAACGATGATGGAGATGGCAAAGTCCATGTTGCATGAGAAAAAGCTTTCAAAAGCTTTTTGGGCTGAAGCGGTTTATACGGCTGTTTACTTACTAAATCGATGTCCAATAAAGGCGGTATGGAATATGACTCCTATTGAAGCTTGGAATGGGAGAAAACCTTTGGTGACACATTTGAAAGTGTTTGGATGTATTTGCTATGCTCAAGTGCCAAAAGAGAAGCGTAGTAAACTTGATGAAGCAAGTGAAAAATGTATCTTCATTGGTAATAGCTCACAATCAAAGGGCTATAAGTTGTAAAACTTGAAGAGAAAGAAAGTAATTGTTAGCCGAGATGTGTTGTTTGATGAAAATGCTACTTGGAATTGGGAAAAAGAAGAAGTTGAAAGAAGCATTCCAATTTCCATAAATATGCTCCAAAAATTTGCCATTGAAGATGTACAAAATGAAGAAAAAGGAGTTCATTCAAGGTCACATTTATCATTTCCAAGCAGCCCCTCAAGTCCCTCAAGCTCAAATCCATCATCATCAAGCTCAACTCCAAGAAAAATGAGGGATTTAAATGATGTTATGTAAGATGCAACTTTTGTATGATTAGGCCGGAAAAATATGAAGAAGCATTGAAGGAGAAGTGTTGGAAAAAAGCAATGGAGGAAGAAATAGAAGTTATTGAGAAAAACAACACTTGGGAGCTAGTTGAAAGACCAAGTGAGAAAGATGTTATTGGTGTGAAATGGGTCTACAAGGTGAAGTATAATTTCGATGGCTCATTCAAGAGAAATAAAGCAAGATTGGTGGTGAAAAACTATGCACAACAGCTCGGCATTGATTATTATGAAACTTTTGCTCTAGACACCATTAGAGCACTCATTGTTCTTGTAGCCCAAAAAGGTTGGTTGTTGTACCAACTTGATGTCAAATCGACTTTCTTGAATGGAGAACTCAAAGAAGAGGTATATGTTGAACAACCTCAAGGCTTCATTATCAAAGGAGAAGAAGACAAAGTATATAAAGCTAAGAAAAGCTTTGTATGGGCTCAAACAAGCACCAAGAGCATGGTATAGTCAAATTGATGGCTATTTTCAACAACCTGGATTTCTCAAGAGCAAAAGTGAGCCAACCTTGTCCGTGAAACATCAAGGTAACACCGACATTCTTATTATTGCATTATATGTTGATGATTTGGTGTTTATGGGAAATAATGCAAAAATGATTGAAGAATTTAAAGTTGAAATGATGAAAAGATATGAAATGAGTGATTTGGGATTGTTGCATCATTTTCTTGGCATGGAAATATATCAAGATAAAAATGAAGTGTTTATTTCTCAAATGAAGTATGCCTAAAAAGTGCTTAAAAAATTTAGAATGTTTGGATGTAAATGTGTGGTAACTCCTTTGGTTTGCAATGAGAAATCGATGAAAGATGATGGAGAAAAGAAGGTGGATGAAACTCTTTATAGAAGCTTGATTGGAAACTTGCTTTATCTTACCACAACAAGACCGGATATCATGTTTGTCGCAAGTTTTCTGATGTGATTCTTGTTGGGGAATCACGGGATCTCTCGGAAATTGAATTAAACACTTGGAAAGTTCCAAATCCAGATTAATTGACGATAACAATATGACCCGACACTCACGACTCAAGAACCAAGGATGTATCAAATCCAAGACCCGTTAAGATGCGGAATGAAGAACCATAAAGGGGTGAACGCCACAAAGGTTGTCAAATCCTTTGATAAGTTCGAGGGGTTCAATCAAGAACGAAGAAGAACAGGGATAACTCACCTAATTCAAGCAATCTCATTAATCATAAAAGTTGTGCTGTTTACAATGACAAAGAAAAGCTAATATAGTCCAAAAACGCGTCCAAAATAACCTAGCCGCAAAAACCCTAAAATAAGAAGCGGCGCATGTTTACGGCCGTAACATATGTGTTTACGGCCGTAATTGACCCTCGGGTCTAAAATTGATTTTGTGTCTTACGGCCGTGACATGGAATCTTACGGCCGTAAGACACCTTCTGCAAAAAAAAATTGCCTAACTATTTTACGGCCGTGAATGGGTTGTTACGGCCGTAAAAGGTCTTTTACGGCCGTGAATGGGTTGTTACGGCCGTAAAAGGTCTTTTACGGCCGTGAATGGGTTTTTACGGCCGTAAAGGGTCTTCTGAATTCTTTTCTTCTTGTTCTTTAACCCAAATGACTTGTAACGGTTTTGGCGCATCTCCCATATTGTCATACAATGAAATTGGAGTCTTTGACCATGCATTTGAATATTCATCCACCCAAGCTTGCATAAACCCCTGCATTGCTTGCTTGATCTTCTTAGCCCTTTGCCTCGTTATTGGTCTCACCGGCACATGCAACGGATCCTTGCTCGTTGGGCCACTCAGGTACTCATCATTCCCTCCCTGTTGAAAAGGATTCGACCTCGAATCATCACCTGCATCAAACAAAGAGAGATTAGCAACGTTGAATGTAGCAGATATATTATACTCACCTGGGAGATCCAACTTATAAGCATTATCATTGACTCTCTCAATGACTTGAAACGGCCCATCTCCTCTAGGCTGCAGCTTAGATTTCCGTTGTGCGGGAAATCGTTCCTTTCGCATGTGAACCCACACCCAATCGCCTGGTTCAAAAATCACCTGCTTTCTGCCCTTATTCGCATGGGACGCATAGTGCTCATTCTTCCTTTCTATTTGTAGCCGGACCTTTTCATGGAGTGACTTCACAAGCTCGGCTTTCTTCTTGCCATCCAAACTGTTCCTGTCATCTACAGGCAAAGGGATTAGGTCCAAAGGGGTTAGTGGATTGAAGCCATACACAATTTCAAAAGGAGAGTAAGTAGTAGTAGAATGTACAGCCCTATTATATGCAAACTCCACAAAAGGTAAACATTCCTCCCAACTCTTCAAATTTTTATTTATGACAACACGCAAGAGTTGTGTTAACGTCCTATTGACTACTTCTGTCTGACCATCCGTCTGAGGATGGCAAGTAGTGGAAAACAATAGTTTAGTACCCATTTTTCCCCACAGAACCTTCCAGAAGTAACTAAGGAATTTGACATCTCTGTCGGACACTATACTCCTAGGCACCCCATGTAGTCTGACAACTTCCCTAAAGAATAAGTCAGCAATGTTCACGGCATCATCAGTTTTATGGCAAGGAATGAAGTGTGCCATTTTACTAAACCTGTCCACCACCACAAAAATGGAATCCCGACCTTTGTTGGTCCTAGGAAATCCTAACACAAAGTCCATGGATATGTCTACCCAAGGCTCACTAGGAACTGGTAGAGGAGTGTACAAGCCATGTGGTAATACCTTAGACTTGGTCTGTTTACAAGTTATGCATTTATTACAAATTTGGTGAACATCCTGTTTCATCCTAGGCCAATAAAAATGTTCCTTTAATGTTTCCAATGTTTTTAAAATACCAAAATGACCCATCAAACCACCCCCGTGAGCTTCACGTACTAACAACTCACGCATAGAACAGTTAGGCACACACAATTTATTTTCCTTAAACAAATAACCATCATGCCTATAAAATCTATCAAATGCTCCCTTTTCGCAAGAGACATAAATAGAGGAAAAATCATGATCGTTCGCATACAAATCTCGAACATATTCAAAACCCCATAATTTAGCATTCAATGAATTAAGGAGCACATACCGTCTTGACAACGCATCTGCAACTATATTTTCCTTACCGTGTTTGTATTGAATGACATAAGAAAAAGTCTCCACAAACTCCATCCATCGGGCATGTCTTTTATTTAACTTACCTTGCCCCTTGAGGTGCTTTAATGACTCGTGATCCGTGTGGATGACAAATTCTTTTGGCCAGAGGTAATGTTGCCAAGTCTCCAGTGCCCTGACAAGAGCATAAAGCTCCTTATCATACGTTGGATAGTTCAACGCTGCCCCGCTCAGCTTTTCACTGAAATAAGCTATCGGCCTCTTTTCCTGCATAAGAACAGCTCCAATCACTATTCCTGATGCATCACATTCAATCTCGAAGGTTTGGTTAAAATTAGGTAATGCTAAGACTGGTGCAGAACATAAGGCATCTTTAAGCAACGCAAAGGCATTTTCCTGTTCATCCCCCCAACGGAAACCCACACTCTTTTTAATTACCTCAGTGAGTGGTGTGGCGATTGTACTGAAATCTTTCACAAACCTCCTATAAAAACTTGCTAACCCATGAAAACTCCTTACCTCGGTTACACTCTTTGGTGTTGGCCATTCCCTAATAGCTCGGATTTTCTCCTCATCAACCGCGATACCATCCTTACCAACAACATAACCAAGGAATATGACCTTATCGATGCAAAACGTACACTTTTTAAAGTTAGCATACAATTTTTTAGTGCGTAAAACATCAAGTACAGACCTCAAATGCCTAACATGCTCTTCTACATTCTTACTATAAATTAAAATGTCATCAAAATACACGACCACAAATTTACCAATGAAAGCTCGTAAAACATGGTTCATCAACCTCATGAATGTACTAGGTGCATTGGTGAGACCAAACGGCATAACTAACCATTCATAAAGCCCGTATTTGGTCTTGAATGCAGTTTTCCATTCGTCCCCCTCTTTCATACGTATTTGGTGATATCCACTCTTAAGGTCAATTTTACTAAAGACGCATGAACCATACAATTCATCAAGCATGTCATCTAACCTAGGTATAGGATGGCGATACTTTACCGTGATATTGTTGATGGCCCTACAATCCACGCACATCCTCCAGGTTCCATCCTTCTTGGGCACCAATAAGACCGGCACCGTGCATGGGCTCATGCTTTCTCGAACGTAGCCCTTGCTCAACAACTCGTCAACTTGCCGCTGAAGCTCCTTTGTTTCCTCCGGATTGCTTCTATATGCAGGCCTATTTGGAATGACAGCTCCCGGTGCAAAATCAATCTGGTGCTCGATGCCCCGAATGGGTGGCAGCCCACTGGGTATGTCTTCCGGGAATACATCATCAAATTCCTGTAAAAGAGAAACAGCTAAATGGGGAAGGGAAGAGTTAGTGTCACCGAGCGCAATGAAGGAGTCCTTGTACATTAGTAAGACCATTGGTTGGTGGTCAAGGGCAGCTCTTTTGATATCACTCTTTTTGGCTAGGAAGCTCACTTTGGTTTTCTCTCCTCTTTCTTTTCTGGCACTCGTCACTCGCTCTCCTTTTTTTGAGGTGGAACCCTCAACTCTCTGTTTTTCTCTCAGCTCCCCTTTTTCTGGGATCGTGGTCCCAACTCTCTTTTGAACACTCAGCTCTCCTTTTTTTGGGATCGGGGTCCCAACTCTCTTTGTCTTCTCTTCCTCACTTTTTAGTTTCAGCTGATCCTCATAAACTTGCTGTGGAGTTAATGGCATAAGTCGAATGCTTTTCCCATCCTTCGTAAAACTGTATCTATTTTTGTACCCATCATGTACCACCCTCCTGTCATATTGCCATGGCCGACCCAACAGGATGTGTCCAGCATGCATTGGAACCACATCACAAATTAACTCATCCTCGTATTTCCCGATAGAAAGGTTGATTAACACCTGCTTATTTACTTTTATCTCACCGGACTCATTCAGCCACTGTAATTTATAAGGCCTAGGGTGTTTGATAATAGGTAAACACAATTTCTCAACAAGAGTGGTACTAACCACGTTGGTACAACTCCCCCCATCAATGATCAAACTACACACTTTATTATTAACAAAGCATCTAGTATGGAATATGTTTTCCCTTTGCTCACCCGATTCCTCCACCTTAATTTGGGTACTAAGGGCACGCCTAGTAATAAGGGATTGAGCTACCGCATAATCTCCATCATCACAATCACTAGCTTCTTCTAAGGCAGGCATGTCCCTAAACTCATCATCATCCTCAACCTCATCCTCCGACACCACCACCCCATTGCGCACAAGCATTATTTTCTTGTTCGGGCATTGTGATGCAATGTGTCCGATTCCCATACACCTAAAACACTTGATGTCCCTACTTCTAGGAGGTTGAAAGTTAGAAGCGGGGTTACCTTTATTGGTAGACTCCTCTTGAGCCTTTGGTGGTTCTGGCTTCCCCTTTTGAGCAGCTCCTTCATTTTTGTTATTTCCACTCCACGTAGGTTTCCAAGGAGTGGAACCCGACGAGTACTTCGCTGTTCCTTTCCTTTTCAGCTGCCTCTCCACCTTCATCGCCATGTGCAACATCTCCTCCAGTTCAACATAATGTTGCAGTTCTATTACATTTGCAATGTCCCTGTTCAAACCACTCAAAAACCTGGCCATTGTGGCCTCCGGATCCTCCTCAATATTCGCTCGGATCATAGCAATCTCCATCTCTTTATGGTATTCCTCGACACTCTTCGAACCCTGAGACAAAGTTTGGAGTTTCTGGTACAAGTCCCTATAGTAATGGTTGGGAACAAACCTTTTTCTCATCAAACCCTTCAACTCGTTCCAGGCCTCAACAGGTCGTTCACGGTTTCTCCTCCTACTTGTCGCTAATTGATCCCACCACACAAGTGCATAATCTGCGAACTCTATAACGGCTAACTTCACCTTCTTTTCCTCTGAGTAGTTATGGCACTCAAAAATTAGTTCGACCTTCTTCTCCCACTCAAGGTACACCTCCGGATCACTTTTACCCTGGAAAGCTGGTATAGACATTTTAATGTTCCCCAGGCTTCTATCCATCCCATCATCATCCCTATATTCATGCCTATTGCCCCTTCCACGCCGACCACCTCGGCCTCTTCTCCTACCCACGCTAGCCACTGACACATTCCCACTATCATCATCAACACTATCACCTATCTCATCATCATCATCATCATCCCGGTCTCTATTTCTAGGATTATGGTCATACCTTTGCGGCCTCCGGATATTAGGAGCCGTGCGCGGCTGCTCTCTATGTAGTTGGGCAATATCCGCACTATTCGTGTCCACAGAGTTTTTAATTTCCCCCAACCTCGCATCCAACTTCTCGAATCGTTTTTCCAACATTGCAAGAAAGTGGAACTGTTGGTTATCCTCCCCTGTCGATGATGCGTCTTTCTGTGACATGGTTAGTGATCAAAGAAAAGAAAAAAAAATATAAATAATTTTCAAGAAAATATATCCTCACGTGTTTAGCACTCGTGTATCACTCTATTCGGCTTTTTCCCTCTATTGATCTCACCACTCTGCCTTTTTCCTCTCTATCCCTTTCCTCAAGCTCTCAACGAACCCACCAAACTAGTCACGGACTTGGTCCTTGTGGAATTAACCCAAGGTGCAAGACACAACAGATGAAAAGAAGATTTGATGGAATATTGGACTCAAGAAACTGATGTAACGGAATGAACGAATTTGCAGGTAGTGATGGATGATGAAACTACTATGAATGTGGGAAAATTAAAAGGTATCAAGAAAGGTCTTCTTGACTATGGAATGATGTTCTTGATCTTGCTCTTCAATAATAATCACTTTTTTTTTTAACAAGAACAAGCAATAACGACAAGAATTGAAACTAAGACCAGTTTAGTAACCGTGCAGAATTTTCAAGAACAATGTAATCTAATGAAAAAAAAAGAAATATGAAACCAAAAACAAGAATTATATCAAAACCTGGATTTAGAGCCAAGCTCTGATACCAAATGATGTGATTCTTGTTGGGGAATCACGGGATCTCTCGGAAATTGAATTAAACACTTGGAAAGTTCCAAATCCAGATTAATTGACGATAACAATATGACCCGACACTCACGACTCAAGAACCAAGGATGTATCAAATCCAAGACCCGTTAAGATGCGGAATGAAGAACCATAAAGGGGTGAACGCCACAAAGGTTGTCAAATCCTTTGATAAGTTCGAGGGGTTCAATCAAGAACGAAGAAGAACAGGGATAACTCACCTAATTCAAGCAATCTCATTAATCATAAAAGTTGTGCTGTTTACAATGACAAAGAAAAGCTAATATAGTCCAAAAACGCGTCCAAAATAACCTAGCCGCAAAAACCCTAAAATAAGAAGCGGCGCATGTTTACGGCCGTAATTGACCCTCGGGTCTAAAATTGATTTTGTGTCTTACGGCCGTGACATGGAATCTTACGGCCGTAAGACACCTTCTGCAAAAAAAAAAAAACTGCCTAACTCTTTTACGGCCGTGAATGGGTTGTTACGGCCGTAAAAGGTCTTTTACGGCCGTGAATGGGTTTTTACGGCCGTAAAGGGTCTTCTGAATTCTTTTCTTCTTGTTCTTTAACCCAAATGACTTGTAACGGTTTTGGCGCATCTCCCATATTGTCATACAATGAAATTGGAGTCTTTGACCATGCATTTGAATATTCATCCACCCAAGCTTGCATAAACCCCTGCATTGCTTGCTTGATCTTCTTAGCCCTTTGCCTCGTTATTGGTCCCACCGGCACATGCAACGGATCCTTGCTCGTTGGGCCACTCAGGTACTCATCATTTTCTTTCAAGGTTAATGAGTACTCCAAGTCATAAACATTTTGGTGTTGGAAAAAGAGTTTCGAGATATATAATGGGGACATTAAACCTTGGGATCAGATTTGTGAAGAATTTGGAAGTGAAGTTAAGAGGCTTTTGTGATAGTGATTGGGGAGGTTGTGTTGATGATATGAAGAGCACCCCCGATTATGAATTTTCCCTTGGTTTAGGAGTGTTTTCGTGGCTATCCAAGAAGCAACAATCCATTGCCAATTCTCAATTGAAGCGGAATATATGTCAGCCTCTATTGCAACTCCTCAAGCTATATGGCTAAGGAGAATTTTGGAAGATATTGGAGAGAAGCAAGGAAAATCCACACCATTGTTTTGTGACAACAAATCAGCTATTGCAATGGCAAAGAATCCATGTTTTCATAGTAGAACAAGGCATATTGCAATCAAGTATCACTTCATTCAAGATGCAATTGAAGAAGGAGAAGTTGAACTCAACTATTGCAAGTCCGAAAAACAAGTAGTGGACATCTTCACAAAGGCGCTTTCGACATTAAAATTTAAGCAACTAAGAGCTGCACTTGGAGTCCAGGAAAAACACATTAAGGGGGAGAATGTTAATATGTAATGTGTTTCAATGTCAAAGAAATGTATTTTACTTTTATCTAATCTAAGGGCTGTAAAATGGAAAAGTGTAGGGCTGATTTTATGTATTTTAGTAGGTCAAAATTCACATTTTTGTAATGCACAAGATAGCTGTATTGTCATTGTAAGAAATCAGATTTTGCACCTCTCCTCCCTCACGTTTTTTCTCTCCCTGCACCTCTGTATTTCTCCTCTTGCATTGCTGGTTTTGTTCAGATATATTTACTTCTTGTTGCTGTCATTTTACACCAGATTACAGTTCCACATTACCCAAAAGAACTCCTCTGTTTCTGCCCCTGTTTTGCTGTCCAGATTTATTGAACACTGCTGTTGGTGCATTCTGGTGCTTCTTCCACACACTACAGGTCCACAAAGCTATAACAAACAGCGAACAGTATAGGTTGCCTTTTTATTCTCTTTTGTCCCAATTATATAGACTTGTTTCTTTATTAAGAAGTCTTTATTTTGTTTGTTTACTAATGTACCCATATTTATTACTTCTAATAATAATAGTTTTAATATTAAATAAGTGTAAGTTGGAAATCTTCTTTACAAAAATTACTTTTTTCATGACATTAAATATGTTTTCTTAATATATGTGAAAATTCAAAAAAGCCTATATAAATGGGACGGAGGGAGTACAAAATATTTTGAATTTTTCTTAATTTTGTCGGTCAGAAAAACAACAGTCAGTGAGAAATAGTAACTACAGCAATTAATGTAAACAACTGTAATGGTATCAGAAAATATAGCAGGAGAAAACACTGTAAGGGAGAAACTTTTTGTCCTAAAATTGTAATTACTTAAAAAAAAGTGTCGACTAGAGATTTTTCTAGACAAAAAATTTCGTCCTTGATATTTTCTTTATTAAGCATTGACAACATCACCATGTATCCTCATTAAACAATGGCTGAAAAATGCCTTGCCTCCATTATTTCTAATTCTGATGAAAGAATTAGATGGGAAAGAAACTTGAAGAACTTTTCGAGTTGAATTCTAAAACTAGCCATTAGAATCGATTGTAGCAAAGCTCTCACTTAATTATGAAGTGGATTTGGGCCCGTGTGCACTAATCTCTTATCATCTTCAAATTGCTGTGGACTTGAAGCTGCTGCATGAATAGCTTTCTTATCAAAAAACGGGTTTTTTCGACCCGAAGACCATCTTGAACCACCCTTGATGTTCTTCTCGATTGAAGATAAACATACTTGAGAAAAGACTGAGAAGAGTAAAGAAATGTAACTACAAGTCGTGGGTTAAAACGCCAGTTTCTTTGACTTCTTGTTCTATCGCTTTGACACAAACTGTCATGGCACAGAAGATTATATTCCCGGAAATGACTTGTATGTTCAAATTGCTACTCGGATAAAGAGAAGAGAAGAGAGGGAATTGTTTAATGCTCCTTGTATATCTCAACGGTTTGGTCACATGAGCTTGACCCTTGATTCCTGAAACCTTCTCATTTATATCTTTCCCTTCTGAATCTTGGAAGTTTACAATATTTTGGCATCTTTGTATTGTATACAAAGTGTAAACATATAACAATGTAATAAATATTCTAGCAATTATTATGGTACATACCATTAATGACATTATAATCCATGTTATGCTATGAATGATCACATCAAGATTTTAATTTATTTTAAAGTATGACTTTTTTTTTTTTGGTATCATGTGAGAGCAAACTGTAAACATATTATTCGTAAAATCGTTTCAAAGATCAAATGTAAGATTTTTTTTTTATATTTTCTACTTTTTCTCAATATCACATTCATTTTAAATTATATCATTTAAGTTCTATAATATTATTTATAAACTATTTTTTGTATTAATTATTATTCTTTTGATAATTATTATATTATTTTGAAATCGGAAAAATATCTAATATGGGTGTCAAATCGAAGATCTCAACGAGAAATTTAATACAAGATAACAAGTGAAACTAAACTGAAAATATATTATCCGTAAAATCATTTCAAAGATCAAGCGTACAAGTTTTTACTTTATATTTTTTACATTTCCTAAATATCACATATATCATTCAAGTTCTATAATATTATCTATAAACTACCTTTGATAATAATAAAAATAATTATTATTCTTTCGACAATTATTGTATTATTTTGAAGTCGAGATGTAGATTAATTGGCCCAACAGTTTGAAGCCCAAGAGGAAGTCCATCAGTTTTGAGCTCAACCTAGTTCATTTATTAGGAGTTGAAGCCCATTTAGTAGTTGAACCATTTCTTATGGATCAACCCAATTAAAGATACTGGCCCAAGACTTAACCCGTATTCAAAGTTTAGTCCATCTAATAATTCTCTCCTTCAATCTCAATCGTTGGATCATCAAGATTAATCTGGCCTATCCATTATAGATGAAATGGCACTTACTCCTGTTTGATTTTATTTCTTCTGCGTTAGTGGTTTTCTAGACTTTTCCATACTCTCTCTCTCTCTCTCTCTCTGTTTCGTCTGGTTCTTCCCTCTTGGATTCTTCATCTTTGATCTTCTACTTCGGGTAAAATCAGAGAGTTCTTTGTGTAATACAAACAATAAGTTTGTATATTTTGAGGGTTCTTGTTACAATTTTACAAATCAGAATCACCATGAAGATACCACAACTTATGAAGTAAACATAAAACTTCACAACACTTATTGAAAACAAGAATAAAAGTACAAATTGAAGGGTTGTACAAGATCGAACAAAAACTCAGAAATCACATAAAAACTCTACAAAACTCGCACAAAATAAACTACTAAGAACACTGTAAAATAACTACAAAGTAACCCTCTGATATAAACAAAGAATCACAAGAAAACCACAAAGAATTGATGCGAGAGTTGAGAGATTTTCTAAGAGAAACCAAAAAGAATACACAGAATCAGAGAGAGAGAGAGAGAGAGAACAATAAATTTAATGGTCTGGAAGGAGGCATAAGTTAGATAAGGAGTTAGGCCTTATCATCAAATGAAGGGCTCAGATGCAGCCGGTTCAATCAAATGGTAGAGGTTAAAGAAGGTGGTGTAGTTGGTTTTGGCTTAGTGATCTGGATCTTCAAGTTGGGCTGTATCAAGTGAAATGGATCGGCTTCAATTTTTGGTTCAGCATTTGGTCTTCAAAATTCAACTAGTTGGGCTCTTCAAATTTGAGGCTTTAACTGGGCTTCTTCATTTTGGACTCCAGCATTTGGGTTGCTAAAAATTGGGCTCTATCACTTAGGCTGCTTCTTGATATGGTCCAATTGCATCCACAATCTCCACCTCAATTGGATTAGCAACTTCTGTAAAAACACAAAATGTAGTATCAAAATTCTAATAGATTTAAAAATCTTAAAGCATCTTTAAATTTGTTAATCGGTATAACTTTTGTTCTGGTATCAGATGGATTACACTTATTTGCAATTTTCTCAAGTTTTATAGTTCCTTTATCAAGAACATCTCTAATGAAGTGGAACTTAACATCTATATGTTCAGACCTATTATGAATTTATAGGGTTTCTACTTAAGTATAAAGCATTTTGACTGTTTGTACAAATACTGACTGCATGATCACCAAAATGTCCTAATTCTTCTAACAAACCCTTTAACCAAATAGATTCTTTTATAGCATCAGTAGTAGCAATATACTCAACTTTAGTAGAACAGAGTGCAACTAATTTTTGCAGTTGACATTTCCAACTCACACATGTACCATTTAACACAAAGAAGTAAGCAAAAATTGATTTCCTATTGTCTAAATTTTCAGCAAAAACAGAATCAACAAAACCTTTAAGACAGAAATCAAATTTTTGTTTTTCAAATACAAGACTCAAATTTAAAGTACCTTTCAGATATCTAAACAAACATTTCATAGCTTCCAAGTGAGTCTCACCTGGTTTGCTCATAAATCTGCTAAGTACACTGACTACAAAAGCAATATCACTCCTGGTAAAAACCATAAGATACATAACAGATCCAACAACATTTTGATAAGGCACATTGATCATCCTATTTTCTTCTTTAGTTTTAGGTGATTGCTCAACAGATAATTTGAAATGACTAGGCAGAGGTAAAGAAACAGGTTTTGAATCAAACAAGTAAAACTTTTTCAAAATCTTTTCAATGTAAGCCTTTTGATTTAAAATTAGTTTCCCTATTTATTTACTTCTAAAAATACCCATTCCTAGAGTTCTTCTAGCATTTCCCAAGTCTTTCATTTCAAATTTAGAACTAAGTTTTAGTTTAAGAATCACAATCTCATTCAAGTCAGGTCCAGCTATTAACATGTCATCTACATAGAAGAGCAGATATATATAACAAGAATTGAAACATTTAAAATAAAAGCATGGATCATATTGACTTTTCAAAAATTTCAGACTTTGTATAAAAGCATCAAATCTTTTATACCACTGTCTAGGTGCTTGTTTCGAGCCATGTGAAGACTTTTTTAGTAAACAGGCAAGGTTTCCAGGTTTTTCAAAACCCTTAGGCTGACACATATATATAGTTTCATACAAGAAGGCAATTTTCACATCTATTTGTTCCAATTCAAGACTGTATTGTACTACTAATGCAAATAAAATTCTGATAGAAGTATATTCGACTACAGGTGAAAAAATCTCATTATAATCAATTCCTTCATTTGCCTAGCCTTATATCTAGGTTTTAAGTCTTTAGAGTCACCTTCTTTTATTTTAAAAATCCGTTTGAAATCTATAAGTTTCTGCTTATCAGGTTAAGGAACAAGAACCTAAGCTTTTTTTTTTCAAAAGTGAGTTAATTTCATCTTGTATTGCTACAAGCCAGAACTTAGAATCAAGAACTTAGAATCAGTTGAAGAAACAACTTCTTCAAAAGATTCAGGTTCAGATTGTAAAAGTTCTGAATAAGTAAAAGCAGAAACAAAATCAGGATCTTCATACCTAGAAGAAGGTCTAACTTCTCATCTATTTCTATCCCAGTAAGCTGGTAGTCACTAAGATTAAAATCTGTTTCAATTTCAGCTTCTGTTTCAGGAACAGTTTCAGAAATAGGAATAGAATTGGACGACTTAGGTTCAGAAACATTATTAGGAGAATGTGGGGGTTGCTCCACCTGAAATTGAGTATTTGTTCACTAAGATGATCAGCACTCAGCTCAGAAGTGAGAAAATCATTTTCACTAAGAGGATCTTTTAAAATTTCATCTTTACAGGGTAAAAAATTTCATTAAAGACAACAGACTTACCGATGATTACCCAATATCCTCTTTGTTCTTTTAACTACAACCTATAAACCTTAACACCTTCACCATACCCCAGAAATACACATCTTAAAGATTTGGCATCAAGTTTGGTTTTAGTTTGATGTGAGTAGGCTGCACACCCAAAAAATTTTACTTCTGAAAAATCCAGAAGTGTATTGTTCTAAATTTGATTAGGTATTTTAAAATCAATGGCACTTTAGGGAGATAAGTTGATCAGATATGAAGCAGTTTTGATTGCTTCACCCTAAATTTTTTTTGGTAAGTTTGAAGCAAGCAGCAGACACCTAGTTCTTTCTAGCAGTGTCCTATTCATCCTCTCAGCAGCCCTATTTTGTTGTGGACTGTATGTAACAATCCTATGTCTAAAGATACCTAGATTACTACAAAAAGTATCAAAGTCTAGATTACAAAACTCTAGATCATTATCAGTTCTAATCACTTTAACTTTCCTATCTTTCAAATTTTAAATCAAAATAATCCAGTTTTTAAACACCCACACAGTAGTATCCTTAAATTTCAACAGATGAATCCATGTTTTCCTAGAATAGTCATCAACTATAAGCAGGAAATATTAAAAATCAGAAACAGAATTAACTGGGGTAGTACCCCACTTATCAACGTGCAAATATTCAAGTATATCATTTGACTTATGAACGCCTTTACCAAAATAACTTCTTTTCTGCTTTCCCAAAGCACACTTTTCACCTAAATGTCCAAGTCTTTTACGCCATAAAGAAGATTTTTAAATTTCAAAAACTGCATTAAAAGACTTAGCATAGATAAAATAAGACTTCAAAACATATATTCCATTTGTTTAGGTAGTACAGAGAAGTAAAGAATTACCTTTAAAAAATACTTAGGTAACAGTTATGCAATCTAATATCATACAATTCAGAATCAAGAATACCCGGAGATATCAAATTTCTTTTTAAATCAAGCACATATTTAGTTTGATTTAAAAAAGTGTTCTATTGTTTTCAAGTTTCAACAGAACCATACCAATGCCTTTTATATCACAATTCAAATTATTTCCAAGCTTAACTGATCCAAAAGAATCATCACAGAAATTAGCAAATAAATCCCTTTCAGGTCACATATGAAAAGTATAACCTAAATCAATAATCCACTCATTCTTAGCATCATATCCAGTTGTAACATAAACAACGCCATTATTATTCCGTGTTGCTGCCTCTGTTTGATTATTGGTTCCAGTTTCATGTTGCTTCTTAAAACAATCTTTAACATGATGTCCATGTTTACCACAATAATAACATAGTCTAGGTCTAAGGAAATTATCTTGATCTCTATAGTTATCCTGATCTCCGTAGTTATTGTCCTTAGGTCTATTGAAATTGCCTTTCTTTTGATAGTTTGACATAGCAGGCTCACTATTCAAATTATTCCAATTCCTATTGAAATTGTTCACATGCTTATTATCCATAAAGGAGTTCCTTTTCTTAGAAGTTCATATCACATTATAGGCTTCTGTATGATCATTTCCCATTTTAAGGTCCTCATTTTTAAGGAAAGTGTGCACTATTTCAGTAGCTAACTTCTTCCCACCATATTCTAAGGCATTTCTAAGGTCTTTATAACTATCACTCAAAGCATTTAAGAGACATACTACTTTCTGGTCATTAGACAATTTTTCATCACGTTTCATTAAGCTTTGTGTGATCTTATTAAACCTACTCATGTTTTCATCTACATCTTTGGAATGATCAAACTTAAAAACAAAGTATTACTTCCACAGAAAAAATTTATTAGGTAATGAGACAGTGTGGTAAACTTCCTCTAACTTATCCCAGAGTTCCATAGTAGTTTTAGTCTCACCTACTTGTCTAATGACATTATCAGATAGGTGAAGAAATAAAGTACTCCATGCAGTTTCATCCATTTCAGTTTGTCTATCTTCAGATAATGTCGCAGGCCAAGATACATCAATAGCTTTAGCACATTTCATTTGAAGTAATAAGGCTTTCATTTTTTGGCTCCAGAGACTAAAGTCTCCTTTGCCATTCTATATTTCAACATCAACTTTAATAGTAGCTATTGCAGAAATGACTAAAAGTTTGGAAAATTTTTACAAATCAAAAGCCTTATTTCTTCAAAGATTTCAGATAAGCAAGGCAGAGGAATATAGGACAAATTCACAAAGTATTTCAAGTAATCAGAGGCAATTCACTAAGTCAAGAAGGATATAATATACCACGCAGATTCAGAATAGACACTAAGCAGTATAGTAATTAAGATGATCACAATCCACAAAGAAAAATTACACTAAGAAATATTCACTAAGAACGTGAATCACTAAGAAATATGTTCTTCCAGTATATCTTTCGACCTAATTGGGTTAGCCGTAGACTCCCTCAAATTCCCAAATTTTCAAGAAATCCTGGATAAAGGAAAGTAGAGGAGTCTAAAAGAAGGCTTAAAAAACGAAGAGATTTTGGAAAGAACTAGAAATTTTTAAAATAATAAGAATTTAAAGCGTTTGGTATGTAAATATATCACCTCTTTGCAACCTTAGGGTTACTGCAGATTTTCCATGAAGATTTTAATACCACAAAGTTCAACTGTATGCACGAAGTTCAGCTACCAAGAGAATGTGCGATCCCTTTAGAACACTTAGTATATTTAAAGAAATATACTGAATTCTAGGATCCTTTGATTTTGACTCAAAAATCGAAGATCTAGATACCAAGAAATGAAAACCCTTTCTTGAAAAACTAGGGTTACGAAAAATCTTGCGTAAAATATCACGAAGCTTTCAGTAAGAAATTCTTTTTAAAAAAAAATTTCGAATCTGAAACTATCTACTAATATTTTCAAAGATCAAAACGTTTCAGGTTCGATTTTTCCAGATCTTAAGAAATCAAACAAAGTTTCTTAAGACACCACCAAGAAATCGGAAACACTAAAAAAAACGTTTTGAGAAAACCACAAAGAACTTCTAGAAAACAATGGATCTAACCTCCAAGACTTTGGATCTACAAGATCCGAGTCGTAAATCAGCGTATTCACACGAACTCTAAGGGTCTCATACCACTATTATGATTTTACAACTCGGAATCACCACAAAGATACCACAAAGTATGAAGTAAACATAAAAACTTTAGAACACTTTATTGAAAACAAGAATAAAAGTAAAAATTGAAGGTTTGTACAAGATCAAATAAAAACTAAGAAATCACATAAAAACTCTACAAAACTCGCACAAAATAACTGTAAAATAACCACAAAGTAACCCTTTGATATACACAAAGAATCAGAAGAAAACCACAAAGAATTGATGCGAGAGATGAGAGATTTTCTGTGAGAAACCATGAAGAATACACAGAATCAGAGAGAGATAGAGAGAGAGAGAGAGAGTAAAATGAATCGAATGGTCTGGAAGGAGGCTCAAGTCAGATGAGGAGTTTGGCCTTGTCATCAAATGAAGGGCTCAGATGTAGACGGTTCAAACCAATGGTAGAGGTTAAAGCTAGAGATGACAATGGGTCGGGTGCGAGTTGGAGGCGGGTATGCTTCTATACCCATTTAAAATCCATTACTAATTATTTATTTATTTTATTATTTTTTTAGGGTTGTAAATATGTTATAGGTGCTCTGAATTAACTTGAAGTAGTTAAATGTTGGGCTTCACTTGAATTTAACTTGAAAAAAGCTTATTCTAGGTTGAAACTAAACAAATGAATTTGAATAATTTTTTTAGATGTTAACAAAGTCAATAGTTTAAATATATTAAAGTTTAGATGTTAAAAATATCAATAGATATTTGGGTTCTATTCTTTGTTATTTATTATTATTTTTATACAATCACTTTTGTTTTAAATTCTATAATTTTTTAAGGAAATTAATGGGTATGCCGGTCAGGTATGGGTATTGTAGTAAAACTCACACCCGACCCATACCCATGTCGGATTTTAAAATTTACCTCCATACCCTACCCATGAACCATTTAGTCGGGTAATCCCCGCTCATTTATGTCGGGTCTCCAACGGGTATCGGGTCCATGGGTATTACTGTCATCCCTAGTTAAAGCAGTTGGTTGAGTCTATTTTGGGTCTTCAAGTTGGGCTGGATCAAGTGAAATGGACCAGCTTCAATTGTTGGTCCAATTGCATCCACAGTTCTTAGTGTTGTAACTTTATGCACTAAGAGAGGGTTTACGTTTTCTGATTTGTTCAATTTCTTATAAAATTTTGTGATTTTTTTTTTTTTTTAATGATTCTTTTATGATTTGATTTGAATAAAACTTGATGATATTTATTTGTGTTAAATCTGAGTTTTGAGTTTGATTGTTGTGATTCTAGTTTTGTAACTAGTAACAGTGATATCAGAGGTTTAGGATTTTTCAATATGCTGTAAAACGACTAAAAACTTTCACATCCAGAAACTTTTGGGTTTAAAATCTTTGTTTCTCTAGGGATATGCAATTTTAAACGGTTTTCTGAGTTCTTGTTCTTTTTAAAGGTTTTACTGTACAGATCTATGAGATCTGTATGAATAAACTAAAAACGTTTTTAATCCTAGAGTCTTTGGTGGAAAGATCCGACCTTAAAAACCCTAGAAATACTCTTTACACGAAATTTTTATTTTTGTGTTCTAGATCTTTAATTTTTTGTGTCAAAAAATGAAAAAGATCCGAGAACTCAGTATAGATCTTCTGATATCATTGAGTTTGTAAGGGATCTGATAAGTTTCTGGTGATCGAACTTGGTTCATGCAACTGGAACTTATTGGATTTGAAATACTGCAAAGATTCCTGAAAATCATAAGGCTTTTGTTACCCTAATTTGCAATAAGGTGATATCATTCCTGGCTGCAATTTAATTTTCTTTGTACTTTATTCTGTATTTTTTCTTGATTCTATCTAAAATCCCTCTGTTAGAAGCCTAGTTTGGACCCTTTTACTTACCTTTTTCTAGGATTTCTTGAAAATTCAGGAATCTAATGGAGTTTAGGGCTGACCTAAATAAAGTTGATGGATACACTGGAAGAATCTTTATCCTTAGTGTATTTAGTCTTTGTATTGATGCTCTCTATTTAGCTATCTCTTTGTGTTATGTGATCATCTTGATTTCAGTATACCTGACATTCTGTAATTGTTAAATCTTTGTGATCTATTCTATCATTTTGACTATATTTGTTACCTCAGTTTGAGATTCTTTGTGTATATTCCACTTGGTGTATATATGTCTTGCCTATCCCATGTTCTTTGGAGAATTAAAGCCTCTTAAAATTTTCTTTCAAAATTGTTTTAACTCTTTAGTCATATTCTGAAATGGCTACTATCAAAATTGATGTTGAAATATGGAATGGCAAAGGAGACTTTAGTCTCTGGTATCAGAAAATAAGAGTCTTACTTCTTCATACGAAATATGCCAAAGCTTTAGATGTTTCTTGGCCTGAAACACTAACCCAACTAAAGATGCAAGCCCAAGACTTAACTCAGATTCAAGTTTAGCCCATCCGATAATTTTCTTCTTCAATCTCAATCGTTGGATCATCAAGATTAATTTAAATAGTCCATTGTAGATGAAATGGCACTTACGTCTATTTGATCTTATCTCTTCTACTTTAGTGGTTTTTGAAACTCTTCCATACTCTCTCTGATGAGTTCCGGAGTGGCTCGAAGAACATTGACCCGTTGCACGTGCCCGTAGGACCAATAACGAGACAAAGAGCCAAAAGAATCAAGCAGGCAATGCAAGGATTCATGCAAGCGTGGATGGACGAGTGCTCTAGTGCAAAGACTTCATTTACATTGCATAACAATGTGGAAGAGGAGCCAAAGTTATTGCAATACATTGGGATCAAGGAAGAACAAGAAATTGGGCAGCAATGGAATCACGGTCGTAAAGCCAAAATTACGGCCGTAACACTACAATGGCGAAATTATGCAGAAGAGGACTTACGGCCGTAACACTCTATTTCACGGCCGTAACAAGTTTAGTAGTTTTAATTCAGAATATTGATTACGGCCGTAAAGGTCATTTTCACGGCCGTAACACATGTTGTCCATTTTTAATCCGTAGCGTGATTACGGCCGTAAAGGTCGTTTTCACGGCCGTAACTTAGGTTCCGAATTTTAAGTTAATGTTTGGCGTTTTTAGCTTTTTAGTTTAGATTGAATTCTAGTTTATTTCTAGTTGTTTTATTTTCTTTGCCTATATATATGGCTTTATTTAGCATTGTAAAACAACAACTTTTATCTTGAGATTAATGATATTGAAGGTGAGATATTCCCTTATATTTTCTTCGTGTTCTCGTCGAACAAATTGAACTTATCAAAGGATTTGACAACCTTTGTGGTGTTCCCCCTTTGTGGTTCTTATCTCCGCATCGTAACGGGTTTTGGGTTTAATATACCCATAGTTCTTGCGTCGTGAGGTCGGGGTTGCATTGTTACCGTCTACTATCTTGGATTTTAGAGCTTTCCGGCGCTTAATTCCGCGTGTTCTTGGTGATCCCCATAACGGATCACATCATCTGGTATCAGAGCCTGTCTCTAAATCCAATTATTTAGTATTCCAGTTCTTTTCTTTTATTTCCAGTTATTAATCATTCAAAAAAAAAAAAAAAAAAAAAATTTCATTCCAATTCTTAATTCTTGAAATTCGTCAGAAATTCAAGATTTGCCAATTTCTGTTTTTCTTGTTCTTGATTATTCTTGTTGAATAGGATATTATTACAAAAAAAAAAAAAAAAAAAAAAAAAAAGGAAGGAAAGAAGTGTTGTTGATTCGAACAAGAAATCAAGAAAATAATATTTGGCAAATCTTTCCAACAAATCCTTGTTTCCATAAAATTCTTTATTCTTGTGTCCATAAAACTTCTTCTTGCAATAGAATTCTTGTTTCCATAATTTCTTTATCAAATTTCCTAAATTCCAATATTTTCCATCAACTTTCCTTATTTGCACTCTGGGGTTTATTCCACAAGGACCAAATCCGTGACTAGTTTGGTGGGTTCTTTGAGAACGTGGGAAAAAGGGAATCGAGAGGAAAAAGGCAGAGTGGTGAGAATAATAGAGGGAAAAAGCCAAATTGAGTGATACACGAGCGATAAAACACGTGAGGATCTTTATTTAATATTTTTTTCTCTTTTCTTTATTACTAACCATGTCACAGAAGGAAGTTTCGTCAACGGAAAAGGATCTTCAAGATTTTAAAATGCTTGCAATGGTGGAGGAACGTTTGGCAAAATGGGAAGCGAGGTTGGATGCCAAGTTGGAAGCAAAATTTGGTCCACAATCCGGCGTGAATGTGGAAAGGGATAATAATCCGGGGGAGACACGAGGTGCGGGAAATGTTCAACCACGTCAGGAACAACCGCGCAATTTCCCTAATTTACGGAGACCACTAAGGTATGACTTCAACCCACAATTTAGAGCTAGGAATGAACATGTTGAGGTTGTTGATAGTAATGAGGATAGTGGTGAATTGTCTATTACTAGTGTTGGTAGGAGACGAGATCGGAGAGAAAGACGTGATAGGGGATATAGGCGTGATCGTAGGGATGATGTAGATGGACATGTTGGTAACATTAAAATGTCCATTCCCTCGTTTCAGGGTAAGAGTAATCCGGACGTTTATTTTGAATGGGAAAAGAGGGTAGAATTAATTTTCGATTGTCATAATTATTCTGAAGCTAAGAAGGTTAAATTGGCAGTCGTAGAATTTACTGATTATGCTATAGTATGGTGGGATCAATTGGTAACTAGTAAAAGGAGAAATGGGGAGAGGCCTATTGAAACTTGGGATGAGTTGAAGGCCCTTATGAGAAAACGATTTGTGCCTGGACATTACTATAGGGATCTTTACCAAAAATTACAAACCCTTTCCCAAGGTAGTAAGAGTGTGGAGGATTACCATAGGGAGATGGAGGTTGCCATGATTCGGGCTAATATAGAGGAAGACCCGGAGGCAACCATGGCTAGGTTTTTAAATGGTTTAAATCGAGATATTGCTAATGTTATTGAATTGCAGCATTATATCGATTTGGAGGAAATGCTTCACATGTCCATGAAAGTGGAGCGACAGTTAAAAAGGAAGGGAACTTCCAAATTCTCTACAAGTTCCAATTCTTTTGGTAAGTCTACGTGGAGTGGGATTTCCAAAAATGAAGGGGTTGTGCAGAAAAATAAATTTGAGGCATCGAAGGGAAAGGTAGAGCCACCCAACAAAGGTAAAATTACTTCTGACTCTCAAGCTTCTAGGACTAGAGATATCCGTTGCTTTAAATGTTCCGGTGTAGGACATATTTCTTCACAATGTCCAAATAAACGAATATTGGTTATGCATGATGGGGTATTAAGTTCGGAGGATGAGAAAGGGGGAGAAGTGGAGGATGAGTATAAGGATATGCCAGCTCTAGAGGATGTTAGTGAAAATGATGATGCGGACTATGCAGTAGCTAAATCGCTTGTCACTAGGAGAGCCCTTAGTACTCAAGTTAAGGTGGAAGAGTCGGGTGAGCAGCGAGAAAATATATTTCATACTAGGTGTTTTGTGAATAACAAAGTGTGTAGTTTGATAATAGATGGGGGTAGTTGTGCGAACGTTGCTAGCACTACTTTGGTAGAGAAATTGTGCCTACCTATGCTAAAACACCCTAGGCCATATAAGCTACAGTGGTTAAATGAATCGGGTGAGATTAAGGTAAATAAACAAGTGGTAGTTGATTTGGCGATTGGGAAGTATGAAGATAGCGTGGTTTGTGATGTGGTACCCATGCATGCGGGGCACATCTTATTGGGCAGGCCATGGCAATTCGATAGGAAGGTTATTCATGATGGCTTCAAAAATAGGTATACCTTCACTAAGGATGGGAAAAATGTCAAACTAATGCCATTGTTACCTCGAGAGGTCTATGAAGACCAATTGAAATTAAAAAGTGAGGAAGAAAGAAAGAGGGTCGGGACCACGATCCCGGAAAAAGGAGAGTTGAGTGAACAGAAGAGGGTCGGGACCACGATCCCGGAAAAAAGAGAGTTGTGTGAAAAACCGAGAGTTGGGACCACGATCCCAGAAAAAGGAGAGGGTGTGAAGAGTGCCAGTAAAAGAGAGAAAACAAAGGTAAGCTTCTACGCAAAACAGAGTGATATCACCAAAGCTATTTCTACAAATAAACCTGTGATTTTACTAATGTACAAGGAATCTCTCCTTGTGCTTGATGAAGCTAACCACTCCCTCCCCAGTTTAGCTATGTCTCTTTTGCAGGAATTTGCAGATTTATTTCCTGAGGATATTCCTAGTGGGCTACCGCCAATTCGAGGGATTGAACACCAGATTGACCTCGTGCCAGGAGCGGTCATTCCAAACAGGCCAGCTTATAGGAGCAATCCAGAAGAGACCAAGGAGCTACAAAAGCAGGTTGAAGAGCTGCTGAAAAAGGGCTATGTTCGGGAAAGCATGAGCCCATGTGCAGTACCAGTTCTGTTGGTACCCAAAAAGGATGGGACTTGGAGGATGTGCGTGGATTGTAGGGCAGTCAACAATATTACAGTAAAGTATCGCCATCCCATACCTAGACTTGATGACATGCTTGATGAACTTTATGGTGCTAGTATTTTTAGTAAAATAGACCTTAAGAGTGGTTATCACCAAATTCGTATGAAGGAAGGTGATGAATGGAAAACTGCCTTCAAAACCAAATATGGTTTATATGAATGGATGGTTATGCCGTTCGGCCTCTCAAATGCACCTACTTTTATGAGATTAATGAATCATGTCTTGCGTGCTTACATTGGTAAATTTGTCGTGGTATACTTTGATGACATTTTAGTATATAGTAAGAACTTAGGTGATCACATTGAACATTTAAGATCTGTTTTGGAAGTTTTAAAAACTGAAAAACTATATGCTAATTTTAAAAAGTGTACTTTTTGCATGGAAAAGGTAATTTTTCTTGGCTTTGTCGTTAGTTCTAATGGTGTTGAGGTAGATGAGGAGAAAATTCGTGCTATTAAAGAATGGCCAACTCCCAAAAGTATTACGGAGGTTAGGAGCTTTCACGGGTTGGCTGGGTTTTATAGGAGGTTTGTTAAAGATTTTAGCACACTTGCAGCACCACTAACAGAAATAGTCAAGAAAAGTGTAGGATTCCATTGGGGGGAAGCACAAGAAAATGCTTTTAAAATGCTTAAGGATAGGTTATGTTCTGCACCGGTTTTAGCTTTACCTAACTTTAACCAAACCTTTGAGATTGAATGTGATGCATCAGGAATAGGTATTGGAGCTGTTCTTATGCAGGAAAAAAGACCGATTGCATTTTTCAGTGAAAAGCTGAGTGGGGCAGTCTTGAATTATCCTACCTACGACAAGGAGCTTTATGCTCTTGTTCGTGCCTTGGAAACATGGCAGCACTATCTATGGCCAAAGGAATTCGTTATACACACTGACCACGAGTCACTGAAACACCTCAAGGGACAAGGTAAACTAAACAAACGACACGCCCGTTGGATAGAATTCATTGAGACCTTTCCATATGTCATTCGCTATAAGCAAGGTAAGGAGAATGTGGTAGCAGATGCCCTTTCTCGCAGGTATGTTCTCTTAACTTCTTTAAATGCGAAGTTGCTTGGGTTCGAGTATATAAAAGGTATATATGGTAATGACCCTGATTTTTCTACCATTTATGCTTCATGTGAAAAAGGTGCAATTGATAAATTTTATAGGCATGAAGGCTATTTGTTTAGGGAAAGTAAACTTTGTGTGCCTAATTGTTCTATGCGTGAATTGCTAGTGCGTGAAGCTCATGGTGGGGGGTTAATGGGACACTTTGGTGTTCTTAAGACGTTAGAAACTTTACAAGAGCATTTTTACTGGCCTAAAATGAAAAGGGATGTTCACCATGTTTGTGGAAGATGCATAACTTGTAAACAATCTAAGTCTAGAGTCTTACCACAAGGTTTGTATACACCTTTGCCCGTACCTAATGAACCTTGGGTAGATATATCTATGGATTTTGTGTTAGGTCTGCCTAGGACAAAAAAAGGTAAAGACTCAATATTTGTGGTGGTAGACAGGTTTAGCAAAATGGCGCATTTTATTCCTTGTAATAAAACTGATGACGCAACTAACATAGCGGACCTATTCTTTAGGGAAGTTGTAAGACTCCATGGGGTACCTAGGAGTATTGTGTCTGATAGGGATGTTAAGTTCCTAAGCTACTTTTGGAAAGTCTTGTGGGGGAAAATGGGTACTAAATTGTTATTTTCTACTACATGTCACCCGCAAACTGATGGTCAAACTGAGGTAGTTAATAGGACATTAATCCAACTTTTGCGCACTATAATAAATAAGAATCTAAAAAGTTGGGAGGAATGTTTGCCATTTGTGGAATTTGCTTATAATCGATCTGTGCATTCTACTACTTCATGTTCACCTTTCGAAGTTGTTTATGGTTTCAACCCGCTAACTCCTCTTGATTTAATTCCTTTACCTGCAGATGAACGGAGCAGTTTGGACGGGGCGAAAAAGGCTAAGTTTGTGAAAGAACTTCATGAGAAGGTGAAAGGACAAATTGAAAAGAAAAATGAGCGTTATGCGACTCATGCCAACAAAGGTAGGAGGCAAGTGACGTTCGAGCCAGGTGATTGGGTTTGGGTGCACTTGCGAAAGGAGCGATTCCCAACCCTAAGAAAGTCTAAGTTGCAGCCAAGAGGCGATGGACCTTTTCAGATCCTTGAAAAGATAAATGAGAATGCATATAAGCTCGATCTTCCAGGTGAGTATAATGTGTCTGCGTCATTTAATGTTGCTGATCTTTCTCTGTTTGATGCAGGTGATGATTCGAGGACGAATCCTTTTCAACAGGGAGGGGATGATGAGTTCCGGAGTGGCTCGAAGAACATTGACCCGTTGAACGTGCCCGTAGGACCAATAACG
Organism: Ligustrum vulgare; assembly: GCA_963555705.1. Taxonomy (NCBI): domain Eukaryota; kingdom Viridiplantae; phylum Streptophyta; class Magnoliopsida; order Lamiales; family Oleaceae; genus Ligustrum; species Ligustrum vulgare. The sequence goes on along the minus strand of OY743179.1, from coordinate 32,726,487 downwards.
AGACAAAGAGCCAAAAGAATCAAGCAGACAATGCAAGGATTCATGCAAGCGTGGATGGACGAGTGCTCTAGTGCAAAGACTTCATTTACATTGCATAACAATGTGGAAGAGGAGCCAAAGTTATTGCAATACATTGGGATCAAGGAAGAACAAGAAATTGGGCAGCAATGGAATCACGGTCGTAAAGCCAAAATTACGGCCGTAACACTACAATGGCGAAATTATGCAGAAGAGGACTTACGGCCGTAACACTCTATTTCACGGCCGTAACAAGTTTAGTAGTTTTAATTCAGAATATTGATTACGGCCGTAAAGGTCATTTTCACGGCCGTAACACATGTTGTCCATTTTTAATCCGTAGCGTGATTACGGCCGTAAAGGTCGTTTTCACGGCCGTAACTTAGGTTCCGAATTTTAAGTTAATGTTTGGCGTTTTTAGCTTTTTAGTTTAGATTGAATTCTAGTTTATTTCTAGTTGTTTTATTTTCTTTGCCTATATATATGGCTTTATTCAGCATTGTAAAACAACAACTTTTATCTTGAGATTAATGATATTGAAGGTGAGATATTCCCTTATATTTTCTTCGTGTTCTCGTCGAACAAATTGAACTTATCAAAGGATTTGACAACCTTTGTGGCGTTCCCCCTTTGTGGTTCTTATCTCCGCATCGTAACGGGTTTTGGGTTTAATATACCCATAGTTCTTGCGTCGTGAGGTCGGGGTTGCATTGTTACCGTCTACTATCTTGGATTTTAGAGCTTTCCGGCGCTTAATTCCGCGTGTTCTTGGTGATCCCCATAACGGATCACATCACTCTCTCTCTTCTCTCACTCGTCTGGTTCTTCCCTCTTGAATTCTTTATCTTTGATCTTCTTCTTCGTGTAAAATCAGAGAGCTTTTTATGTAATACAAACTATAAGTTTGTATATATTGAGGGTTCTTGGTGTTGTAACTTTGTGCGATAAGCGAGGGTTTACGTTTTATGATTTGTTCATTTTCTTGTAAAACTTTGTCATTCATTTTATGATTCTTTTATTATTTGATTTGAATAAAACTTGGTGATATTTCTTTTTGTTAAATCTGAGTTTTGAATTTGATTGTTGTGATTCATGTTTTGTAATTCGTAACACGAGAAATATGTATTATTGGTGTCGAATTGGAGATCTTAATGAGAAGTTTAATACATGATAACAAGCAAGAACAAATTATAAACACTTTGTCCGTAAAAACGTCCCAAAAATCAAATGTAAAAGTTTATTTAATTTTTTTAACCTTTTATTCAATGACCCATTCATTTGAAATTATATCATTTAAGTTATATAATACTTAGTATTCAGAAAACCTGTAATAGTTCGACCCGAAAAAGACAACAGGTCAAGGGTCAAAAGGTCGGATTGGGTCGAACCGATTCTAATTAAAAATTAATAATTATTTCAAAGATTACAAAATTTTCTAAAAAAAAGTTATTTTACAAATAAAGCAACATTTACTCATTTGGAGATAAAATTAAATACACAAAAAAATATAACAACAATATTCTTTAATTTCAAAATTATCAATTCAAAACAAATATAGATTTATGATTGCTAATTATATTTATTATATTATATTATATTATATTTCAAAATATTTTAACATATAAAAAATAAGATAAAAATAACTTATTTAGAAAAAGAAGGTTTAACAAAAAAATAAATAATAAAAAAATATTTTTTAAAAGAGAAAAACAATTATAAAAAGAAAAAGAAAAATCTTATAAAGACCACGATTTTCTAATTTTGATTAGTTTTGTATATGTTGCATTTCCTATTTTAATTAGTTTTGTCTTTTCAAAATATTTGAATTCGATAGTATTTTGTATTAAAATGTTATTGTACTATATTTTTATTTGATATGATTGTATAATAACATATTTTCAAATATATTCCCGTGCATTGCACTTGTGAAAATACTAGTTTGAATCTAAAAATTGGGAGCTTAACATGAATCCGATACATTCACTTCTTGTGTAACATGTACATGAGAATCTTACTGTTAAAAGTTTATGCTGTTAATGCGTGACAGCATTTCGACTACACGTTTCATCAACTTCTATTAAAATTTATTAAAAGTATGATTTTAATATCCAACAAACGAGACTTCATATATTAATATGACATTTTGTTATCTTCAACATGCATGTCTCATATATTTTATAAGAGGTTTAATATGTCCACACATTTTTGTTTTCTATTTTTAGTTTCTATTTTCAAATTTGCTGAAAATACGTTTGGTTTGTCATTTTTGAAAATAGGAAATTAGAAAACACGTTACATTTGAAATTTTGCTGAATACTAATTTAATTATTTTAATTAATTTGCATGTGAATTAAATTATAAAATTTTCTTTTGTTTTGAAGATTTACTCTACCATTTATTCAAAAAATCTGAAGAGAATTTCAAATGGAAAATAGTACTATGTTAGGTCCTTGCTTGGTTGGGATTAAAATTCAAATTTTTAAGTCAAAGCCAACAATAATTTTATAAACTATTTTAATAAATTCATAATTTTTCAATCACACATTTCATCAATTTGTATTAAAATTTGATTTTAATAAAGGTGCTAGAGAAGAAATTTTAAATAAATCGTCTATTCATTAAAATTAATATTGAGTTTTTATTCAAAAATCATTCACACTGCAATTCATAAAATACATATTCGACATTCAATTATGTTACCACAATACACTCCAAAAATACTCCCATAAACAGCTTTTTGAATTGTAAGACATTGAAAAGAATATAGTCTGAAATTGCAAATTAGGTGGCCAGTTCAGCTACCTCAAAATCTTTGCTCTAAAGCGTTTTCTACGTTTTTAACTTTAAGTTGGTATTCATTAAGAACAATATTCAAAACAATGATTTTGACGTTTTGGAATTTGTATGTAATTTTGTTTTCCTTGAAAATTGAAAATAGAAAATAGCCTGAAAATAATAAAGTGAACATGACTTAAGTCTTTTGTCTTCTTCTAATTGGATAAATTCTCAATGGCTACGACAACTTTAATGTTGTTTCCCTACATACATAGACAATTAACTTTATTTATTTTTTAATTAGACGTTGTAGTTTCAAAATTATTTTCAATTTGTCATGACTTTGTCTTATTCCAATTGGAAATTAATGCCCCAGGGGTATAACTAGTTGATTAAAAGGTGAAAGTGAAAAATCTCATCTGAGTTGGCAGTTGCAGTGTGAAAGTACGAATCCTACCTTTGGTATGGATTAGACTCCTTGCTAGCGCAGTTAAACAGAAAGCTTTCAACTTTGCTGCATTGAGTCACATCCCCCAATTTATTTCCACTACAAATCATCAGGGCATGGGCTCCTGAGGTTGAAGTTCAACACAATTGGAAATTAACAATTTGATAATATTAAAAATATAGTCATTTAATCGACTCGAAGAGACTTACAAGTTCAATGACGCTAGGAAGCAACTTTCAAATTAGAGTATGGCAATGGAGAGGAGAATTCCCGAACCCGATGGGATCCACCCCGAACGAGGTGGGGAATTCCCTACAATGACGGGGATGAGGATGAGGATGAAAAAGTGTCCCTGACCGGGGATGGAGATTGCTGTCAAATCCCTGTCCCCATCCTCGCTCCAGACCCACCCCAAAATCATCCTCTATTGATAATTTCAATTAAAAAAGTTCAAGCAAATTAAGAAAAGAATTTAAATTACTAAGTATTGCTCGAAAACATTAATGTTCACAGGAAATGAAATAATCACTTTTATATCATTTCTTTAAGTCGTGAACATCTATCAAATTGAAAAATTAGTTGTTCTCTTATGCATTGTCATCATTTGATAACCATAAATATTTTTACTAATCTGTTTGGTCATACTAGGCGTGTCAAAACGGCTCGTCGGCTCGGGTAGCTCGGGCTAGGCTCGTTAAAAGCTCGGGCTAAACTCGGCTCGAGGCTCGTAGGATCGAGCCGAAGCTCGGGCCGAGCCCAAAAATACTCATTGGGCTCGAGCCGGGGCCGGCCCGTGTGGCCCGCCAATTTGGCCCGTAAAACGGGCCAAATTGGCCCGAAGACACGGGCCAAAATTGGCCCGTGCCTGCTGCCTGCAAATTTGCAGGCAGCTGCTGCTGCTTGCAACACGGTACATTTTTTATTTTTTTATCTGATTTTTTGATTTGATTTGAAATATGCAGATTTTTTTTTTGAAAATTTGAAATTTGAAATTTGAATTTTTTTTTTTTGTTTTCCCACGTTTTTTTTTCTATAAATAGGTCGCATTTTGTTTGTTAATTCACAATTCACTTACAAGTTTTTTCATTTCGTCATAATAGTCATTTGTTTGCTATAATTTCTATTCAATTCTCTATTTCTCTATATTCTTCAATTATTGTGATAATATTTCTCTCGATTTCAAGTTTCAACTTTCAAATTTGAAACTAACTACATTCTAGTTTCTACACTATAATACTGTTATACTAATAAGTATGGAGTTTAACAGCGATGAAGTTAACCAATTCAGGGGTAGTTCTAGTACTCCCTCTCATATCGATGTCTCCGAAAATACTCCCATTGACTTGGATGATATCCAAGAGGAGGAAATTGTTGAAATCAAACGAGCTAAAAAAGAGTCATCGGATTGCTGGCAACATATGACAAGGAAAAAAGTTGGTGTTGAAAATGGAGTTGATATATGGAAAGCGTGCTGCAATTACTGTGGTAAGGAAATGAGCTGGAAGCCCGGATCAAGCACGTCACATTTGAATCGGCACATAGCAAGGGCGTGCAAAGCGAAACCGGTTGGTGACCCAACACAGTCCCAGCTTGTTTTTGGTGGTTCTGGACCTTCTGGTACTACTACTCTTTCAACATTTGTGTATTCGCAAGAAAGATTTCGCGAAGGTATGGCTGCATATGTGGCGGCCGCTGAAATGCCCCTTTCCTTAATTGACTCTGTTCACTTCACCCGACTTGTGCAGAATTATCTTCAACCCAGGTATACTCCTTACTGTAGAAATACACTTCGTGCAGACACCGTAAAATTATATAACAAAAGGAAAGAAATTACCATTAAAGCCTTAAAAACATATGAGACTGTTATTTCATTTACATCTGATTTATGGACTGGTGGTAATAAAAAAGGTTATATTGCTGCCACAGCTCATTACATTGATAATCTTTGGATTTTACACAAAAAAATTATTGCATTTAGATTAGTAGAATATCCTCATAATGCCGCTAACATACATTTAGTTTTAAAAGGGATTATACAAGAATTCAGTATGCAAGATATGATTCGTAGTTTTACTTTTGATAATGCTAGCGTTAATAAGGTTGTTATTGATAAATTTATTTTTGATTTTAACCCTGCATTTGATAGTTTATTTTTTCACCAACGTTGTGTTTGTCACATTATCAACTTAATTGTTAAAAGTGGTTTAAAACATATTGAAAAATCCTTAGATAAAATTAGACAAGCAATAAATTTCATAAATGTATCACCATCAAGAAAACAAGCATTTAATAGTTTGTGTGCGGAGTATAGTTTAGAAGAACATTCATTTGCTACGGATGTATCACATAGCCACCTCTACATACCTTATGTTACACTCATGTGAAAATTATGATAAAATTATTTCAATGTATTATAATGGTAGACATACGTATGGATCTGACAATAATTTAGAAGAGTGGGAATGGGAAATTGCATTCTGTGTAAAAAGATTTTTAAAAGCCTTTTATGATGCCACAAATGCATGCAGTGATGTTTACTACCCAACAACTTCACTTGTTTTACAACACTTTTTTCATATTGCACAAACATTCAATCAATATAGAAATTTTCCAATTTTTAATGTTGTAGTCAGTTCCATGGAGTTAAAATTTTGCAAATATTGGGAAGAATTACCTTCTTTATTTGTTTTAGCATCAGTGATGGATCCTCGATTAAATTTAATGGGCACTAAGGCTATTATAAAGGGAATTTCACAAAATTTAAATATAGAATTATCACATGTTAATGTGGAATCTTCATTATGTGAAATGTACAATTATTATACTGCAAAAAAAGATCAATGTAGTTCTAGTTCCCAAACTAATGTTTCCCAAAGTACTCCAATGCATTCTAATTCTTTATGGGACTTTATTAACACAAATGCAAGTGTTCCCTCGATTAGTTCCAGTGGAAACACATCTAGATCGATAGGTGGTACAAACGTTGAAATTCCATCTGAATTAGCTAGGTACATGTGTGTGGACGTTCGCAGTGTTTTAACACCACAAGAATTAGAGAATTTTGATGTTTTAACTTGGTGGAGGTGTAATGAAAGGCAATATCCAGTTGTAGCAAAAATAGCACGTGATTTATAAACACCTCCGGTGTCCACCGTGGCATCGGAGGCTGCATTTAGTTTAAGTGGTAGGATTTTGTCAGACGAACGATCAAGACTGAAGGAAGACATATTAGAAGCTCTTGTATGCTTGAAGGATTGGGAATGCGCAGATTTACGACTTCAAGATAAAGTTGATAGCATCATGGCCGAGGACTTAGAGCAATATTTAAGATAGAAGAAATTGTAAGTTTTTAAAAATCATTTTGTGTAATTTAAATTATTATATTTTTAAAAAAATTGTACACGAAATTTTTTATTCGTGTACAATTTTTAACTCCGCCTATGTTGATCATAGCCGGTCCCAAGCCCGGAAAAAGGAGGAGGGTTGTAACTTGTAAGTTGTAACCTTTATTGAATATATATATATATATATATATATATATATATATATAAAACAACTAGTAATTTAATTTTAGTATAGATAGACTTTGCGAAATCTACGTTTACATTTTTATTAAATCTTATCTTATGTTTGATATTTTAACTACATTTATTGTGTATAATTCATTTAAGTAATTACAAATACAATACATATTCATTCGCCGTTAAAAAAAAAAAAAAAAAAAGGGCCGGCCCGGCTCGGGCTCGGCTCGGCTCGGCTCGGGCCAAAAAAAGCTCGATCCTAAAAAGCTCGAGCAAAGCTCGAGCCTTGATGTTCGGCTCGAGGCTCGGCTCGGCTCGGCTCGTTGACATACCTAGGTCATACTTCTATGGTGCACCCACAAATTTTTGATCTAATCAATGAGTAATGTGTATTACTATACGCTAAAAGGAATTTCATTAGATAACCATTATAAAAAACATTAATAGACAAATAATAATAATAATTATTATTATTATGGGCATCCCCGTCCCCACCCTATCACGCGGATGTGAATGATAAATCTCTGATGGAACAAGGATGGGGATTGTCATCCCCACCCCGAACCATCCCCATTGTCATCCCTATTTAAAAAAATGATTGGGAAATAACTTTGAAAGTACATATTGAAATTTTTACTGTCTAATGGAAAACAAATTTAAAGGTACAATTATTAGCTCCTTTATACCATTTTAGCCTTCGTTCTTTAACGTAATTATTACGTTAAAGAACGTAAATTATTTGTTTTATTGAAAAATTAGGTCAGTTAGGCTTTTCTATGGATCACGAGCTAAGCATTGACTTAATTCTACAGTCCTTTCCTGATAGCTACTGACAATGTATTATAAGCTTCAACATGAATAAGACTCAATGTACCCTACTTGAGATGCTAAACATCCTGACCTGTTGAGCCCAACATCAATAAAGGTTTGACCATTGACAACTCTAAGGGCACTAAGAGGAAGTCCAACTTGACTATTAAGAAAAGGGTCCAAGGAAAAATAGTCAACGTTGACAAAGGAAAATCCAATTTTGACTATCCCTGTATTCATTGTCGAAGCCAAGAACATTTGAACTACAAGGTTTCCTCATTACCTTGAAGGGAAAGAAGTCTGGTGAGTTTTCCACTTTTGATAACTATTTTATCGAGGCTTTTATATCTACTCCTTTCACTTCTTGGGTATTGGTTATTGGATGTGGATCTCATATTTGCACAAATATGTAGGTTCTAAAGAACACTAGACGACTGCAAAAAGAGAAAGTAGATCTATGAGTGGGATGGAGCAAAAGTTGTTGCATTAGCTCTAGGGACCTATTTTTTTTGTTTCTTTCAGGCCTTGTTTTAGATTAAAAGATTTTAATTTTATTCCCTCCATTAAGAAGAGTATTTTCTATGTTTCACGTTTAGACATGGATGATTTTTCAATTGAGATCAAAATTAAATGTTGTTATTTTTATCTTAATGATTTTTTTATGGATGTTGAAATTTATTTAATGGCATCTATATTTTAGGAATAGAATGCACTATAACGAGTATCGAAATAAGGGAAAAAATACCAAAAAAATAGATAGTATTAATAACTCTTATCTTTGACACTGTAAGCTTGGTCATATTAAGGAATGTTTATCTAAGTTACATAAAGATGGATAATTGGACACAAATGGTTTTGAATAATTTGAAAAATGTAAATCATTCCTTTTATGCAAAATGACCAACTCTTCTTTTATTGAAAAGGGAGAAGGAGCTGCAAATATTTTGGGTCTCATCCATATTGATGCATGTGGACCAATATCAACAAATGACATGGGTGGTTTCTCCTAGTTCGTCACTTTCATGGATGACCATTCAAGATATGGATTCATCTACTTGATGAAATTCAAGAACGAAACCCTTGAAAAGTCAAGGAATTCAAGCAAGAAACTGAGAGACGTCTAATATTCTCACACTTAGATTTGATCGAGGAGGAGAGTATTTGAAGGGTGATTTTTTAAACTACCTTAAAGAGAATGGAATTTTCTCGCAGTGCACTCTGCCTTATACATCATAATATAATGGTGTATCTGAAAAGAGAAATCCAACTCTACTTGATATGGTGTGATCAATGATGAACCATGATAAGTACCTTTTTTTTAAACATATTTTGTCCTCAAATTTAGTCAACTGTAAGTGCTTTAGGATGTGATATTGCTAAATTATGTGTTAATTTTATTTGTTTGAGGAAAAACCGATTTTGGAAGCTAAATGGAGAAAAGCTTTAAAGAAATGAAGAGCTTGATGAAATTAGCTTAAAGGAAGAAGACCTCTACTACTCGAACCAAGGAAATAAAATTTAATCCCAAGAGAGAACCCAGCTAAGTGGAGGGAGAAATGAATCAAGGAAACCTTGAATAGGTGCTCCATTTATAAGGAAAAGATAAGGAATGTTTCAAATTTAAGTCCAAATTTCGGAAGGAAAATCTCCCATATAAAGCAAGTTAAATCACATGATGTCATGTGACAGGTCAGACCACACCCACCACGTGGTGACGAGGTACACCCATATACCCGTTGGCAGGAATTGACAAGAAAAGTTTAGGTACGCCTTGCCCTACTTACATGCATCTGTCCATTTAGTGGGCAAGGTAGCTCTATGAGCCAGCCAAAGGATGTGCGAGTTGAGGGTGAGGAGCACCCTGCCTTCATGTGCCAGCCCTAAGGTTGGACGAGACTGGATGCCCCGCCTCCATCTTTAGGTGGAGAAAATCCCTCCAATCAGCGTTTCGTTCCCTTCTCAAGGAAGCGCCTGATTGTTTTAGATGAAATTTTTAGTGCCCATTTTTTTTAGTTCGCTCTCCTTGTGCCGTGAAAAATTAGCTATTTGGAAAGCACCCTTTTCGTAGCTCATATGTAAGATAAAGGGATGACACCTGCTCTAATCGTACTTGACGATTTTTTATGTTGGAATATTTTGTGTATAGTGACGCCAAAGAAATAAAATAATTTATATGAAATCAGTTCCGACAAATGGACGGAGTAACGACAAGGAAACAAGAGAAGAAAAGAGACAAAGTTGAGGCAAGTGTTGAACACTTTGTCCTTAAATCTAATTTACCCCGCGATGGTGCCTACGATTTATGGCAATCAACTCCCAAGATACAATGACTCCCACTCGTATTTGTAGCACTCCAAAACACAAGTATAACGAACCAAAATTATTATTTTTGTACTCCAAAAATGAAAATGAAAGAAAATCAAAAGTTATGCAACAAAATACAAGAATTTTGATTAAGATGAGAAGAAAAGAGAATGATATTGTTGTTGCATATCATTGGTGTGTGCAATAGGACATCCCAAGGGTCTTATTTATAGATGATGAACGGTTTTGGATGAAGTGGTGTGGTACCAAACCATGCATCACTTAGAAAAGACACAACATTTCGGACTACCATGCGATCGCATGGTTATAAGTCGTGCGATCGCACGGCTTATGCAAAACTGAATTTTTAATCAAAATAATTGACGTGTGATCACATGGTTTAAAAAAAATTTCTCTTCTTCGTAATTTCTCATTCATCCGATATTGGTTTTGAAATTCCAAATATACCCTTCAATGCATGCAGAGAAATCTAAATTCTCTTTCAGGGCATTGTCCAGAGCCCCCACAAGGGGCGCCCCCCCTCAACCTGACCGGTCAGGTCAATCCACGTTTCTGTGCCCCAAAGCGGCGAAGTGGAAAACTAATTTGCTTAAACAGATTAGGTCAGGTTTGAGTATTTGGCCGAAGTCGACATGAAATCACTTTAATCGGTTTTCAATACTTAACCAATTTCTCGATTTATTAAACCAATATCCAACAAACATGAATGAAAATCCCTCGATATGCACAACACAATGAGAATGAAATGCAGACTCTAATAAATGGAGTACACGCGAGAAGTCATAGGTAGCTTGTGGCTTTTAACCTTCTTTAGCTTAGTACAATCGGATTTACTAGGATAGTTAGTGTACGCAATGTCTTGAACCATCCATCCGTTCATGTAAACCCAAACAAGTGTACCAACACCATTACTCATCTAACCAATTCGGTTCTCATGGTTGTGTCCATTTTCGCCCTGGACAACTCTTGGTTTCATAAGTGCTCTAAGATAATTAAGCTTCAAATTCTCGTAGAAGCGGCCCCACTTTACACTTATATAGGTGATCTCATACCTTTCTATTTCAAGGTTATGAATCATTAAAAGTATATCCTTATACACATTTTACATAGCACTTCAAATTTTAGGAATGGGAATAAGTGCTTTATTCCAAATCATTTATGACTTAGTTGTCCCATTGAATCAAGATTTTGAGATCTCCAATCTGCAATGTTGGATTTTCGTCATAGTAATTCTATTTAATAGGCTTTATGCCCATTCCCTTCGAAAGATGGTATACTTGATCTCTTGCAAGTCCTTTCGTCAAAGGATAGCCAAATTTTGTTTTGACTTCACATAGTAAATAGAGATTATACCATTCGATATTAACTATTTAATGGTATTATGTCTCCGACAGATATGTTGAGACTTATAATTATACATACTATTTTTGCCCTTGCTATTTCCGATTGATTATCGCAATGTATGTTAATCACAGAAACCAGCTTTTCCCAACATGGAATTTCTTCAAGGAAATTACGAAGCCATTCTGCTTCTTCTCCAGCTTTGCCTAACGCAATGAACTCAGATTCCATTGTGGATCGAGCTATACATGTTTGCTTAGACGATTTCCAAGACACGGCTCTACCTCCAATGGTAAATACATAACCACTCGTGGATATTGAATCCTTAGTGTCGGATATCCGATTTGAATCGGTATATCCTTTTAACACCATGGGATATTTTGAGTAGTGTAATCCATATTCAACCGTCTGTCTTAAGTATCTAAGAACTCGGTTTAATGCCTTCCAATGTTCAATACTTGGATTACTAGTGAATCTACTCAACTTGTTGACTACGTCCGGTCTTGTGCAGTTGATAATATACATTAAACTGCTATGACACGCGAATATTCCAATTGAGATACTGGCTCACCAGTATTCTTGGCTAAATGTATACCTAAGTCAACTGGTGACTTAACCGTTTTATCGTCATACGCCTTAAACTTCTTAAGTATAGTCTCAACATAATGAGACTGAGATAATGACAAACCATCGGATGTCTTAGAGATTTTAATCCCTAATATTACATCTGCCACTCTCATATCCTTCATGTTAAAATGTTTTGTTAACATTTTTTAGTCAAGGAGTCATTTCCCATCGTTAGCATATTGTCAACATATAGGCGTATGATTACATATTCGTTAGGTGTGGTTTTAATGTAAACACACTTGTCACATTCATTGATTTTGAAGCCATTTGACAACATAGTTTTATCAAACTTTTCATGCCATTGCTTCGGTGCTTGTTTCAATCCATACAATGATTTTAAAAGTCTACGCACCTTCATTTCATTTCTTGGTGCGACAAACCCTTCAGGTTGTTTCATGTAGATTTCTTCTTCTAATTCACCATTTAGAAACACGGTTATAAAATCCATTTGATGTATTTCAAGGTTATGCAATGACGCGATTGCAATCAAGACACGTATATATGTAATTCTTCTAATGGGTGAATAAGTATCAAAGAAATCCAATCCTTCCTTCCTTCCTTCCTTTTGTCTATACCATTTGGCTACTAATCTAGACTTGAATTTATCAATTGATCCATCCGACTTCAATTTCTTTTTGAAGATCCATTTGAAGCCTAAAGCTTTGTTTCCCAGAGGGAGTTCGACCAATTCTCAAACATGGTTACTCACGATGGATTCAATTTCGTTACATACAGCTTCTTTCCAAGAAGGAGCTTCGGGAGAGGACATTGCTTCATCAGATGTCCTTGGATCATTTTCAAGTAAATTTGTTACGAATTCTGGACCGAATGTCTTTGGAATTCATTGTCTTTTACTACGTCTCAGTTCTTCATTTACTTGAAGATTGTCATCCTTTCCATGTATGTTATTATAAGTTCATTTATTTGAACTTACTTCCTTTTCTTTACATGTCTCGCATTTTCAATTATTAAAATGCTTATTCGGAAGTAAAATTAAATTCATTAACTTGTATATTGAATTAAAGTCTGCATGTCCTAATCTATGATGCCATAGATTAGATGACTCAATAATATAAACTGAAGATGACGTTTTATTACTTGTAGTATTTGGTACAACAGTTAGGACATTCATTTTGAATAGTCCATCTTTTACATAGCCTTTTCCTACATATATATTATTTTTGATAAGTACAAACTTATCTGATACAAAGACTAATATATAGTCATTCTTGCTTAACAAAGAATCTGACACAAGGTTCTTGCGAATAACTAGTACATGAAGGACATTATTGAGGCTAAGTTCCTTTCCTGACGTCATCTTCAATATCACTTTTCCATGTCCTTCCACTTTGGATGTCGAGGAGTTCCCCATAAACAGTTTCTCTCTCTCAGTTGGAGCGTATGATGTGAACATTCCTCTATCAGCACATATGTGACGGGTTGCACCCGTATCAATCCACCATTCCATGTGATTTCCAACATGGTTGCATTCTAAAACAACCAACCGATAAGTTCAGTCATGCCATTTGATATGGCATCAGATTTCGCTATGTTTGCTTGGGCTTTCTTCTTCGGTTTGCGATAATCAACAGAGCGATCCCCAGCCTTTCCACAATTATAGCAGTTTCCCTTGAACTTCTTTACATTCTTCTTTGTAGGTTCAATGGAATGCTTTCTCTTCTTCCCTTTGTTGTTGTAGGATTCCTCCACATTTGCCTTTGCTTGTGGTATGCTATTCCCAACACGTTTGTCCGAACTTCGGTTGTCTTCTTCAATCATTAATCGGACTATAAGTTCTTCAATGTTCATCTCCTTGCGTTTATGCTTGAGATAGTTTTTGAAGTCCCTCCACATGGGTGGAAGTTTCTCAATTATTGTAGCCACTTGAAATGATTCATTTATAGGCATATTCTCCACATGAATGTCATGGAGTATGACTTGCAACTCTTGTTCTTGACTGATGACCGTCTTCGAATCTACCATCATGTAGTCCAAGAACTTTCCCACTATGAATGGTTCCAGCATCTTTAGTCTTGTATTTCTTTTCCAAGGATTCCCATATTTCCTTTGCAGATTTCTTGGAACATTATACATTGTATAAGGTGTTGTCCAAGCTGTTCAGTATTTAATACTTATATAGAAAATCTAAATGTTTCCAAGCATCTAAAGATATCAATGATGCATAGTTTTCTCCTTCTTGTATGGCGGGAGGATCTTCATTTAAGAATTTTGCCAAGTTGAGGGTCGTGAGACAGAATAGCATTTTCTGTTGCCACCTTTTTAAATCAACCCCAATAAATTTCTCCGTATTTTCCCCATGTGGAATGTAGTTTGAATGTTAGATAGTAGGGGCAGCCACAACTTGAGAAATCACATTAGTAGTAGTTGTAGTCACAACCGGAGGAATCACACCGATAGGAACACTTCCTTCAGAAGTTCCCATGTTCGAAGTATCATTCGAAGTAGTATCGGTATTAACAACCGTATTCAATTCTACTTAAGTAAAATAGAAGATCAACTAAATCAAACTAAAAGAGTAGAAGAAGTTAAACTTAACAAGTTTAACCGAACAAGGATGTCACTTTCAACAAAATATAGAAAATAGAATTTGAATTAAGATTGTTGGAATAATTTGTGTATAGTGACGCCAAAGAAATAGAATAATTTACATGAAATTTGTGCCTACAAATGGACAGAGTAACGACAAGGAAATAAGAAGAAAAGAGAAAAAATCGAGGCAAGTGTTGAACACTTTGTCCTTAAGTCGAATTTGCCCCGCGACGGTGTCTACAGTTTATGACAATCAACTCCCAAGATACAACGACTCCCACTTATATTTGTAGCACTCTAAAACACAAGCACAACAAATCAAAATTATGGTTTTTGTACTCCAAAAATGAAAATGAAAGAAAATCAAAAGTTATGCAACAAAATGCAAGAATTTTGATTAAGATGAGAAAAGAGAATGATATTTTTGTTTCATATCCTTGATGTGTGCAATAGGACATCTCAAGGGTCCTATTTATAGATGATGAAGGTTGTGGATGAAGTAGTGTGGAGCCAAACCATGCATCATTTCGAAAAGACACAACTTTTCGGACTACCATGCAATCGCATGGTTATAAGCCATGCGATTGATGACTTTACACGAAACTGAATTTTTAATAAAAACAATTGATGTGTGATTGCATGATTTTTATACCATACGATCGTATGTTTAAAAATTCGATCAACTTTTTCCCTTCTTCGTAATTTATCATTCATCTGATATTGGTTTCGAGATTACAAATATACCCTTCAATGCATACAGAGAAATCTAAATTCTTTTTCGAGGGCGTTGCCCTCGAGCCCACATGAGGGGTGTTGCCCCCCTGGACCTGATCGATCAGGTTGATCCCCATTTCTAACTTCGAAGTGGAGAAGTGACCAACTAATTTTCCTAAATGGATTGGGTCGGGTTTAAGTATTTAGCCGAAGTCGACACGAAGTCACTTTAGTCGGTTTTCAATACTTAACCAATCTCTCGATTTATTAAACCAATATCCAACATTTTATACTTCTTATAAATGATAGTTTATGGAAAGTAGAGGAACTTATTATGATAGGAACAATAACAGTTGCCATGTACGATAGCAGCTGTTATATATGAACGATTTGGTGACAATGCACATTTGATGCCCGCCTTGAGGCAAACATTTAATGTGAGGCATGGACCTGCTAAGGTCCTGAGACCGCTTATCTACAACAAATATCTAATCATCATAGATCTAAGTCAAATTCATGTAGCATGACATGACATGTATTTTCCATATATACATACTCTTGAACTCCTTTACTCTCTAAAAATAGTCTTTTCACTACAAAAAAGGAGCGAAAAAGGCTAAAAATTAGAGACGACACGAAAAGTCGTCTCTATTGATGGACCAATAGAAACGACTTTTTAAGTTGTCCCTATTAATTGTCAACCAATAGAGACGACATTATATAGTCGTCTCTATTGATCGACCAATAGAGATGACATTATGGAGTCTTCTCTATTGGTTGCCAACTAATAGAGACGAAAATA
The DNA here is from genome assembly GCA_963555705.1 of Ligustrum vulgare. NCBI lineage: Eukaryota > Viridiplantae > Streptophyta > Magnoliopsida > Lamiales > Oleaceae > Ligustrum > Ligustrum vulgare. The sequence goes on along the minus strand of OY743179.1, from coordinate 32,710,556 downwards.
TAGACGACGTAAAAAGTTGTCTCTATTAAAATTCCGCTATTTTTTTGTTGACATTTTTAATTATTTACATTTATATAATTAATATTATAGTTAATTTGTTAAGAAAATATTATTAAGTTAACTAATATATATTATTTAAAACAAAATTTAATACAAGAATTCAATTGCCTTAGTGGTTGGGACATCACCACCCAACACTTAGGTCCCGAGTTCGAATCCTAGTCATGCACAATTATCATATGAATTAAAGAAAATTCGCTGATCGACAGTTCGAATCGAGATTTGGATCGGGTTAAAAAGGAATTGAATCGGGTCAAAATAAATAAATAAATAAATAAATATTTTCACAAATAGAGACGACAAAGTCTTCTCTAAAGGTCGTCTCAATTGCCCCGGAGGAAACAGAGACGATAGAGTCGTCTCTATTTATCTTCAGCTACGAACCTACAGAGACAACTCATTGAGACGACTTTAGATCATTTGTCGTCTTTATTGGGCCGAATTCTCGTAGTGTTTATTCTCTTTAAAAAAAACGTCTTTTATTATCTATCATCTGCTTATTCTCATGTCAAAGTCGATACAGGGGACAAAGTCCCACCACTTTTTTAGGTTCCAACCACCATCACCACCTCCGCATTCAAATTTATTGGAAGGTGAGTCATGTGGAAGGCCGTCTTCCTCCAGGATTAGTCGGGCGATACTTGAATACCTAGGTTAAAAAAAATTAACTAATCTGATAAGGGGGAAAAAGTGGAAATTACACCACACAACCTATATTAATAAAATATTCACATATTACACTTAAATGTTTTTAATCCCTTTATTACTACAAAATTGAAGTAAAAATAATAAATAAAAAGCAACTCACTTATAAATTATTAAGCCCCTATTATGCCACCAAACAATCCCCATATTATTATAACCAACGATCATTGCTATAAAAAACTCAACTGATTAATTTTCTATTGGAAAAATTGATTTTGACCAACTTATGTGATTATTTAAGTGGAACCATTAGTTGATGAATGAAAAATTAAGCTACTTAAATTTGTGACAATATTGAAAAATTAGTAGAATATTATAAAATATTCTAGAATTAATTTAAATGAAAAGATGTGTCTTTTCATATAAAATGTTGTGACTTTTTGAATTAATATTTTCCAATAATTGTGTCTTTTCAATTAGAGACAAATTTGAAAGGATGTGACTCTTGTAAGGATTGTGTCTTTTAAGACACAACTTTCCAACATCTATATATAGACCCCATATGTTTTGATTATTCATTCATTTTTCATCAATTCATCATTCATTTAATTTTTATGATTGCATTATCATACTAATGCATATTCACTCCAAAATAATTTTGCATTTATTTGGGGTCGAGTTTCATATGAAGAGAGTTCAAAGTATAAGTAAGGTTCGCTGGTTTTCGTAATTTGGAGTGCTCCTATTGCGGAACGTGGTCGTTGTATCTTGGGAGACGAATGCCGGAAAACCGTTAGCACCCGTGCATTATCGTCTTAAGGACAAAGAGTCCAACTCTTGCCTTGACCAAATTCATTTTCATGCATTTTTAGTTTTCTACTTCATATATTCTTATTCGGTAAGTCGGAATCCTGTCCAACTTTATGCATGTAAAAGGTACATCATTAGAATATAATTATGCACGCCAAATTTTTTACCAACAATCTTAAGACGATAACGTATGCATATTATATTTTGTTAAGTTATTTGCATAATGTTTGAATACATACCGAATCCATTTTTATACGAAAGATGGAATTAGATATCAAACTACGCATGCGTGATTAATGATTAAATATTATATATTATGTTATGAAATTAGTTTGCGTGCATTATTATTATGCATGTATTGGAATTTGTGTATTGTGGGAGCATATATTGCATGCACGAATTCACTGCCTGGTTTTGTGAAGTATGGTAAGTTTGAATCTCATTAGTTTGTAGGTCACATATTTTGTTTCTAAAAGAATCACAAACGTCCATTGAACTAAGGAATTTGTTAGATTCGGTTTTGACTTCTTTAGAATGCCTTTGTAATCTATGGTTATTTCTAGTATTTTGAGGATTATCATACTCAATTTGCATAATCCAAAATTTGAAGGGAAAAATATTAATTCCCATTTTGATTGCCACGGAAAATTGATGACCACAAAATTTTGTGGCGTGAAACGCTAAGTTCAAACCTTACCCAAGATTTGTGGGGGTAATGTTACTACATGAGCATGTGATTCCTAATTGAGGAATTGTGATGGTAACTTATTTTATAAGTTACAATCTTTATACCTTGAGTCATAGAAAAATGTTCTATGAAGATGGAAAGGTAGAAATCCCTTATACTAATTTTAGAAGTATAAGGATGGTTCATAATAACCAAAAATGGTTGAAACCTTGGTGATTTGATGAAAAGGACTTGTAATTGGAAATTTAATAGGCGAAGGGACTTGAGTTGCAATTTTTACATTAAGGATTTAATTGTATATTGAGTACTCAAGGTCTTGGGATATGCAACTTTGGCTTTAAAAGTTTTCCAAGATTATTGATATAGTCCTTCGAGTTCTGGACTTTAAAAATCTAAGTCCTTAAGGTTCTTGATTTTAAGATTTAATCCAAATAGTGTTGGATTTCAAATCTTATCTCAATCAAGTCGATTCATTGTTCGAGTATATATCAAAACTTGAACTTGGGACTACCCTGAAGTGTGGGGGTGGTCTTGCTTTCTTCAAATTATAACGAGATTTTGAATATTATTGAACTGCACTATTCCAGAGAAAATTTGTTGGTGCCATATTTTGACATAGACGTCCATTGTAAGGATTTATATCCAGTAGTAAATATGTTTACTATGCTAATGCGGTATTTGAAAATGTTTGAAATCATTATGAATTTGAAGATAAATTTTTGGAACTAGAGCTTTAGATAAAGTGAGAAATAAGTATTTTATTTCAAGAAATTTTGGAAGCTTATTTATTCGATATCCTAGACTTGCAGGGGTTACGAATAACTTTAATGAAGCTTCAACTAAAGCGAGAGAAGCATGTTGGCTTCAGAGTTCCAAAAGTGACAAGTCTATACATGCTACATTGATTGATTGTGTCTCAAACGGTATAGATCGTCTTGTGTTGCAATTGATCTCCGATGGTATTATTTTGTGGATCCACTATATTGAAAAATGTTCGCTCTCCGCAAGTGCACGGGTCGCGCAAGTAATAAAGTGGATTTTAAGTCCGAATATCGATCCCACAGAGATTGTATTAAATCGTATTTTAGACTACAAACCTTAACCGGGACAAGAAAATTTAGGATTTGGAAATTTTGAATTTGAAAAACAAATTAACAATTAAACTAAAGAAAACAAGAAAATTTGATTTGTTAAAACGATGAGATGAATATGTTAGAATTATGAATCCACATTAATCATATCAACCATGTATTTGACTTAAACATTTAATAACAAGGTATGAGTATTGAAAATCCGTGTTCCTATATTTATTTATGTCCCCTTTTGAGAGATGCATAAACACCTTTTTTCCTACAAGAGACGAGCCTATATTTCTATGACCAATCCAAACATGTAGAAAAACATTAATGAATTATGAACACTTTTTGGGATAACACGAAGCATATGGGTATATTTCTATCCCCTATCGGACTTCGCGGCAATTAATCAATGTCTAATAAATTCCTACTCTTTTGAACATAGAAATCTATCACAAACATTAATAATTATGCGTCCACAATCATAGATGATAATAACAACATAATTAATTGCATCAATCTCATAAATTCCATAATATAAATATAAAGTCAAAACATGGAATCAATAGATATTAGCTTCATCACAATTCTAACAATTAAAACCTAGCCTAAATACATGATCCAAATTAAATCACAAGAAGTATGAAAAGATTTCACCCCGTTCATATTCTTGATCCTTGTTCTTCAATCTTGAATTTGGCCTTTAATGGATCCCCCCAACAGTTGGATAGCGTTTTGGCATGAATTTCACAAGTTGGGAACCCCTAAACTCGTGCCTTAGGTCTGGTGTTTATAGATTTCCCGGAGAATTAGGTTAATTGAGGAGAAAACTGCTGAATTCCGTGCAAAAAGCCCAGCTGTGGCCCAGTCGGATAACCGTGCGACCGTACGGTTCAAATATGCGCGATCGCACGACTCTGCAGGTCAACTTCAATCGCTGATTTTTTTGGCCGTGCGACCGCACGGTTATAGCACCGTGCGACCGCACGATATTATGGTTTAAGGCAATTCTTGATTTTTAAATGTTACAAGTTGGTCCCTTTCTTTTAATTGCACAACAAGTCCTCCAACTTCTGATTGTTACAATTTAGCTCCTGAACTTCTGATTTCATCCAAATTTGATTTCTTCTTCCAATTGGCCCTTTAATCAACTGCATCAATTCTTGATTTGCTCACTTTGACACTTTTTAAATCCAATTGCTTGATTTTGGCTTCAATTCCTTTGTTTTCTCGACTTTGAGATTATTTCTGAAATGTAAACAAATAACACAAAATAAATAGCAAATATTCTAAAATAAACATATAAAATCCTACTTTTAGGATAGAGATAAGTGTATAAAATACACTTATCAAAAAACTTACCAAGAGATCATTAAACTGCTGATCGAAGGGAATGTGATTAAAGCCTACTATGCATGTAATCTTTGTAATGATAACTCAACCATGCTGACTAGAGATCCCAAGAACCTGGTTCAATGAGACAACTAAGTTACGAAGATTCAGTTAAGCACTTGGAATTAAATTCCTACTCATTCCTATGGTCAAACCAAAGTGCTTTCTGTAAAGTATCTAGGTTAAGCTTAGCTTTTAATGATTCCTATATCTTGGATAAACCAAGTGGGGGTAGACAGACTACTCCTAATAGGAAATCACATATGTAAGTTAGAAGTGAAGCCGCTTCTATAAGAATGTTTCAAGGCTTGAATTCTCTAAAACACTTATGAAACCAAGAGTTGTTCAGGGCCAAAATGAACACAACCGTGAGAACCGAAAGTTTAGGGAAGATATTGTGTGAGTACTATTATCTTAGTTTACACCAATGGTTGAACAGTTCAAGAAATCATGTTCACTGATTAGCCAAGTAAATTCGATAGTATTTCACTAAGGCAGATTCAAAACCAAAAGCTACCACTCCTGATGCAATAACTTTCCGCGTGTACTCTCTTCAGTGTCTGCATAGTCTTTGCATTAATTTTCATTCATGTGGGGGATTGTTGGAAAAATTGGTTTTGACCAATTTATGTGATTATTTAAGTGGAACCATTAGTTGATGAATGGAAAATTAAGCCACTTAAATTTGTGACAATATTGAAAAATTAAGCCACTTAAATTTGTGACAATATTGGAAAATTAGTAGAATATTATGAAATATTCTAGAATTAATTTAAATGAAAAGATGTGTCTTTTCATATAAAAGGTTGTGACTTTTTAAATTAATATTTTCCAATAATTGTGTCTTTTCAATTAGAGACAAATTTGAAAAGATGTGTCTCTTGTAAGGGTTGTGTCTTTTGAGACACAACTTTCCAACATCTATATATAGACCCCATATGTTTTGATTATTCATTCATTTTTCATCAATTCATCATTCATTTAATTTTTATGATTGCATTATCATATTAATGCATATTCACTCTAAAATAATTTTGCATTTATTTGGAGTAGAGTTTCATATGAAGAGAGTTCAAAGCATAAGTAAGGTTCGCCGATTTTCATAATTTGGAGTGCTCCTATTGCGGGACATGGTAGTTGTATCTTGGGAGACGAATGTCGGAAAACCGTTAGCACCTATGCAGGACATTATCGTCTTAAGGACAAAGAGTCCAACTCTTGCCTCGACCAAATTCATTTTCATGCATTTTTGATTTTCTACTTCATATATTCTTATTTGGTAAGTCAGAATCCTGTCCAACTTTATGCATGTAAAATGTACATCATTAGAATATAATTATGCACGCCAATTTTTTACCAACATTTTCCACAAAATTCATACACAGAAAATCATCAATCCATCGTAGAGAATTATCCTTTTCATATATGACATTTATTAAAATATCGTAGAATTGTTATTTTTTATGTAAAACCAAGAAGAAGCGTCCGGTAATTTGATCTAATTTGATCTATGATTGAATCCAATTAGATCATTGGCCCAATAGTTGTACTGCAAACATTTCTCATAGGGCCATGTTTATCTTCTTGATTAGAGGAATTAGAGAATTTCAGTTTGCATCAAGATTTTTTAATTTTTACATGATGTATTTTTGTTTAGGGTGATCTTAGTTTTGTCCTTGAGAATAAAAAATTAGGCATGCATGAACGCGACCGGTAATCTAAGGGCAATAAATACCTCATTCACGTTTATGTAGTTAATTGGTTTCTTTAATTATGTCAATCTGGTGGTGGAAAGTTGTAATCGCGCTTAATTTTTGAATCGAGGAATTAATGGTTTTTAATTTTGAATTAGAAGTACGATATGACATGACCTTTTTAAATTGAGCCATCTCAGTTTGCACAAGCCTGAAATATGAATTGACTTTCTAATTTATATTAATTTAAGATATTATGCATGTCTCCATCCTACTACTCAGAAGTCAGAACAATGATTGCCTTAATTTTTCTCTATATGAATATATTATCTTATTTAATGTTATGCATTTTGCTTACCTCTGAATTAGATGTTACACATTATGTTTAGTTACAAGCAATATGCCAAGTAGACATTGCTACTACAAAATTACTCATGGTCCATTCAAAGTTTGATATTTTTGTATATCAACTCTTAAATCTAAGTACACTCCCACATGACTCCACCAAGTCACGACTTATTAGATATGATTTTTCCTTTTCTTTTTAATCGTGATGGAGGGATTGTTCGTGTTTGTGTTTATTTTACCGTCACATGCAATATGCACCGTTGAAAACCTATCACTAACCGTTAATTTCCATGTTACATATGCATTACTTCAATCTTGTAATTCTGAGTCAACTTATCTTGAGTAGTATAGCATGATGGTAAACCTCATATGTCCCTTTCCCACCCCATCGTTGAAGAAATAAATTAACATGACCACACACTTTATATGGATCTCACACTACTACATGTTTAAAATATTTAATATTATATATCTCTTTACACACAATATGCTGATAAACACCAAAATTTCATATAACGAGATGTAACACCTCAAACACAAGCGCTGAAGACCAATCCAATAGAACATCAACGTTGTTTCAGTTTGTCTTTGATTTCGATAAATATGAATGATGTAGTAGAAATAATACTTCTAATTTCTCTTTGTACTTCTATTTAGTTTGGATCTCTAGTGACATTATCTGAATGAGTAATTTAAGAAACTCATTTCGCTAAATGCGATATGCTTAAAACATGGATTCACTTGTAAACCACTACTTCTTTTTAATTTGTTTGGGGACATCATCATTTTATTCTATTTTGATATTAATTTATATGACTTTTATATGATCCTTATCGGTGGATTTCTCCAACTACGTTAGCCTGTTTGGCAACCTTGTTTAAAAACACTTTTTTTTACAAATTACTTTTTAATCGAATGCATTTTCTTTCACCACTTTTCATTTTTTAATAACATATTTTACCATGAAAACATAAATACATATCTTTTTAAACGCAAGATTTTTAACAAACAGAGCATAAATAGCTTTACACCGCACAAATAGTAAATCATGGTTGCATCGACAAATCATAGATTTTGTCGAGAAATCAGTTAGTGTAGAAAGTTCTCAAGCGTTGACACTACAACAAACTAATTTGAATTCTTCCTTTTCAAGTGTTTAGCATTTTGAAAGCATATATATTAAAAAGACTAATTGTTCAATGCAGATGCACAAATTCATGAAACTTTATTCATACTTAAAGATAAATAAAAGAATGGTTGATTGCAATTTTAGAAATGTAGTATATTTATTCATTAGATCGAAAATTAATCAATGCAATGTCTGAGTACTGGACGATAAAACCCAAACTTCATAAAATAATTGACTCAAAATAGAATATTGCTAACCTGGTAAGCCTTGATTTTGATAAATATGTTTAGGATAATGCTAGACGTACACAGTGCCTCACACATTAGGTTACAAACTTTCGATTTGGCATTTTATATTATTAAAACTATAGACCATTTTGAATAACTTTTCAAACAACAAAAATCAAGCCAATTGTTTTAACTTTGAGGACAATTCAATCATACAGTTTCCCAAAACAAGTTCAACCCTATATTTCGTTTTCGGAACAAACTCTAAAAACTCACTTCCCTCAGTCCTAGTGATGACAACGGGTCGGGTTCGGGTCGCAGAGACGCCCCGCGAAATTTTTTGAAACCCGAACCCGCCGCCCGCCCGGCAAATTTCGGGGCGGGTCAACCCCGCCGCCCTATTTAATTTAATTTTATTTTTTTTGTTTTTTGTTTTTAATTTTTATTAATTTATTTATTCGGGTGGGTTCGGATCAGAATGACCAAACCCGCACCCGTCCTGCGACCCGCCCAGGTCGGGGGAAACCGTCCCATACCCGCCCCGCGGGTCGGCGAGGCGAGTTTTTTTAGCCCCATTAGGGGCGGGTTCGGGTACCCATCAGGTCAGATTTTTTTGCCATCTCTACTCAGCCCCGATTCATTTAAAGGAAGCTCATGATCGGCGTCTTCTACGTACATCAAGATGGAAGACATGGATGACACAGGTAAGCATCTCCATTTTTCTTATTCTTTAACTATATGGATCTAGTATTTTTCACAATATTCCTGGTTCTCCAAGATATTGAGCAAGAAATGTATCCAAGGTGAAATTTAACTATTTTCTAGTAGTTAGATCGCAAATTGATGAGAAATAAGCTATAGGTTTTGATTACACCCTCTTGTGAAAATGTTTAAAAAATCTGACGACCGGGGAGGAGAAGCATTGTTCAGAAATACAAAAAGATATGTTTATTAAATACCAATGTGTTTATTTCTACGGGTGTTGATAATCTTTTTTTGTATGCAGAAAATGATAAACTTGAAGATGTGAATAGTGGAAGAGCCTGATAACGACAAGAAGTTGGATGACGGTATGGAACAAGTGGGTGGTGAAATAATGGAGGAAGATGGTGAACTTGTACCTAAGGTTGGGATGAAATTTATGGATGAAGAAGAGATTTTTGTGTTTTACAAAAATTATGTCTATCACCTAGGTTTTCTTGTGAGGAAAAGAACTTCGAGAAAGAGAGATGACGATTGATGAACAATAATTCTGCTCGAGCTCGAACACGATCATGATACATATGCCCCGACCACGATCAAACATGGCCTGGCGATTGTCTCCTGCCCGAGCCTTGTTTATCCCCGAGGGGTATATGTCCCCGAGGATCCACATTCCTTCAGTGTGTCCACAATATCCTCGGGGTACTTTATGCTCGGGGGTGACTCTTACATCCCCGGATATAATCTGGTCCAACTTTTGGGACCTGCATCTTCCTAGTCCTAAAAGGACTTGTTCCCTTTGGAATCCCATTTAGGGTTTGCAACCTCAACCCTAAAAATTAGGAGGATGATTCCTAACAGGACTCAACCAACAAAGGTATTTTAGTCCTATTACAACTTGTCTATATATCTCTATAAATACATAACTCTCAATCACAATTCAGGTACACAATTCTTATTTTTCCAGTTTATAGCCTCTTGCATAAATTTTCCTTCCTCTTTACTGACTAAAGCATCGGAGGGGCGACGATGATACACCTCCTCACCTTTATTGCAGGTATTCAAAGCTCAAGCTCGTGCCAGTCTGTTCCTCGAGCTCAGAATATCTGAGGTGCAATTTTTTGCATCATCATTGGCGCCGTCTGTGGGAACCAGAGCTAGAAGCCATGGTTAATACACGTTCTGGACTTCCAAAAGCAAACTTACCTGCCCATGATCACACTGTTGGGGGGAGCAGGTACCCCAAGCAACACCACGCGACCAGTCTACGCTTCCAGGAAACCAGACATCACCCCAGCAACCCGCTGCTGATACTCAGGCAGCATTGGAAGAGCTCCGTCAGCAGGTTGCTACCCTTACGCAGATGCTCACGCAGCAGAGCCAGCGCAGTACCCCGACCTCCGAGGAGGGGAATGCTTCAAGGGTCCAGCCGCAGAACCATGCCCCTAACATTGGTAGGGCCAGTGCTTCAGGATTGCCACCATCGCCACCAAACGTTATGAGTTCAAGAACGGTGGCCATGCCCCCTGTCGAGCTCGCCAGAATTATCTAGGATGGAATAGCAGCGGGTATGCGACAAAACACACAGGCCCCAGCAGGGTTCACCTCGAGCACACCATTCACGCCAGATGGTTTGGCCTTTCCCCTACCAGACAGGTTCAAGTTCCCGAGGATAAAAGAGTATGATGGTACAACTGATCCAGTGAACCATCTTAATATATACACTGATGTCATGAATTTGCAAGTTGCCCCTGATCAAGTTATGTGCAAAGCTTTCCCCCAAACTCTGACAAGTGGCGCTAGACATTGGTTCTCTACTCTTGAACCAAACTCCATTCCAACATTCGCAGACCTTGCTAAAAAATTTTCGGCCTTCTTTGCAAGTAGTAAGCGTATAAAGAAGATAGCTGCTTCGCTCATGAGACTCAGCCAAGGACAGAATGAGACATTGCGTGAATTCATGACCAAGTTCAACGTAGAAAGGTTGCAAGTTCCCAACCTTCATATTTCTGCTGCTGTATCAGCTCTTACTCAGGCTGTGAGGTGTGAAGCTTTCAAGATGTCCTTATCAAAAACACAGCCAAAATCTGTAACTAACCTTCTCACTAGGGCTGAGAAGTACGTGAATATGGAGGAAGCTATGAATCCGAAGAGGAGTGATACAACCCCCGAAAAATCTGAACGGAAGGATAGTAGAAACGATCGAAAGAGACAGCGTGAGGATAGTTCGAGGCGGGGGCGTGATCGAGATGATCGGGGAAAAGGAAGGAATGAGCAGCCGCCTTCTTTCACTCCATTGAATGCTCCTCGGGCTGACATTCTTATGGAAATCAAAGATATGAAGGAATTAAAGTGGCCAGCCAGAATCAGATCCCCACCAGATAAGCGTGACAAGAGTAAGTACTGTGATTTTCATCGTGATCATGGGCACACTACAGAGACTTGCTATGCCTTACACCGAGAGATAGAAGCATTGATCAAGAGGGGCTTCCTGAAAACATATGTGGAGGGTGAAAAATGGTAGAAGCATGAGCGTGAGCATGAGCATGATCAACCGCCGAGGAGTAACAAGCCAACGACAGGAACAATCAACGTTATCATAGGTGGAACAGCCTCGGGAGGAGATTCACAAAATGGGCACAAAATATACGCCAGATGGTCCTCGGTTACCGAGCATGTTTATCACCCTGACATCACCTTTGGCTCTGATGATATGGAAGGAGTGGTCACTCCTCACGACGATGCTATGGTAGTTACAGCAATCATAGCCAACTACGAGGTGAGGAGAATATTGGTAGACAATGGAAGCGCAGCTAATGTGTTATCGCATGAGGCTTTCATTAAAATGGGGATATCAGCAAGCAGCTTAAGGCCTATCAGGACCCCCCTGCAAGGATTTGGGGAAGTATCATTATGCCCGAAAGCACCACCGAACTCCCATTGACATTGGGGATAGACCCAAAGCAGGTAACAGAGATCACAATGTTTCACGTTGTAAGGGCTCCAATGACGTACAACGCGATACTTGGCCGACCACTGTTGAACAACATCAAAGCAATAGTATCAACATTCCACCTTGCCATGAAATTTCCAACAGCAGAAGGTGTGGGTGTAGTTCGGGGAGACCAGACAGTAGCCAGGCAGTGTTATGTTACTAGTGTCAAGAACCTCCCAGCTGAGGTCGCGCAGGTGGATACGATGGAGCCCGACCTCGAGCACCGAGGTAGGCTTTCGCCAGTTGAGGAATTGTTGGAGGTCGAGGTCGGACTAGGGAAAAATGTCATCATTGGTCAGGATCTCGATGACGGTCTGAAAATCGTGCTCACGCAGTGTTTGAAAGAGAACATCGATGTATTCGCCTGGAGTGTTGAGGACATGCCTGGAATTGAGCCCAAGATTGCCGCACACAGTTTAAACGTAAACCCCGATGCATGGCCCATTAAACAGAGGAAGAGACAGTTCGCCCCTGATCGTCGAATTGTGATTCAAGAAGAGATTAGTAAGCTCTTAAAAGCAGGGTTCATTAGGGAGGTTCATTACCCAGACTGGCTTGCAAACGTGGTCTTGGTAAAGAAGAGCAACGGCAAGTGGCGAGTTTGTATGGACTATACCGATCTAAATAAGGCATGCCCCAAGGACAGCTATCAATTACCCCGAATTGACAACCTCGTGGACAGTACCTCGAGCCATAAGATGTACAGCTTCCTTGACGCATTTTCGGGTTACCACCAAATCCCAATGGCAGAGGGTGATCAGGAAAAAACGTCATTCATGGCTGATTCAGCAATCTATTGTTATAAGGTCATGCCCTTTGGCCTAAAGAATGCTGGAGAAACTTACCAAAGGTTGATAAACAAGGTATTTGCAGGACTGATCGGGAAAAACATTGAAGCATATGTTGATGACATGGTTGTTAAAAGCACAGAAGCTGACAGACACGTTCAGGACCTTGAGGAGGTGTTCTTCACGCTCAGAAAGTACAAGATGAAATTGAACCCAGCTAAATGTGTGTTCGGGGTATCGTCGGGAAAGTTTTTGGGCTTCATGACCACTCATCGGGGTATAGAGGCCAACCCCGATAAGATACAGGCTCTAATTGCAATGGAGTCTCCCAAAAGTAGAAAAGATGTGCAGAAGCTGACAGGTCGGGTGGCAGCGCTTAACAGGTTCATGTCAAGAGCAGCTGACAAGTGTTTCCCCTTTTTCAGAATACTTAGGGGAAATAAGAACTTCGAGTGGAATGAGGAATGTGAGCATGCGCTGCAACATCTGAAGGAGTCCCTAGCAACGCCTCATGTACTTACGAAACCAAGTCCGGGAGATGTGTTATTCCTATACTTGGCTGTCTCTCAAAATGCAGTAAGCGCAGTGCTCGTCAAGGAGGTTGGTCGAGCCCAGTAGCCTATATATTATGTCAGCAAAGTCCTCCTTGACGCCGAAACCCGTTACACCCTTGCAGAGCAATTGACATTGGCACTAGTTGTAGCTGCAAGGAAGTTGAGGCAGTACTTCCAATCACATACAATCATGGTACTTACAAATCAGCCCTTGAAGCATATACTTCAGAAGCCCGATGTATCAGGGAGATTGCTAAAATGGGCCATTGAACTTGGTGAGTTTGATATTGAGTTCAAGCCCCGACCATCGATAAAGGCACAGGCCTTGGCGGACTTTATTGCGGAGCTCACACCAAGGCCTCAGGGGCCAGTGGATAGCCCGAGCATACCCGAGCGCTGTTGGAAATTTTTTTTGGATGGGGCATCCAACTCCTCGGGCTCGGGTGCAGGGGTCATACTTATAAGCCAGGACCAACAGGTTGAAATACAGTACGCTTTGAGATTTGAGTTTGAAACAACAAACAACGAAGCAGAATATGAAGTCGTCATCATTGGGCTTGAGGTCGCTCATGGCCTTGAACTTGATCATGTAAAGGTATACAGTGATTCCCAGCTTGTAGTTGGGTAGATCGATGGTACATTCGAGAAGAAAGAGGAGAAGATGAGTTTATACTGCCTGCGTGTTCACGACCTGCAGAGGATGTTCGGAATTTGCGAGATCCTGAAAATACCTAGATCAGAAAACATAAAAGCCGATTCACTATCTAGACTTGTGTTCATGAGTGTTGATAATCTGGAGAGAACGGTTCATATGAAATATGTGACGCACCCCAGTATTGACCCGAGGCCTGCGATTATGGACATTGATCACGAGCCATCCTGGATGGACCCCATCACCAAGTTTTTAACTGAAGAAAGTCTCCCCGGTGACCAGAGGGAGGCCAGGACCGTGAAACAAAGAGCAGCAAGGTACTGTATGATAAACGGAGTTCTTTTCAGAAGGAGTTTTACCTTGCCATATCTCAGATGTCTCAAATCTTCTGAAGCTGCTCAAGCTCTTGCAGAAGTACATGAAGGTATGTGTGGGAATCACTAGGGGGCTAGGTCATTAGCCCAGAGATTCCTCAGATACAGATACTATTGACCGACCATGAGGACAGATGCTGTAACTTATGTGAAGAAGTGTGACAAGTGTCAGAGGCACGAAAATATCATACACCGACCAGCCGGAGATCAAACTCCTATTCCGTGTCTGGGACCGTTTGAACAGTGGGGGATCGATATCTTGGGCCCTTTTCCCGTTGCACGGGGACAGTTGAAGTTCATAGCAGTAGCATTTGAATATTTCACTAAGTGGATGGAGGCTGAACCCCTAGCAACAATTTCAGAATCCAAACTAAGATCTGTCGTTTGGAAATCTATCATATGAATGTTTGGCCTACCGAGAGTATTGATAACGGACAATGGCAGGCAGTTTGATAATGCACAGTTCAAAAATTTCTGTGCAAGTCTTCATATTGATCATCGTCAGACATCAGTTGCACACCACCAGAGTAATGGGCTCGCAAAAGTGACGAACAGGATAATACTCCAAAACCTTCGCATGAGGATAGGAGATGCACGAGGATCTTGGCCCGAGGTACTACCGGCCATACTTTGGTCTTACAGGACCACACACCGAACAGCTACTGGGGAGACTCCATTCATGCTCACCTTCGGGATAGAGGCAACAATCCCCATTGAAGTAGGCATGCCCAGTTACAGGCGTCTTTTCCCAAATATGGAAGGGGAATGTACGGGCGAGCACCTTGACTTGCTCGAGGAAGCTCGTGAGCAGGCAAGCATGAGGATAGCATCATACCAGAGTAGAGCGGCCAAGTACTTCAACAGCAAGGTCACACCAAGGAAGTTTAGGGCAGGAGATCTTGTGCTGAGGAAAGCAGAAGCAGCTGGTCATCCACCAGGAAAGCTCGGGGCAACTTGGGAAGGACCATATGAAGTTATACGACAGACCCGAGGAGAATCATACAGTCTTCGGGATCTTACAAGAACGCCACTACCAAGAACTTGGAATGCAGACAACCTGAAAATCTACTACAAGTAGCTGAGTCAAACTTTGTAGTTCGTTCTCTTTAATTTTCAGTACATTTCATTTTTAATTTCAGTCACGGCCTGCGAGCCAACTCTTATTTCCCCGAAGACATGTAAATAAAAGATATTTTTCTCCAATTATGTTGTTGAACTACAAAAGCCTTCCCCACGAGGAAGCACGCAAAGCCTTCCCCCCCGAGGAAGCAAGCAAAGCCTTGCCCACAAGCAAGCACTCGAAAGCCTTCCCCACGAGGAAGCATTCAAAACCTTGCCCACGAGCAAGCACTCGAAAGCCTTCCCCACGAGGAAGCATTCAAGATCTTTCCCACGAGCAAGAACTCGAAAGCCTTCCCCACGAGGAAGCACACAAAACCTTTCCCGTGAGCATAAACTCCAAAGGCTGACCTGGAGTCAAACATCACGACGATTAATCCCGAGCATCATCGATAACACTTCCGTCATAAATATGGTTCTTATTGATCGGGGTTAGTTAGTGGTCGGGCTTTGTACATAATTAATCCCATATTCGGGGTTAGAACGTGACGTTCATTACTAATCCATTGCTCGGGGTTATTACTTAATTATTATCATTAATCCCATGATCGGAGTTAGAACGTGACGTTCATTACTAATCCATTGCTCTGGGTTATTACTTGATTATTATCATTAATCCCTTGATCGGGGTTAGAACGTGAAGCTCCTACAACCACTGCTCATACACTGTTGATGTTCAAAACACAAAATATTTCAATTATATAATATGTTCGGTACAAAAAGAGGGGTGGGGATACAAAATCTAGCTCGGGGCATTGGTGTCATCGGGCTCGTCATCATTACCATCTTCTTCCCCTTCCTCAGACTCCGACAGGACCAAGCCCTCCGTAACATCGGGGTCGGCCCTAAGATCCTCAGGTCGGGCATCAGCTCCTTTCACTCGTAAAAGAGCTCGTGCCTGTTTAAATGCGTAATTGTACGAGCCTGAGGCATATTCTCCTTGCATGAGAGAGAATTCAACTGATTTTTAAAAATTATCAACTGCTAAAGCACGAGCAGTTTCAGCTGCCGACAATTTCTCCTCGAAATCCTTCTGAGATCGCTCGAGCTCAAGTCGTAGCTCTTCAACCTCGTCCTCTGCCTCCCTGAGCTTTGTTTTCAGAGCTTCGTGCTCGAACTTGGTCTTTTTCTGTTCATCCTCGAGCTCTTTGACCCTTATTTCTCGGCGTGCAATGGAACGCCCAAGACCCTCGACCTTGTCTTCATCGTCGATGGCCTTAAGTGCGAGCCCTTGAGCAATACTTAGGGCCTGCACGTAAAAAACTTCCATTAGCTCGTGCAATAAAGATAACGAATTTAACTATCAATTACCTTAGTGAAGTAAGCCTCGAGGTGCTTGATGCCTGTGTTCGGAGGAACCTCATTCCTATACTTTGAAACAACGTCAGGCGCCTGAGAAGAGGCCAGTATAGGGTCATCATCAAGATCAATAAAATCAGCATGAGGTGCCTGATTGATCGGGGATGCACGAGGAGGAGGAGGGGGAGGAACATCCTGCACGTCCTCGTCCCTGAGCAATGTATTAGACCCTTCCCCGGGTCCGCTGGCCACATGCCTTGGCCGTTTCTTTGTCTTCTTGGTCAGGGGCCTCGCACCAGCTCCCCCGGACTTCCCCTGTATGAAGTTCTTGAGCGACGATGGATCAAACATCATTTTGTTTTCTGCAAAAACACAAGTCATTAGCACGAGCATTGTATGAAAAAATCATAGTAAAGAGGAAGGGCCGGCCTCCTACCCCCGAAGTTCCTGACTCCAGCAAGGTCGAGGACTTCATCCCCGAGCATATCATCCAAATTATCAACCATAGGCTCAAGGGCCTCGAGCAGTTGTCTATCATGCTCTAACACCTCAAAATAAGCCTGACCCTCATTAAACTTCCCGGTATCAGGCACGACCCAGCTCGGCCAAAAGGGATGCCCGGGCTCTTGGGGGGTAACGTAAAAGTATCTCTCCTTCCAACCCCGAAGAGAGCTAGGCATCCTTGGCAATTTAAACCTACCCCGACTAGAAAGATAGGAAAAGCATGAAAAATGAGGAAGTTGTTTTAGCTCGAACACCATTCTACAGAGGTCTAGTCGGGGCTGTATTCCCAAAATCCTATATGTGATAAAAAAATATACGAGCATTCTCCAGCTGTTGGGCACTAGTTGCCCTGGACACATGGAGTGTTCGACCAGGAACCCTATAAAAAAAGAGTGCAAGGGCCACCTAAGCCCAGCCTTCAACGCGTCCCTATAAACTAAAAATTCCCCATCCTGGGCTGTTACAATCCTATCCTCGGGGGTGGGAGTCCTGACATCGCACCTGGGCATTAACCCGAACTCCCTCGCGACCTCAATAACCTTATGCTCTTTGTATATGCACCTAAGGTCGGGGTATGTTAGCGGGGCATCATCATCTTCAAGAGCCCGTGGCCTAACATCTACAGGGTCCACCATAGGGATCATGGTATTTCCTATCTCCTCCAACCTAACCTGCTCGCTATTCGAACTGCTAGAGCTATCCGAGCTACTACTATTACTAGTTGAACTATTGCTGCTAGACATTTCCTAAGGGAACGACTAGAAATTTATAACTTAAAAAGCTCAACGATCTTACCTCGACCGAAGATTAACTAAGGAACGAACTTCTAAGCCCCGAGCACGAACTCTGTGATCTCTCTCTCAAAAGCTTTTAAAGTGGCGAATGAAGAAGGCTCTCCATTTATAGTGGGTAAGTGCACGAATACCAACGGTCGGGTGATCTGAGCCATAAACGACGCCACATGTCATCCATCCATGGCCCACGTGTCCTGCCAAACGTCACGTGTTCTCAGAACGATGTGGCACATGTCAGAAACCCTCCTAAGTGCCACGTCACCCCAGAACCGTTTTCATGATAGATCAATGGCGCATCCACGCTCTTCCAAAGCTTAAGCATGGATGCACGGGGGCCAGTGATGAACAATAATTCTAGTCGAGCTCGAACACGATCATGATACATATGCCCCGACCACGATCAAACATGGCCTGGCGATTGTCTCCTGCCCGAGCCTTGTTTATCCCCGAGGAATATATATCCCCGAGGGGTATATGTCCCCGAGGATCCACATTCCTTCAGTGTGTCCAGAATATCCTCGGGGTACTTTATGCTCGGGGGTGACTCTTACATCCCCGGATATAATCTGGTCCAACTTCTGGGACCTGCATCTTCCTAGTCCTAAAAGGACTTGTTCCCTTTGGAATCCCATTTAGGGTTTGCAACCTCATCCCTAAAAATTAGGAGGATGATTCCTAACAGGACTCAACCAACAAAGGTATTTCAGTCCTATTACAACTCGTCTATATATCTCTATAAATACATAACTCTCACTCACAATTCAATTCCAGTTTATAGCCTCTTGCATAAATTTTCCTTCCTCTTTACTGACTTAAGCATCGGAGGGGCGACGAGAATACACCTCCTCGCCTTTATTGCAGGTATTCAAAGCTCAAGCTCGTGCCAGTCTGTTCCTCGAGCTCGGAATATTTGAGGTACGATTTTTTGCATCATCAACGATATAGCGACCCAGAATTTTTACGCAATTTTATAATTATTTTAATATTTAGAAAATTGTGTCGCTACTATTTCACCCATTATTTTGAAGTTAACGCCGCGACGGATTCGTCTAGCCAAGTCAAGAAATATCGAATTTGTTCGATTTTAAATTAAAATCCGAATTTCTAAAATTATATTATTATAATTATTTATTCAAAGTATTATTTTCAAAATCTTTTTAAAATCCAAATTTTAACCACATGTCTTCTTCTTTACACCAAGATAACAATTCTTTACACAAAAACATCATCATTTTGTACAAATAATTTTACACAATTTTCCATTTCATATTACACCTAATTCTACACTATGATATTCTATAGTACCAAATCAATACATATATTCTTCCCCATCACAACTCACGTCCCTCACATTTTTTTTCTTCCTTCTTTATTTTTCTTTCCACCTCAATCATCCCATATTTTACACCACAAATACATTTCATTTTCCTTTTCATCACTCTCCTCACCATCCACATTCTTAATTCATAAATCATTACAACACCCATGTTTTGCTCATCCTTTTCTTTTCTTTACACCAAACCCACTCAATGAATTATTCCCCCTCCCCAAATTATTATGTCTCCACTAGTCCATTACTTTCCTCTTTCTTTTCCCTTTCATTTCATCAATTTAAGATCATCCTCCCAGCTTCACTCACGGCATAATTAACAAACTTCAGGTTGGATTCCATCCTTTACAAATCAAACCAATCACCTATGCTGCAACCACCAATGCAGCCACCACAGATTACCTTCCATCCTCACTACCCAATGCAGCCTGCACCCCAGATCAGTTGCAGAACCCAAATCAATCCACCACAGCCATGGCCAATTCACCATTTTCAGATTTCCTCAAACCAACAGACTGCCTCAATCGAATACACCACATTTAAATCAATCTGCCAATCAGATCACCACCGGAAATTCATCACTGCCCAATTTCCTCAACTCAAAATCAGTCTCTGAACCATCAGCTCCATCACTGCCAAGAGCTAAACCGAGATTTACAACCAACCTTCACTTCCATTTTCATCAACCAACCACAATTCCTAACTACAACCCTCAATCAGTTTTCCCAAATTCAACGCCAATCATCTACATCAATCTGGAAACCAAAATCAACCCAAGAACCCAGAACAATACCTCTACACCGACTGATTGATCGGTTTTTCGCCGGAAAGTCGCGAATTCAAAGCCTAGGTTACATTTCGATTTCGCACCTAACTTCGCACTAAACTCCCTAGATTAGAAACCTCACCTTGACCGCCTTTTTCTGCACCCTGCGCCGGCGTGGTACCGGCGAATCGTTGGCAGAAGCACCTCCACCAGACTTCCTCAGCTCACGAACCTCTCTCGCCTCTCTCACTCGACACTCTATGATTCAGACGAAGAGAGAGAGAAATATATCTGAATATGTATTTTAAATTTCAGAATCTGCAGTTTTGTCCCTGAAGTTTTAAAGCCTTTCAATTCAGTCCCTATGTTTTAAAATGTCTTAGTTCAGCCCTTTCAATTCTTTTAAAGGTTTTATTTCAGTCCTTTCAGCTTTTAAACTTATCAAAATCAGCCCCCAAGTTTTAAAATGAGTTTAATCAGTCCTTCATTTTTTAAAATCTATTATTCAGTCCCTGCTGATTTACTTTATTTGATTTTAAATCCCAACTTTTGAAAATATTCATTTTAGTCCCTCAACTATCAAAAGTATTCATTTTAATCCCTCAACTTTCAAAGTATCAATTTTAGTCCCTGAACTTTCAAAAATATTCATTTTAGTCCCTCAACTTTCAAAACATCAATTTTAGTCCTCAAATTATAATTTATCATTTTGAACTATATATTCGATAGACTAAAGTGACTTATTGGCTAAGACGAAGCGTACGGAGAATTTAAAGAAATTGAAGTCATTCCCGCTCAACTTTGCACTCGTCGGATTTGAGGTAGACTCGCACTTATTAATTGATTTAAATTATGATTTCATATAAATGTCATGTGACTTGTGAAAGTCAATTTTCAAGAAAATTAAGTATGTTTTATGAAAGGTAAATATACCTTATATTTTTATGAAAAGTAAGTATACCCTATGTTTTTACGATAATGTTTTATATGTTTTGGATCATTGCTATGCACATAAGAATTCTTGCCACGAAGTTCGGTAAAATTCTTGTGTCCCCATAAGTTTATGAGGATTTGCCACGAAGTTCGATAAAATTCCTATGTTTCCATATGTTTATGAGGATTTACCACCTAAGTTCGGTAAAATTCCTGTCTCATATGTTTATGAGAATTTCGATCCTATCTTATGTTATGATGGAAATGATCCCTATGAATTTCAAGAATTATGTTTTGGTATACTTACTGTTATTATGATTTTACTGCATAAGAATTCTTGCCACCTAAGTTCGGTAAAGTTCTTGTGTCTCCCTATGTTTATGAGGATTTCAATCCTATCTTATGTTATGCTTTCAAAAGAAATTATGCTTGGCATAATTAAAATGTTTTTATAAGTATATGGTTTTCAAAGAGCTGTTTTCAAAG